>CM022491.1:14221818-14266921 GCA_011952105.1 Coreoperca whiteheadi
TTTCCTTTAATCCGTTCTTTTTAACACCTCTTATGTGTTATACAAGACACCCCCCTAAAACCCCCCCCCCCCCCCCCCTTGATGTCTTTGCAGCTGTTGCTAAGCAGTCAGCAGCAGTTGCTATGTAGCTGTTGCTATGCACTGTGTAATGAGCACTACTGTGTGTGTGTGTGTGTGTAGTCCACTAGCTGATGTCATACATTCAGGCGACGGAGTGTTATGTCTATGTCATTTAGAAGTATCCAACAGCAGTTTGTCTGGTATGTTTGTAACATATCACTGCATTGTTAACATGTTCAACAGCAACGTATTCATTTCTATTACATGTGATTTGTGAATGGTGCTCTAAATATGTGTCAAAATAAAAAAAAGACCGCAAGAATGGACAAAATACCACAGACACACATACTGTAGATATACAGTGTTTGGTAACAAAGGGAATGGCTGGATCCCTTTGGGCAAAACCATTATTGATTGACACCACTGAAATGAGTTCCTTTCCCTTGATTATCATCCATTTTTTATTCAACTGTTCCTAATTAAATAAATGGGTCCATGACCCAGTGACCTCGTTTTAATGTGCATGCTGTGAAAGCTCCAAAATAAGTTTGCATCAGCTATCACTCAAGAGTAATATACAGCTTCGGAAAGTTAAACAGCACTGAAGAACTCATGTATTTGTTTACCAGAAATGTGCAGCTGGCAGCCAATAGACTATTTAAGCAGCCCACCTGTTGACAAGCTAAATATACAGCCCAGATTTAATGGAAATACCACTCAATTTATCTTTGTTATCCCCTTCAGACTCAGACTAGGACAGCGAAATCAATGTCTGTGAAGAGAAGAACAGACAATGTCACCCGTATGTAAACTTTTGATTGCTGTGATAAATGCATTGCTATAATGCCTCAATGCTGTCCACACCACGAAAGAACGCGTCCATCACGGATGCACTGTCTTGCATTGTGGCTACAGGGCAGTGTGTGAAAGAGAGTAAATGTATTCGTAGGGAAAGCGGAGAGCTCAGTGCTGCACACACAATGGGCAGAAAGATGTTGCTGCATGTGAATGATGCAACCACAAGAGATGACGTATTAGAGGCAGTAGTGAGAGTTCACAGCTAATAGAGAAAATGCCAGCTTGACAGTAAGCCTATGAGACCTACCATCAGTATTGTACTCCTGACCAGTGGCAAGATAATTATCCCACAAAATGTCAGACCTCTGAGGCTGGAAAAACTGCATCTGGCCCACCAAGGCTTCAATCAATCAAAAGCCAAAGTGAGACAGTTTGTATGATGGCAAGGCTTGACGTAAGATTTTAAACTGGTTGTTGTTCTCATTTCATTTTCCTTATTTACGTCTATAATATTAATTTCTCATTGGTAATCCATATACAATTGTCCCATTGTTTATTGAAGAATGCATAGATTGTTCTATTCTTTCCATTAATCTCATTGTTCCAATAATCCTAAATTGCTAGATGTTTAGGCTATTTAATACATTTACTTTACAATTGAGCAATGTTCTGCCTTTTTCATGCTTAATTGTATCATTATGCTTAACTGGCAAATTCTTCTTTCTGTTTACTAGGCCAATGTCAATGGTTCTTTTCAAATGAATGAACTACACTTTTATGCCTGATTAAGAAAGAAGAAACTGAATTTGAAGTTCTAAGAAAAGACAGGCAAGAGAGTGTATGTGTGCATTGGCTCATGCATGATGATTGGAGTTTCATTTTCTCAGCTCCGCTAAGAGCGTTGTCTGTATGCATCACTGCAGTGAAATGGACTCTTGCTACAAAAGATGTTCACGGCAAGAGAGTTGGGGAGAGGGTTGAGGAGTACGCTTCCAAGCACAAGCACAGTCATGTAGGCATCTACTCCAAAAGGATTTCACACTTGATTAAAACCTCTCCACAGCTTCCAGGAGGTTTATGCCACACCAAGCGGCCTCATGTAAAATTCGGTGTAGCTCCACAACTAAAAATCAGTGTACTGGGAAAAAAGGTACATCTACGCAGATTTTCTAAAACACTTCACATGCCACAATTGGGCATGTTTCTTTCGTTATGAATTAGAAACTGCCATTATATGTGTGCATGTGAAAGGCTTGGTATGAGTACAAGCACGGGGATCTCGCTAGAAAATATTAAGAAATGGTTCATGTTTACCGATTTAATGTACAATTTCTCTTTGAACTCATTCAGTCTCACAAAAGAAAGGATAAAAGACATAAAGGTTAACACTGATTGCCAGATCTTCACTGGCTGTCAGGTTGGTAATTGACTTTAGGTCGACTGTGTTTTTAGAAAAATATGACTTGGACTTATGTATTGACATGACAACTAAAAGAAAACATGTAATGTAAAATGATACCATGTACCGGCAACAGCAATTAAAGCACATTCTGAACCGTGCTCATCATCGTCAAGGACCAGAAAATCAGCAATGACAGCTAAACACACCGTCTAGCATGCCAAAGTCTGCCATTTTCTTCCAACAGTGCCAAAGTACATATCGCACGTCATCAAGAGAGAACATTGATGCTCTCATGCCAGCTATTTAAGTAGGCCATTACCTTGTCTGGTAGTGTTTCATCTGGATTTTATGTGGTTTTATTTATATAGTAGCTTTGACATAATGTCTGTTCTTAACAGGCAAATTAAAAAATGAGAGGTCGTGTTGGAGTAATTGTTGCTACATGCTGCCATCAGCATTCTATGGTGCAGTCACATGTCAGCTCACAAAGGTTTTTCATCATGTAATAATAATACACTGGTTACCGTGTGGTTATGACAGTGCATTATGATAGGGTGTATCATTTGTGAAAGCACATGTTGTTACATTTGCTTGCACTGACCTTTCTGTCACACTCAAATCTATCTCTACAAAAAAATCAATACTGATAATTATACTTTTGCATCTGCCTTTTGCTGTGGCTATTAGCCATCTGTAGCTGTAGTACCCACTTACAGTGTGGCAGAATACCGTCTGCTCTGCACATCAAAACACACTCCCACACTTAGCTGAAACGATCGTTTGAATATTTGGTGGACACGATGAAGAAAATGAGTCAACCATGGAGTGAAGGAGCAGCCAAAGGCGCAGTGGGAAAATTGGTATTTTTTCACCCACTCAAACCTGTTTTCTCCTGTACCTATACCTGAAATAAATCTGCTCACAGTCTGGAACAAACCCTTTAGAGTTTATAGTCTTGTATGTCATGGATGGAGAGCCAAGTTGGACAATGGAGAACAGATGGGCCAACCACAGCACTATTATGCCAGTGGCTGGAACAGGCTGACTGGATTTAGAGAGCTTGTGATTTGGTTTTGAAGAGCAGTGACTCAATGACATTTCTTACTCTCTGCACAGCAGAATTCTTTTCCTCTAGACTTTGAGATAGATTGCACCTGTAGCGCCCTCCTTTTATATTGGGTCAGTCCCATCTGCTTGCTTAAAGCAATATCATGAAAAAGAGAAAAAAGAAAAAACTTAATTTCCACCTTCAACCACCTTCAGTACCACATCAACGACTTACAGTGAACCATAGCAAAGCTTCTAAAAGCACCTCCACTGCAGTAGCATAACATGCAAACCACAGTGCAGTTAGAAAGTGGGGGTACACACAGAGCTTAACCCCCCCCCCCCCCCAGCTGACAAATACATGTGAGGGGTGGGTTTGCATGCTGCTTGCATCAGGGTGCCAGTGGGAGGTGTTGAGTGTCTGAGGCAGGCTTCCTCATCGTCTGATCCCCTGCCCACGGGCATGGGGGAAGCTGCCTCTTCCTGAGATTTCACACTGCTCCTCTCTGTTTGATTGCAAATGCTGCCTCTCCCCACCGGCTGCTTTCCAGCGTGTGCGCCACACCGCTATGATCGATGGTGAACAAATATGAGAGACCCACAGCTCTTAGAGGGATAACGGGGGAAAACAGCTACTATCGTTTGGGAGTGTGTGAGTGATATTAATGGAATATTTGTGGTGCCTGCAAACAGTTTATGTGGTAAATGACAAAAAAGTTCCAAGAAACAAAAGGAAAAAAGAAAAGAAATATTCCACATCTGGGCAGACATTAGTGCCTGTTGCTGGCTATCAATATAATAAGTGGGTGTGAATGTATGCTGTGGTTGTCATACTCTGTGGAAAAACAAAACGAAACCAGGGTTTTGTATTTCTTTAGCTATGACACGTCAAGTCTTGTTATTCAAGTGCTCAGAAGAGTTTCTCACAGTAAGCAGAAGCTACCAAAAACAGTCCTTTTTTTCTCCAGAGGGGAACATTTTTAAGACAGGAAAACTTGCTACAAGCACACAAACATAGTGTTGACACGCACATTTTCCTTGCTCATTGTAATGGAAAACAAAAGAACAATGGTGGAGTTTGTAACCTTAGACATGCACTTTCACATCTCACGAGCAAAATTTAGAACGTCTAGGCTTGAAGGCTTTGTCACATTACCTATACCGAAAGAGACATGTGAGATGTTATACATTTAGTTACAATTCTGTGGTGTTATTCTGGAGATAACTGGTATGCATTTATTCTAAACCATGTAACAGTTGACATACACAGCATAACCTGCCTTCCTAGACAACCTTTTTGGAATAGCTTATTTTTATTTTATACACTATAGGCCTATTATAAACGCATGACTAATGCATGTTTATGTCTTTTGTTTCATGAAAACAAAATCAAAATACTTTTACTCACTTTACACAGCAATGGAGACAATTCTATGTCTGTTTGGCCTCTAAGTTTAAATGGTTAAATGTTTTGGTACAAACAGGTTAATACATTCTCAGTCAAACTGTCTACAGCAGGTGATGCCAGGATCAGAATTGGTATTGAAGTTTAAGGCACATGTGTCAAAGTCTCCTTCTCAGATTCAGTAAGGTCTGAATTCTCGGCTTCCTGAGCATGCGAGGCCATTGCTGGCAAAGGCTGATGAGTGGACATGTCGGCCAGGGGCACGTCAAGAAAAGCCGCTGTAGATAGTTCAGGGAGTGATGGTATACCTCCTGTCAGTTCTCTCACCATCCACCATTTTGTCTATGAGTTCCTTTATTTGAAGACTGCCTTTTGTATCACTGCATTTGACAAAGCCTTAGCACCTGCTGACAGATCACGCTATGCACCAGCTCCTCCAATTGAGAAGTTGATATGCGGTGTGATATGTCAACCAATTCTAAAGCTTTGTCAAACTGTGACACACACAAGGCATCTTCAAATAAAATAGATTCAAAACATTGGTGGAGGACTGGGAGGAAACACTTCTAAATGACGATATAGTTGATGTTGTAAGTAATATAATCGTTTCTCTGTTGGTGCACAGAGGTGTTTGTGAAATGCTTGTGTGGGGAACAGATTCATGCCTCTGCCCACAACAATATGTTTGGCTTTCTGGTCAATTACTGACTGGAAATTGCATTCTGAATCTTGACAAAGGAATATTGATCCGCAGTGGCTGCCAATGCAAAAAAATAAAAAAATTAAAAATGATTTATCATGAATTTAAGAGATTCGGGTATATGATTATCAAGTCCAGTCCCCAGTTTTAAAATAAAATAAAAATACCAGTTTTGTTTTAGCAGTCTATAAATGGGACTGCAAGGATACACCTAAAAAATACAAAGTAGGTCTCCAGATAATCTACATATCCCGTTGCATTAAGCCATTACACAACCTACAGTGCAGTATGTCTTGACCATAAACCTACTGTCACTCAAGTTAACTTTACAGTTTTTGTACAAAGACCCACTTCATCTGTTCAGTAGAATGTAAATACAATTTAACATAATATACGTGGACACTATTAATCGTTGCCATTGGGTATGAAAATATAATAAGATCAGAGGGACAGCTCATGTTGGATTTTTTCGGAGATAAAGTCAGAGAGGCCAGATTGAGGTGGTTTGGACATGTTCAGAGGAGAGACTGTGAATATATTGGTAGAAGGATGCTGAGGTTGGAGCTGCCAGGCAGGAGGTCTAGAGGAAGACCAAAGAGGAGATTTATGGATGCAGTGAGAGAGGACATGAAGTTAATTGGTGTGAGTGAAGAGGATGCAGAGGACAGGGTTAGATGGAGGCGCATGATTCGCTGTAGCGACCCCTGAAAGGGAGCAGCCGAAAGGAAAAGAAGAAGACACTATAACAATATGTAAGATTGAATAATGAAGGGAATTACCACATGGACATTTTAGCTGTCATAGGTTTATTGGGAATCTGATTTTGTAAAAGGTTACCAAAATTTATAATCTTATCATATATTTATGGTAGCCATGTGATAACCTACTAGCATAATTACATTTAGGCCCACTCTGATCCTTCTTCTCCCTGTTTCTCTCAGTCTTGAAATAGGAAACCTTGCATTTCCCATTCAGTTTTCTGTGTAATTTAATTAGAAAAGCTCAAAGAAATGTAGACTAAATCCCTGCGGTGTGGGGTTGTGACTGGACGCTCAATAGGCTGAGGATTTTATTTTTTTTTGCCACGAAGTGTAACTCCATTACAAATTCTGTGCAGGTCAAGGAAGGAGAAGACAGGGTATTCATCAGTTTGAAACAAACTTGGCTAGAAAATGTTAAGAATGCATTTCTAGCTGAACAACTTGACTGACTCTGCTTTGCTTAGTTCTGCTGTGAGTGGATGTATATGTCAACAACCAGCAGAATTCTGTTTCTGGTGTGAATTAGCTAATAAAAAATGCTTTATTTGTCTTAATAATTGGTGACAGCGCTGAGGTTAGAAGCGAAGATAAGGTGAGAAAAATGAACACCTAAAATACTTTTTTGTAAAATGTATGAGTGATTTAATGGGAAATACTATCATGATAATTACACAGACTGTTTTATCACCCAACCCTTCTCTGATTACTGTGTGACAGAGAGAGTCACTTGTCTGTTCCTGTCTCACACCCAAACATTCTTTCTTCTTCTTGTCTGAATGTCTCTTTCTTGGTCCCTGCCTTTGAAGCTTTCTTCCTGCTTTAGGCTTTCACATTTGCACTCTATGGCCCTTTCTACCACAGTAGCAGCGCTTCATGGCCTCATACTAGTAGACAGAAGACATTTCATTTTGAAACAGCAGAGAAGGAAACATTCAATCTTACTGTTAGTATTCGCTGCATTTAAGTTGTTTATTTCCTTGAACCAAATTTTCCTAGAAACACTTGCAGTAATGGGCTTTTCTTCTCAGGTCACAATATGTTACTGTTGTGCTTTTATCTTTGTTTGTCACCCACATACTTGTCTCAAAGAGCCTCAAATTTTTAACCCCTTACAGAATTCACTTTCCTGATTTCAGTAGAAAATGCTTATTCTGTTGTATCTATACCAGGAGAGGGATGAAATGTCCCAATATATATCCAATACTACACCCAATATGTTGACTAGATATTGCTGGATCTAATCACACCAAACAATGTGGGTACAACTCTAATGCAATTTTATTTTCATCAATAAGAAAAATCAAAGACATCATAGATCAAACATAAATCCTTATGTTTGATCTACAGCTCTAATTATCAAAGAAGGAATTATTTTCCTTTCAGGATTTTCCACTAGAGTTAATTCCTATGCACCACTTTCATGCTCACTATCTTTCATTCATTGATCCTATTGACATAGAAAACGGATGTCTTCCATGATCCATTAGTTGTTTTTTTCTCCCCTTTCGATCAAGATGTTATCTCTTTGCTAATTCTGCCTTTAATCCCCACGGTCTGTTATGTGAGACATGGCTAACTTCGGAGAGCTAACATTAGCTGCTAATTAGCCTACACCTGCATAGTCTGAAGAAATAATAGAAGTGAAAAACACAGTTTCAGAGAACAGTTTTACTCTATAGTGACATATTCTCAACATTTTTCCATGTCTTGTGGGCTACATAGCCTTGCCTATGGCCATGGTTGTTCCAGAAAGACTTTTATCATTTGATCGTACATCATATCCTCAAACCAGAAACCATGTGGTCAGGCTCAGGTTGCTATGAGAGTAGCCTGGAAGCATTCCAGGCAAAACACATATATCAGCACAAGTGATATAAAGTGATAGCTGTGATAAAAGTTAATACACATAGATTTAAATAATACAGTCACAGGAGAGGTACATCAGTTTAATGCCAAGTATGGACAAATGTCAACATAATCTCACAAAATCCAATCTTTACAATCATGTAAGCAGTCCATGCAGCGGCTAAATAACGACCATGGAGAGGCAGAGCTTTATTTGCCCATTTACTGTAGCTAGAGAGTTGCTGCATGACTGACAATTCGCTGGGAAAGTCAGCATACTAACGCAGTCAGATGGAAAGCTCTGTTCCCACAATGCTCTGAACAATACAGCTATGTGTTTGGAGCAGGACAATTCAAATTTATAACAAGATGAAATATGAAAATTGCCTTTTGTGTAGTAGAGAGGCACCAGGAAAAGAACAGCAGCAATCTACCAATGCTGCTCTACCCATCTCTGCCAGGCGCTAGCTTTTCTGACAAGGCTTTGATTAAGGGAATGGGAAAAATATCACACGGAATCATGAACATGATTGAATACATTCATTAAGGGAAACTGCAAATTTCAGTCTTTAAATATGGACTTAAAGAGACGAAAAACTCAGAAGGCAGCAGGGGGTCATAATATCGGCTTTTGAGGAGAGCATGATTCCACCCTCCCCTGTTGCTCCTTACTGATCCACTGCATTCAGCTGCTTGTGTTTGATTGACTTTTATAAAGCTTTGGCCTTGGTGAAGAAGGGTCAGCGTTCATGTCCTTTGATGTTGTTGAAACCCTCCAACAGAAATAATAATCTAACACAATAACACAGCTGACCTAATATTTGCTCAAATATGGGAGTAAATGTGGGGGAGAGGCAGGAACATTTGGGCATATATGGGAGACCAAGAAATTTGGTCAACTGAATGAACACCATGCCTGCACTGTAGTGCTGTCTTGTGTATTAGAGGGGCATTAAAACAGCAATATAAATGTTTCATTACATTAAAATAATATAAATGGATAGGACATCCACTACATTAGAAGATAATAAAATTAAAATTTAATGAACCGATGGGTAAATTGGGTCATGTAAACAGAGCAGTCGTCTGGGTCTGTCTGTGACCCTGGGTGTGCATGGCTCAATCTCCATGTTTGGCTGAAGCATGGAGACAATTCAATTTTGGGTATACTCACTATGCTTTTGTGTCATGTGAATGTGGCTTGTGGTGAGCTAGGTTGGGGCTATCAAGTGCAAGGTAGCGATGGCAATTACAACAATAGAAGCAGCAAGAGAAGGAAAAAAGACATACGGCAAATGCACAACAAGAGTAAACATCGCTGTCGGGTTTTTTTTATTAAAGTGGCAGCACTCGCCATCTGTTTTTTCAGTGCCTGTGGTGGCTGCATGTTTGATGGGTACCTCATCTCCAGGCTAGATACTGTTTCAAAGTAGACAGCTCATCAAGATGAGTGACAAGTGTTTGGGCCTTACAACATGACCATCTGAGAGGGAGTCACCAAAAAGGAAAAAAAAAATCATATAATTCCTTTAAATAAAATGGACCTTTGGTGGTCATCAAGGAACTGCATGAAGATCAATACATCTCTGTTACTGCTCTGTAGTTTGGAACAGCAAAAATCTGTGACAATTTAACAATGAAGTCAAGTGCGCTGTCTAATTAGAGCAGAGATCCAGCAGTAAAGCATGGTGAAAGGAAGCTACATCATGCAAAATTCTGTCAGAATTACTCTACTTTTGGCTTGAGAACAAGGACTCTTTAGGGATAGCTTGAGCCATAAAGTGTTTTTTAAAGTGACTTTTGAAAGCCTAGTGAAGTTGTCAATGAGATTTGGCATTGAAAAACCCTGTCACAACACTGTAACATGCTTGGCCATGATGTAAGAGCAAGAGCTAGTCATTTCTATTTAGTTTAAGGCATGTAGAATATTGACTGCTTGTACCATGTAACACAAAACCGCCATGAGGATATTTCCATTTGTAGAAAAAAAAGGTACTGCTGTGTTTAGTGTGGAGAGGACATTTTCAGTTTCACTGGATGTAGTCCTCATTGAGTTTGTAAGGTCCTTGAGTTGCAGTGAATTCTGAGATATCCTCATATGACTGTGAGAAAGCCTTAAAGCGAGAGCGGTTCCATTCCTCTGTAACTCACTGGAAATAAGGAAATGCATGTCAGACCCATACAGTACAATTCTAGTCCCTCAAGTGCCATCCATCATTGAAGGGCAGAACACTAGGTAGAGGGGGGTTCAGCGGCTCTTCGTCCCCATCACACTATGATGGAGAGATGACCCCCGGGGCCTTTCTCTGATGCTGGCTTGAGCTGCCCGACCAACTGAGGTTGAAGTGGAATTGGCCCCGAGCCAGCATCCCCTCCCCGATGCACAGCGCTCTACCTGCTTTACGAATCACATCTGGGGTGAGACGGGGTAAGACCCACTGAGAGCAACAGAGCTCTACCACCACTTTCTATTTCTGCCTCCATAATTATCCTTAAAGTTCCAACTCAGGGTCCCATGGACCTGCCAGTGGACACTCTGAAAGGAGTGTCTCTTACAGCCACGAGCTACACCAGGCTAATTAAGACATTTTTCTCCATGTGTCTTTAGAATCTTGTACTTTCAAGCCTGCGTCTACACACATATTACCACCTCCAAACCTGCTGCTTCAGCATGCTGTTGCCCAGACTCACTCGCGTGGCAAGAGCAGGCGGCGTGCTATCCAATTTTTGGTAAGTACAGAGAGCCATCCACTTTTGTTAGAGTAATACATGAGCACATCTAAAGCTTAGGGATACCGGCTTAGGCATACTGGCTCACTCATTCATTTTACAAGCTTAGCGCTAAAACCGGACATTTTCAGTGGCAGCATGGTGTTAAAAGCACTATTTATGGAATCTAATGTGTGCTTATATATGTGTACTTTTCTTTCTGCGCATAATTCAGATCACTCATCTGGGTTTTCATCCATGTTATATACATGTGGATAAGAGCTGAGTAGCTTGTGTAGATCTCAATTAAAATGAAGAGGAAATGGGGACCTGTCCCTAGAAAATGTTCCAGAAATCTACTGAATCACTTATGATTTTTACTTTCCTCTTTTTCAGTATACAAACAACATTTGGATAAATAATTGTATTATTTATACCACATTTTCTTAGTTTGTCAGTATTTTCTCCTCATTGAACATACCCAAATACAAAGACTGCTAAAAATAAAAATTGAAAAAAGCCCCCAAAACACTTACACACATATTCAAAATCATGCTATAATCACTGGTGTTACCTAAGTCTTCCAGTCAGCTGGACACAATGATGAAACTACAGAGAAATCACTGTTATGTGTAAAAGAAGGTTGTATGAAATTGAATGCAAGGGGTAGATTTATTGGGATAATAGGACTTCTATTCTGGTTCCATCTAGATTTCACATGTGGCTGCAATCTCTGCCACACAATTATATGTCAGTTCACTCTAAAAGAAATAAGCCAATTCCATACTTGGCTACAGTTAATGGTCTGAGCTGTGATAGCATGTCCTTTCTCTTACATGGCCCTGTTCAAAGGTCTGGGCTGTCTGCAGTCATTTGACAAACACTATAATGTGTGCGTTGGTCTCATTGTAAGTGATCACATAAGCGAAAGCACATTTTCAGATTCTAATTGGGCGAAGGGAAATCTAGACACATTCAAAACTGTGACGTGTTGACACACCATCAGTTCCATTTTGGATTCAGCTGCATTGTCCCCTAAAGTCATTTGTAAAAGGGCTATAGTTAACCATTGTCCATGGTGCCAAAGCCTAATCCAGGTTAGAAAGTTTAATTCTGCTCCAGTTAGGCTCTTCTAGTGACCTATTTGTTCCAAAATACAATTACAAACAATTGGGGGGCAACAAACAGCAGCGGCTGATGTGAGCAGAGCATAATGCGTGCGCTAGAATGAGCTCATGATTATAAGCGTATTACTCATGACAACTTGCCTCAGGGGACCACTTGTAAGGACTTTTTCCACAGAAGCTTCCACAAAACTGCCAGTTCCATGACCTGTCCCTTCTCGGGTGGTGGCAGTTCCAGCAATGCTGGCATACCACTGTCCTCGTACAGGCTGGCATGGTCTACTCCACTCAAGAGAACTAACAGGCAGGGACTCTGACAAGGCACAAAGACATCTGTCTGTGAAACCCACACCCCTGCATTAGCACACTATACTGGCACCCAGGCAGGGGCCCTAGCTGGCACTCCTAGGACAAACAAGCCCCATTAGGCCGACGTTCTGCCTCTGTGTCTGCACAATGTCTTCCTCCACATCTTTCTTTGTTTAAAATGTTCCTCCTGCTTTGTACACAGAAACTAGATATTCACAGGGATCTCATGATGTTAAAGCAGTAATGGCTAAAGATGTGGTATCCTGTATGATACTGATATGGAAAGAGAAAAATCCCTGACACGAGTTCAAAAAGAACAAATATACAACACTACACGCATCATCTAAGAGATCTAAGGCAGGAAAATCAGACAGCATTACTAAAGAAACTCATTATCATGCAAATGCCATTTATTCCATTTTATCTCACTCTTCTCAATTGCCCATATGGCAGTGAGTCCGCACAGAGGGAGACACAGGGAGACCTCATGCTGGGCAACCAGCCACATCAGAATTCCTCCATCTGTGGTCAGTTGAGTTTGTGCGTGTGTGCATGAGTGCCTGCTGGTACCTGTCTTCAATCCACCTGTGTCATATTGGTGCTAGCCCTCATATCATAGCCAAGATGCCTAACCACTGATCGGCGGATGAGGTTGGACTGGACATGACAGGATTGCTGGTCAAACTTGTGTCCCAAGAAGAGAGAAGACTCAGGGCCAGCATTCATAGGCAACAAAAAGTTAAACAATTTATGTTGTGTGTTAAGTGACTCCAGATGTGTGCTGGTGCTCAAATGGTGATAAATGGCTTGGGGTGATTTAGATAAAAACACATTTCAACTGTCAGTTTTTTACTTTTCTTTGTTATGAAAGATAATTGATGGAATGAAATTGAGAAACAAGGTCAACTCAGATAATTAAAGTTGACTGAAGTCATCTTGTGTAACTGATATTTTATACAATTCATAGTTTTTGATAATTTTATGGAGACTTGAAGTGCGTGTAATGTAAATAGCAAACCCCCTAAACGATGCATTCTCCCTGTGAACCAATCAGTAATAAATACTGTAAATCACTTTGATTTGACCACTAATCAGAATCTGATCAGCAGTGTCTGAGATACGGTGGATGGACAGATGGGCCAGACAGAGACCAGTCCATTGTCTCTCTCTGACTTCACTGTGGATTACAAATCATGCAGCTTGACAGCAACCACACATCCAAGATAAGCAGTTTTCATGATGTATGAAGCAATCAATTTAAAGAAAACTAAAGAGCTCAGTGATTATGATGAGAGTCTATTAAAGTATAACAGCAGTGTAATCAAAATGATTTAGAGATTTGGGGTGTGATGCAACATCCTCCAATGCAAACAAATGTATGCATACAGGTGCATGCACGCGAACACACACACACACACACACACACGCATCTGATTGATGCAACTGCTGGATAAACATTTCTGATGAGATTAACCAACAGTTGAGCAATGTGCAAGCTACACGCATGAACATAAGAGTGGAAAATACACATGGGGAAACTGAAATGGAGTGCACTCTAACACAGCCTGAAGACAAGAATTTTAAAAAAAGTGGGAGGAGGGAGAAGCAAAAAAAGGAACTCCAGAAATGAATTGCTGCAGATCAGGCAGCATACATGACACATATCAGAATTTGTATTCCTGTAGTTTGAATCTACTCTTAATTCTAAAGCCCAATAAGGCACCAATAAGGGGATATGCTGATGTCGACTTCAGTGAACCAGAGAGACTGTTACAGACCACACTCACTCTTTCCTCTTTGCCACCCAGTCCAATAAACCACAGTCATATTACTTCAGTCTGAAAGAATCTTCAGACAAGAAAATATAGAACAACATTTAACACAAAATTCACCAACTAAAATAACCAACTAGTAATATATTATTTGCTAATAACAATCTCTGGAATTAATAGCCTTAATATTAGCATGTCTTGAATAAAGAAATTGGACTGGGATGCATGCTCATGCTCATGAAGCTCAGGGCGTTTTCACACCTACCTTGTATAGTCTGGATTTTCTGACTTTGCAGTTTGGTTTGAATCAAAATTACAGGTGTGAAACCTCCCTCCCAAACAGATGAAATTTGGTCCAACGAGAAGAGGTGGTCTCGGTCCATGTCAAACTTAACAAAGGTTCGGTTCATTGCTAGTGTGAAAGCATTGTCTGTATGGTTCGGACTTTCAGACCATTTTCCCACGTACCCCAAACAACAGAAGACGACAGAACTACCAGACCTGTCACAGAAGATAGCAGGAAAAACGAGCTGTCGTAGCACATGGGGAGAGGAGGAGACAAGGTTTTTAATTGAAATAGGGTCTGAGGACATAATAAGAAGTCAACTGGAAAAAAAACGCACAAAAATTCAGGACTGCTTGCAGTCTTCTCCTCCTTTCCTTTCGGCACCGATAAACAAACCAATCCATGTTAAGATGCAGCCCACATAACTGATGACGACAGGACGCAAGTACGCCATGTAAAGTTCTTTAGTGCGCTCGCATAATTGCAGTGTGAAACCAAAACCAAACAAACCATAGGTATAAAACGTATCAAAACAGGAACTTTGGTTCGGACCTTGGTGCAGACTTTCAGGTGTGAAAACGCCCTCAGGCTCCAGAAGTTGACCCCTTTTGTCCCGCTTTTTATTTTAAATAATCTGCATTCCGGCCACGAGAATCCTTTTCTACTTGAACACTGATGATAATGTCGTCGTAAAGCTTTTTTTGTTTTTAGTACCGTTTTGTGAAGAAAAAGTTTTAGAACCAGCACATATAGTAAAGGTTTGAGCGATACCATAATGTCAACAAACAACCAAAAGTGGATCTAAAATGGATCATGAACTACATCACTTTCCACTGTAGGCCACTGCCAAAGTACAACTTGTATAACAAAACACATCCATGTCAATATTTCCGGGGCCCAGTGATGCAAAGGCTGACAGTCTGGGGTTCATATATTGCGTTTTATCCAACTTAAATGGAGTGACACATCATGCTCACCTCCCCATTTTTTGCCTGTCAGTCATTTCTACTGCAATGAATAAAGCTCTGCACCGGTACAACCTGTCACTCTGTCACTCAAATACTTAAAAAAAGATTTCACGTCACTATTCAGGTGGATCTGGGGAGGAATTCCTCTGTCTCGTTTGATTTTTCTGTCTAATCCTTCATTTTATGTGGGCTCTTTGTTATCTCCCTGAAGGGGGAAATCACATTTTAATTAGGTCTATCCTTGGTTAGCAGTTCATCTTCTCATCTCCCTGTCCTATGTGCTCATCCTATGGGCTTTGCTTCCTTGTCAGAGACTCTTTGTCCCCGCTCCATGTCACAATCTAACATCTCCCCCATCTTGTGCCATCTTTTCATTCTTGAACTGCTCCATCTCCACTCTCAATCTTGCTCTCCTGCTGCTGACAACAAAGAGTGCCCTGTCTGACAAAACCTGTTTTCTGCAGATGGGAAAAACACAATAAACATCCACAACAATAGAAAAAAGAAAATGCATATATTACACATCCTAAGTGCAGAGAGCAAATGGAAATAGTCAGCTGTTGGTCCCTGGGTTATAAACAGTTTGCCTGTATATGGGGTGACTAAATCTTTTTATTGAATGGGATATTATACAAACTCTGACCTGTATAGGGCCAGAGGGAAGTGCAATATTGGCAGGACTTATCCCTTTCTGCACAACCACCACCCCCCTCCTATACTTGAATTATGGTGTCACTAATTGACATAAACAACAAATAAACAAATAAAAAATAAACATTTGCAGCAGAGATGAATAACCTAGCAAATGAGATCCAACACAGTTGTCTAGTAGAGAGACAATGCATCCCAACGCAAGATACTCTACTAATAATAGAACTTTGTCATCTGCTGTTTTGGCGTGACGGTGACACATTTTAGCCTTTGATCCTGCAACGTTTTGAACCAGGAGTGCTAGAGACTGAAATAGTTTTTTTCCCCCCTCACTTAAAAAAGCCAGAAATCTCTCTACACTCGGGATGTACACTCCCATTGACAAAAGGTACATCTGTGGCATTTTCACTGACACTGTGACAAAGTAACTGTCAATGCTAATCAAAAACTCAGTGGGGCAGTAAAAGCCTTAATAATGGACTTACACTTAAAATCCATAAACCATGCAAAAAAATCAAAACAACACACACTTTTGAGATAAAGCCATACATTAATTCAACAAACTAAGGATATACAAATATCAGGAGAAGGGCGAGACGTTCTAGGTAAGCAGCAAACTATCACCATGTAAACGTGTGTAATCCAGAGAGCCCTGCAATGCAAAATACTATAATGACTGGAAATGCACCATGTGAACCACTTACAGTGTGCTACAAGACAGGTAATGGATTATGTTTGGCAGCTTAAGGCAGCAAAATTGCTATTATGATACACAGTTCACAGAATAGCAGTTACAGCTTTGGCTATGATTTCCTTTTTTAATATGGACCTATGCAGAGAATATCAGTGTCCAGCCTGTGGACTGATTACTGTTACTAGAAATTATTGCTGCTGCACACCTAAGCTGCAGTGTAACTTAGGTCCAGCTAGCGGCAAGGAAATGCTTAGAGTAAACACAGTGTTGTCTGCACAGATGTCGTGGTTCAGATTTATTTAGAGGGCAAATGCTTCATTAGTTGGGCTTTTTAATTAGCACACTTGTGAGAGAGGGTCATTAAGGATGTCTGACAGAGGACCTGCTGATGAGGAGGATGGAGACACTGTTAACTCCAGCCTGATACATACACACACACACACACACACACCCCCACACAAACACAGATCTGCTTAAAAACCAATAAAATTTCACACAGACATCGACAAACACAGCAAGTCAAAGTCACGGGTGCCACAACATTTCCACTCTAAAATGGTGACAGAGCACAAACAAATCTCCCACAAATGTCTCCATCGCCAACATTACCCCACACACACACAACAAGAGCCTATTAGAGTCATTTACATTTAAATACATATTCATAGAGATCACGACAAAAAGGAAGGGGATTGTCATCATACCATTTTCAGGGTGCTCGGTCTCTCCAATGCTGCCATCTGGAGTGGTTCTCTCATAGTGGTCCTCAGGCAGGGTCAGGGGTCCGATGCGAGGACCAGACGATGACTTACTGCTGGGAGTCTCCGATTCCTCCAAGCCACTGTCATAGTAGCTGTGCTGAGAGGCATCCTGCAGGTCCTGCACAGGGTTGGCGGTGGAGAAGGTCACTCGCCGATGGGAATGCTAAAAAACAGAGACAAAAGAACAAATAAATATCGTCAAATATCTAAAGTATTTTAACTACTACAACTTTCCACTACACTTTTCTTTTAGTTTGTTGGTTCCATGGGGACACCCAACAGGTTGTTTGGTAACAGCTGCAGCCCAAAACTCTACCATTTAAGTCTACTGTCTGAAATTTGCTGGCCTTATAAAGGTCACTCTTCAAAAGTCAGAAAATAGTATTAAATATTAAACACTCTTAAATATTAAATAGTCTTTTGCACTATTATTATTCTGAAAATTATAAAAGAATATGAGCAGAGTGAGGTTATGGACTTCAATAATAAGAGTGTGCAAACTTTGCAGCAGCAGAAATTTTATAAATTAAGACACAAAAAATACATACATATTAAACTATTCCATACTAAACAACAACATTGAAATATCTAAATATGGGGCATGTGTGTAGACATGCTGTATGATTCTGCCCTGTATAAGCAAAGAATGATTAAAATCTATTTGTATGCAGTACATAATGAATAAGAGGATGTAACATATGTTCAAGAACTTGTGTTGTGTGTGCGCCTCTTCACAGAAAGAATCCTGCCATGTCGATACTGTATGTAGTGTAAAACTCTGTACACCTCATCTAAGATAAAGAAATAGCAGGTGTAGATCCAGGGTACAGAATGTGAGGAATTTGTTATGCGTTTTCCATCTTATCAGAAATATCAATGTAAAGTGTCATTTTCACAATTATACTCAGAACATTTACTTGGATAGAGTTAGACTCTGTATAGAGATCTATATAAAGAGATTCCTATGTATGGAGGCAATGTCTATGCATTCCTACGGACGTGAAAGCACCACAGAGCTCAAGAATGTGAGAAGCATTATTATTATTGCTGTTATTACCATTATTACTGAGAGAAAAGTTTCATTTTCCGAATCTGCCACTGCCAAATTAACTCTGATGACAATGATTGGTACACTAATCAGTAGCCCCAGTGAGATACTTCCTATCTCCATATTTTAATATTTCCCTTTTCCACAGCTTTTGATGTTTAACCGAGTGGGAAGCTAGACAATATTTCTGCAGTTTAACTAAAAAGGAATCCCAAGAAGAACTAAATAAGGCTAACAAAAAGAACGAAACTGAGCTTTGGAAAAATAGTTTGTGACAGTTACTACTTTGCCAGCATTATCATTACATCTGCTTTTGCTGTTAAAAACTGTAAACAGCAATCTAATGATTAAATGAATGAATGAAATACTGATGCAATCCTGAATTTGATAGCTTGAAGAGGAGCAGATCAGCATGTAATAAATCATTCAAGATCACACCCTTTATCAAATTGAATGGCTTGTAAATACAGTTAGGAGACCATTAAATTTCCTCTTCCAAAGATCAGTTTACTAATGGCTACTTACCACCCATCCACAACAGAAAAATGACTCCTTACAGTGCACATGCAATCGCGCTCTTCCCCCCCAACCCCCACACATGAGCACCTCTCGTAAAAGTCAGGAAAGCACTGATACAGCAGAACAGCATTGCCTCTGCTGCACGAGTCAGCCCAGATCAATACCACGGTTCTGTGCTTTCTACCATTCAACCACTTTTCTGGCAAACAAATCCATGCTAGAAATCATTCGAACCATCAGCCTTTTAGTACATACACACCAGATATTGAGAAATGCTTTTAAAGCTTAGGTAAGTGCTATCAACACTGTGTTTTTAATACCGTTAGTGGGCTTCAAATTTTTCCCAGAAACCTGTTCATCTTTCCATCATCTCAACCAGTCGTATATTTCTCACTGCACAGATGCATCTCTTGGTCTTTCATCTAAATAATGATCATTTGAGTCCTGGGATTCATCATATTTTTTCTCCCAGCAGTGCTACTACATCACTACATCAATAAATCATACATAGTTTACAGTAAGAAAGCTGTCTTGGACCTCTCAGTTTAATGGAACTCAAGCTAGATTTTCAAAGAAAAATGAAAGATTCTTGAAACATAACAAAAAAACCATGGCTTTTTAGGTCTTTGTGATAGCGATTTTTATGCTTGGTGCACAAATGAGAAAAACAGGGCAATGAGGGGTTTTAGGGGATGCAAATATGACATTTGTTTTCTTTCTATTAAACATGCTCTTTGATTGGTGCATCTATACGCAGTAACATTCCTAACTGTAAAAAATGTTCTTGTGTATTGAGCTGAAAAAGTGAGAACACACTGTTTATCATTTCTCATGAAGAATGTAAATTACATTGATTTACAGTACAGAATGTTAAAATAGACCATACTTAACAGGAAGTCTCAGTAGAGAACATCTCCATCAAACCAGATAATAGTGAGAAATTCTACTACACTACGTTTGGTGTCAATACCAGACAGGACCAGGCAAAGTATATATTTGAATGGTGCATTCTATACGAGTGGAGGTTTGGGTCTGTGTCCACAACTATTTAAATGTGAGGGGGCATTTAGTTGTTCACATATGGATTCTTGCTTAAACGTCTCCTCAAAGCACCACTCTAGAGAGTCAGCATGTTTCCTGGGTATGATAACTAGCTAAGGCTGCGGAGATGGGAAATAGATTCTCCTTTTAGTCGGAGCACAAATCCTTTGCCAGGCCTTGGGGGCTGCAGGGATGCAGTAAGACGGAAGGATGGAAGGGGAGGCTGAGCAGGAGTGGGGAGTTGGTCAGGCAGACACGGACGGCGCTTTGGCTGGAGGGGACAAGCAGAAGGATTAGATTCTAGGAGACTGGAGGCGGGAGAGTCGGATTGTTTGGGCATTGTGGTGGGAGTGAGAAGCTATGGGGCTGAGAAAGAAAAAGGGGACATTTATGATGACATCTGAATTCATAATCCCATTTAGATTGGGCTAAAATGGCCTCATTTATAAGCCTAATATTACAATCCCAACACAGACTGAAAGATACAGCAGAATTCTATCATTACAGAAGGGACCAAGATACATTTTAAAGTAGTAGTAAACAGCAATCATCCACTACCTACCTAGAGCTG
Source organism: Coreoperca whiteheadi (assembly GCA_011952105.1). Taxonomy (NCBI): domain Eukaryota; kingdom Metazoa; phylum Chordata; class Actinopteri; order Centrarchiformes; family Sinipercidae; genus Coreoperca; species Coreoperca whiteheadi. Next base: position 14,242,290 of record CM022491.1, read on the forward strand.
CCGTAGCCCTTCAGAGTCCCTTCTTTACCCCACTGCCAGAAATATTACATACAACGTTCTACTTCAAAATAATTTCAAGCCACACATAACTGACTATTTTCATTAATACACACTGGGCCAAAAAGCCAGAAAGAGAAGCTGCTAGTTAGACAAAGTTTAAAATGAAAAGTGATCAAGTATGATGTTTTGTCATTTAAATTGGGGTCAATTTCTCCTTTATACAATGGCAAACCGGCTGTCCTCCACTGCATTGAAAAGAAAGAAATGAGAATGGCTGCTGGTGTATGTCCACCTATTTGCTTCAAGCTATTCAATGCCATATATCTTACACTTATCTACACCCCAGCTACCCCATCCCCTTAGAGCTGAGACTGTGTTGCTTTACTGCCTTGAACATAATGCATTTGGGAAAAAAACAGCACACTGTACACCTACACTGAATGACAACCTGTGTCTTTATTTCCTGTCTAGAACCTAACAGGTACATAATAGTGGTATTTCATAAACATGGGCCAGTACCTGAGCTAGTCAACTTTGAATGAACAAATCAGCGACTTGTTATGAGTAGCATTTATATGAGTGGTTTGCACAACATCACCTTGACACAATATGTATTTGATGTTTTTTATACTTATTGGTGACTATGGATGTAACATACAAATGTCCATAAGAAAACACCTTTGACTTCATAAGCACAACACTTTCTCTCCCTCATCCTCCAATTGATTTGTACAAGCCAACATTAAATATAGGCACATACATCTAGTAGGGTGAATTATAAAGACCACACTTCAGTTATTGTTGAATTTTACAACTCTAATGATGTCTATATATGTATCATATATAAATAAATAAAACAATGGGACAACAATATGACGTAACTTAGCTTGAAACAACAACTGGTTATGGTTAAACTGATAAGGAGTGAAATAGTCTGAAACAGATAATCATAAGTGATGATCTGTGTGAGTTAAATCATGAGCTTGAGGCTTAAGGGAAGAGAAAACTGCTGCTCTGAACTTAAGAGTGCATTTTAGGTTATGTTGAGACTGGCAGCCCATATCAGATTTTTGGCACACAGATACATCAGAATATATATTTCATTTATCAAATCAGATTTAAACCGCATTCAAGGGGGAGTCTGATATCTGATTTAAAAATTGGCTTTCAAACTGTCCTTTATATCACCTGCAATTTGACACATAACAGTGACGTCATGTCCAGAGGGCTAACAGCCCTGTTAGCTGGATGCGGACTGCTGCAAAAAACATATATCAACCACCTCTGTCACTAATGTTGTCTGGTGTGATGGAGGACTTCTGCACAGAGACAAGATATTGCTATGGTGTGAAGAGTGAGAGGATACATCTCCATTATTCACCCAGCCTGCAGCTTGCGGTTTTGTGTCTGGATTGGAAAAATACACCACCGGTTTGCAAATGTACTCACGCCTATTTCGTTTCTACAGCCACTGACGCAGATGGGTTATCGTTGATGGTTATATCTAATCACTTGCAAATAACAGTCTGGACAGTCTGTCCGAAAGATTGGATTTGAAAGAAAAAATAATGTCTTTGCCTGCAGCCTGAATGAAGGAATATAAAGGGATTCTAGGGGCAAAAAAACTGAGCAACAAAGTGACTGTGGAGCATCTCTATTGCCATTACTGATTTGCACCTGATGGGACAGCAGACCCTACTGCTGTTGTGCTCTTCCATAGTACCGAGTCCCGGTCTATTGTGAATGCCCTGGAGCTATCTGACACCACTCTGCCGTCAGGTGCCCTGTCATCCAGCCAAGCCTCACTGATTGCCAGCACACAGGGCTAGTGTTACTTATGCAGATGGAAAAACTTTTCCATCTTCTCTGGCACTTTTTGAGCAGACTTCCAGCAGAGTTGCAGGTGAGTTAGATTTAGTGTTTGAATCTCTGTCCCATGCTTCCAAGTTAGCATTTGTGTTTTGAGTGATCTGCATGTGAAAATTTGGTGACCAAGCTGGCGACTGCATTGTCTGTACTTAAAGTACCTTGTAGAAATAATTCCCTGGTGTGCCATATTTCACAGCAAGCGGCAGCTTAATGGTTGGTACATATGTTGGTGGCAGCAGGACACAACAATATTAACATAATATTAAAGTATATTTAACAAATAAAAAATATAATTTTAGTAGAATACTACTCTCGTGGTTCTTCGACACAAGAACCCTGATATGATATGAATTCTAATAACAGAACATCCTTTAATATCTAACCTGAGATTTAAAGCTTGAGGAAGCATCTAATATTTGAGGCATTAACCTCTGAATTTTAAGTTGAAGTGGTTGATACCCCATTTATTCCACTTTGATTGAATCTCCATTTATGCTACTCTGACTGCTTGCTAAAACATATCTGGATCAAAGTAAAAAAAAAAAAAATGCATAATTTTAATGAATTAATCATAAACATAATCCTTTTTAATCAATCCAGTTATCTATTTTCTTTCAATGACAAATCACATCAAGTGCTACATTGGTGTAGAGTACTAAAAAAATAGATGATGTGCTATTTGCAGTAAAAAAAATAATCTAAATTTGCCGCTCTATATTTCATTGCTATGAAGAGAAAAAAATCATTTTTTAGTATCCCAACACTGTATTTAAAGAGAATATCGTGTCCAATGACTAACAAGGTATTTTTCATAGTTTGTTGCCAAATGTTTTTATTCAAATTTTTATTACACAATGGTATTGATAAAACTGAGCCACTGAAACATGCTGAATATTCAGAATTTAAGTTCGAGCAGCAAAGCACAACAAAGTTTCATAACTTTGAAGAAGATATATGAATGAGGATGATAACCAACTAGACACAATCATTGCTATGTTGTATAGCAACTTGGGTGCAATTTGCTAGTGGAAAATGTGGCTTCAGCAAAGAAAGTTAGGGTACATTATCTTTTCTTCTAATAAAAGTAAACTGGTAAAACGGGTGGCTTCAGAAGGTAAATAATGTAGCCGGTTGTGAAGCCAGACAGATATAGGATACTCTACTGGAATACCCTCAACTTTTCAAGATGCAGGAAACCTATGTGGCCCTGTTTATCAATCCTGAGTCGTGGTATGTCATATGTGTAGCTACTGCAGCTGGAAGCCAGCCTTTTCCAATTGAATCACAGTTATGTGTCTCTCTGATATTATGAAATGGGTTTTCTGCCCATGTTAAAGGAAACGGCTGATGTCTCAGTGCCCCTGTGATATGAAAAATTCAATTTAAAAGGATGAGAGAAAGAATGGTGCACGGCCTATTTTCATTCCCCCACACTGTGAGATATGAGAATGATGTGCTGTTGTGTGGAGGAAATGATGCCAATCGTACTGCTGAGAAATTCCTTCATAATTCAATTCAATTTCTTCTAAATCCCAATGGCAAGCTCCTCTGCCAAGGAGAGGCAGAATGACAGAGACAAAAAGCAAGGGCTAGAGACTAAGATGGAAGAAGAGGGACTAAAGATTGAGACTGAAACAATGGAGAAATAGAGACACAGAGAGCAGCCAGACTTACTGAAAGGTAAGAGGAGGAGACAGCAATACAAAGTGGAGGGGAAGTGGATAGAAGAAAAATGTTTTAGTAATGATTAATTTTGATCACTGTGGCATTTTAAGTATATCCAACATTTTTTTCCTAATGTCCACTCTGCAGCATCTGACAGAAGCAGAACAAATATTTTTTGTTGAGATCTAACAGGACAAACTGCTAATTCCCGTGAAGTGGACCAGTGTATATAGCCCATAGTATATACTTCTTTTATGCTTTTATTCTGAATGTAGCACTAGTTACAAAATGTGCACGTAAACTGCACGTAAACACTTGAGATCCCCCAAGTGTGGGACCCAGAATTTCCATTTAGTTACTATGTGTGTGAGTACATCCTGGCTCTGGCATTGTGGGCGTGTATGCAGGAATCAATGATCTGCTGCCTCTGAAGGCACAGAAAAAATGAGCTGCACCAACAAATATGACAATGAAGAAGTGCACCTCTCAGTGTATGCAGCAAGCATAAAACCATAAGGACTGAAGCAGTTGCAACGGAAATGCATATGGAACTGTTTTTATTTTCTATCCCACCATTATGTCCTCCATTCTCATCCCATCTACTGCTCTCTTCTCTCCCTCTCTTTCTCCACAGGCACACACACACACACCCACACACACAGTTGTTTTTGTAGGTGCAATAGCTCCAAGGCAAGCAGCGTGGAATTGGAGTCTTCAAAGAGTCTTGGATTATCAAAGAGACACAGCTACCAGAAAACTAGGGGACACGCTGGAGAGGGGGAGGGAGGAACATAAGCGAGAGGCGGGGAGAGGGGGGAGAGTGCAGAGGAGTCAGCATGGGTTTGGGTGGAGGATGAAGTGATCAGACAGGGGAGGGGTGGATAAAGACCAGAAGTCCCTTTGTTCAAGTACTGTAAATGGAGAGAAAAAAAGGCTGGAGTGAATGCATTAAAAAACAATCACATAGACCTTAATGGTCTTGATAGGCAAGACAGAATTCGCATTCTTCACTGTCTGTGCCACTGCCTATTCTGGAGTATTTTTTTCCCTACAAAGAGAATTTCATTTCAATGGGAGCACTGGCCTTGAAATACCATAATGTTGTCACAGTAAAACCAAGTATTACTGCAGCAAGACCCACCATGTGTGAATATAGCTGCCACATCTAATGACAAATCTGACTGTTCACGCCATTCCATATGACAGGATGTGGGAGTGCTGGTGTGAATGCATCACCCTTCAACAAAAAGCTCTCCGTCAGCCCCTCTGTCCCACAATGAGCTATGGATGTCTTTTTTTCCCATTACAAGAATACCTCTCACTATAGAACACATTTCAAGTCAGTGTATGAAACTGATTCTGGTCGGTTCACTGCTGTCAGCTGCGGGGCATCATCCAGCAATGATCCTGTCCCACTGCCACAGCTACCACACATAAACCTCCCACCTTCACTGACCTGGTTTGAACTAAATTAAGGCCATTTAGAGTATGATGAGAGCGTAAAATGTTCCTAACACACAAAACAAATCAAAGTACAAAAAGTAATCTTCCTCTCTCTGCACAACTCTTCTTGAAACATGTGGTTCTTGTGAAAGACCGGGTTCCCCCTGCCTGCATCCATTTGGTAGTTTTGGGGAATGCTATGACATCTTTCGCTCTGACACGGGCAGCAGAGGAGTGTGAGTAAGAGAGTGAGAGTTGTGTCTATGCAGCACAAACAGTTGAACTCTAATCATAAATTGCATTTGCACCTCTATCATGTGGAGATGTTATGTGATGGTTTAATGGCATCAGTTAGTGAAGGCACAATACCCAAAACTGCATAAACAAAGTCCAAAAAGTATAATTTTGATTGCTGTTTATAAGTCATATAATGAAGTGTGTGGATAGTACTTTAAGAAAAAAAGCAGGGGCGAGTGCAGTCATCGTAGGAAACTGATAAAATACCTGCCATTCTAAGTATAGTGACTATTCATCATACTGTTATTTTAACACAGATTTAACTCATAATCTAATGATCATATAACCATTTAGTTTGTACTTCAGTCTTTTTTCTGACATAATGAAATAAGATGAAGGAACGGGGAAACGCAAATGTAATATTCTTTGGTGTCAAGAGAGATTTGGCGTGGAGGGATAAGCTTTGGGGAAGCCAGAGAAAGGATCAGTGGTAAAACTTCATTGGGAAGGGCACAGGATTAACATTTTGATTGGTTTAGGGTTTGGATGGTGACGGCTTTCTACCGACACTCTCATTGTCTTAAACTGTGAGGACTAAATATACTAATATGAGCTCATAGAGCAAAGAGAAATCTTATAGAATAAACCATTTTTAGAGTTGGGGGTTTGCAAGCCATGCTTCTAGACACTCTGGGAAGGAATCAATGCTCCAAACAGAGAAACAAGAAGTAAGTAGACGGGAGAAAAGGAGGACAAAATATAGAGAAAAAGAAGAAAATAGAGTCAGAGGAACATACGGTTAAGGGTGAAAAGGAACTGCAGAAGATTTCCTCTGCCACAATGGAATAGAAAAAGAATAACTAAAGGAGAGAAGGGACAGTGTGACACGCTAGAGAAGACGCTGATCTGAAGTTAGAAAATATTTTACCAAACATGAGCGATGTAATGAAGACATCCAGATGAATACCTTAAAATAGCAGGAGAGTGACTTTCCACAAGAAAAATAAGATTAATATGACAGTTATGACTCTTTGGGCCAGTGGGCAACAACTGAAGATAATGTTTACACTTTTAAGAGTCAGACCATTTGATAATTGCATGTAACAGAGTTTTAATAACGCATGACAAAAGTTTGATCATATCAACGGTGGGTCTTAACCGCTGAAAGGATGTTAAATTTGACCATGTCCATGCATTACCCGTCAGGCTTTAAAAAGTTATTTGAGTTTTAAATATCTTGTTGGCCTTTACTGAAAGAGTCGCATTTTCTTCAGTTACCTGATTTGATGATTCATGGGATATGTGAGGTCACATTTACACAATTGTCCTTTGTTGTCTGTGTTTTTATTATTTGATATACTGTATAAAGTATTTTATTAGTTAAGTGTTTTGTTTTGTATTTCCCTGAAGTAAAGGGTTCAAGTTCAGGTTAACTCATTCATATTTAAAGTTTCATCAGTTTCTCTTTGAGTGATTAAGGTCTATAAAACTCAACTTATTTTAGTTGCTGCTTAGACCCAGACATTAACACTGCCTTGGAGGCCGAAGTATATGTGCAGCCTAAATAATTTCCAGCAACCAAAACAGGTGCATTTAGAAGAGAACTGTTGTGAATTAGAGTGACTACATTTTACCTTGGAGTCAGGCCGGCAGCTTGTTTCGCTTTTATATACATATACAGTATATATGTATTGTATATGCAGTCAGTATATGTACACTATATGACCTTCATGATCACTTTACAATCTGAAAGCTGCCTGCAAAATGGAAACATCACAAAGATGGCAGTAGTTATCTTTATATTATGTATCATTGCCTCCCACCACAACAATGGATTCACATCATCACACATGAAAAACATGGTGACAGTGATTTTAATATTTCCAGAAATTTGGTTTCAACTTAAAACCTGACACCATCTGACCTCAGCAGGATATTTTAGGTGGCATATATTTGCACCGTGTGACACCGCACCTCTGAAACACGAACATCACTTTCCTGTTTTGTGAAGCTCCTCTGGTGAGAAACAGTCAGTGCTGCAGAGTAGAGTGTAGAGTTCACTCCTTTTAACAGGAGTGAAAGGAGCTTATTTCATTGGCTATGATAGAAGCCAACTCTTACCACAACTATGATAAGTCATTTATCCTAATCTGGCCTCCATTACTGTACTGCAGGTAAAAATATTTTGGTCAAACCCAAATGATCTAACACTGAACCAGCATATGGGCTTGAAGTTTGAAGTAGAGTCCCTAATTTACCATGCCAAGTGCAATAAAAATCTTGTTCTACATAAATGTCTGGAATTGGCCCCAAAGTTTGTCAGATCACATCTGGTCATGCTCTATAATGTTGCTGAGCACACGCTTTGACAGCTTTGCAAATTGCGATATCTGTGTGTGTTTGGCCTTTGGGTTCAGAGCCCTCTAATGGTCAATTGCAACTATATTTTATATCTACATAATGTCCCTGGGGCAGGTTTTTCCAATTCAGTCTCCAATAAGCTGTGGTCCTAAACAAAACTGAATTAAAGGCAAGCAGGATATAAAGGCAATACTTCAAATGAAAGACATGAAAAGAAAAAAAAGTCAATGGACCCGAGAGGTCAGAGAAACACACTCGTTTGGACCGTTTGGAAATATGCTAAAAAAAAAATTAATGACATTTTTTACAGGAAAGTAGAGGTTTTTTGGGGGCACTCCCATAGCTCACCTGGTGGAGCGTGGGGCTGAGTCCTTGCCGCAGCGGCCCACGTCCGATTCCAACCCGCAGCTCTTTGCTGCATGTCATCCCCTCTCTCTCTCTCGCCTTTCCTTTCTCTCTCTTCAGCTGTCACTGGCTAATGAGGGCAAAAATGCCCAAAAACCATCATTAAAAAAACATAAAGAAAGTAGGGCTTTTTTGGTATCAATTCACATCCTTGTCTGACATGTATTATGGCTGATATTTCCAGTGTACAATACATTTTCTATTTGTTTTAGCTTGCAAGCAGTTGCTTTACGTTCTGTGAAACCAATCAATATTTACTGTTTTAAGCCCTGAGCAGAAGTTGCACAGTCACCACACCTTAATGGCTGTCTGTGGGCCAGTATACACTTGGTCAGTGTACTCATGTCAGCAAGGAATGGTAAGCTCAATTGAACAAGTTTTATGTAAAGTATACCAATGAAATGTTCTGATACTTGAACTACATACTCATAGCAGATTTTAGATTAGCTTTTTTCATATATCAGCATTTCCTATAATATACAGTAAAATAAGCATCTTCCAAACTGTCTCTCTGAAAGACATACCAGGAGTTAATAACGCCAGAAGGGAAAGATAGACAGAGAAGAAGATGGGCTGATGGGGGAAGTAAAGAATAAGACATGAGAGAAATTAATCCTCAATATCCACTCCCTGCTGGGTACCTTATTGCCTCTCAAACTTCCCATCTTCAGAGTTAATATCTCTATTGCTGCAGCATCTGGCTGAGAAGCATGCATATACTTCCATTTGTTTGAACTGGAACATAATTGGATTGGGAGAGGGATGAAAAACCCTTCAACCATACTTAAAACTTTTTTCTGCCCATCCTCTAATATGTGCATGAGAGTGTGCGATTCTGTGTTTCAGCGTGCGTGTGTGTGCAAGCACATGTATGCGTTGCTAATAATAGCATCTCTCATGGTCTCGCTTGTCTTGATCTGTTACTCTGCATCGGAGATATCCCGATTGGCAATACATTCCGAGAGCTGGACGATTTTCGGAAGTGTGTCTGCATCTCATTCTTGCACTCAAAGTAATCCTTTCGATGCAACTGGATGGGTAGCCCTCATGATCCTCCATCTTATCAAGGAACTGAAAATCATGCTTAATTAGATTCACAGTGACCTTTTTCATCTCTGGCTACAAGCGCCCAGTCACCGCCGAAGCAGGATGTGTTCTCAACATTGATCTTTCTGCAGACCCGGGGATTGAGAAGAACCCGGCGCAGTGAAACGAGGCAGAAAAACAACATATCAAAAATCATCAGATGAAGAGATTACTCTGTTTGAGTGAGCTGCTCTGTGTGTTGAGGCCTTTAGGAGTTAGCGTGTTTTTGTGAGAAGAGCTCTGTAATCCACCTACTGCATCTCAATCATAGTGCAAACAAACTCACACACATGTCTCAAGTCTGGCCCTCTCTCTCATCGTCCATTTGCCAGACATGCACATGTAATCCTACTGCATTTCTCATTTTCAGATCCTACCTCCAACCTCTTCTCCTTTTGCATCCCACTACCCTTTCTGCAACTGAGCAATGATATTCCTGCAGGCTTCAAACAAAAGATGACTTCCATCAAGAAAACAAAATAGATGCCCTGCTGATGAAGCCAAGACATAGTGAGCTGCCATTTCCCGCATACATGCATGTATTTGCAGCACATATTGCCAAACCTCAATTAAGTTCCCACAGTTATTTATAACATGTAAATCACCATAAAGAGAGCTATTACGACATCTAAGAAACCTGCATTGGCTATAATACCGTAGGGAATTCTCATTTTGAAATCTTGAAAAATATGAGCAGATTTGTGCTTGTCACATTCTCTCTGCAGCTTTGGAAAAAATGTGGGGGAATACAATACACACAGTTGATACAGATATGGTATGATATTGATGACAGATTTGATTAATCTACTGATGGAATTTTGGTGGAGTGCTCCACAATGGGCTTTAGACAGAGCCCCAAAGCAGAATAGCTAGTATGAATTCTCTATTGCCACATCCTTTCAGAGCTCATTTGAGTCATATCTGACATATTTATGGCTCATCATGTCATATCGTAGCCATCAGAATACAAGCACCATGAACCATTTAAATACTGTGGGCCATGCTGTCATCTCCTGTTAGTAACATATGTCTGATAGATGCATAAGAAGAGGCACTCAACTTGATTCTTTCATAGTGCAGCAGAGAAGCTTGAGCCCAGAGTTGGTGAATTTACTGGAAGGAATGATTTTGCAACAAGGCCTATTTAGTTGAATAAAAATTGACAGCTTTATATTGAATGGAATGCATGAGGGGCAGAGATACTGGAAGCACAGGGAAATTCAACAAACAGGAGCCTTATCTGCAGGGACGTAGCACACAATTCTGGACCCTGTACATAGGTATCCTCTATGGCTCCCTACTTGCAGCCACGGCTATTCATTCTAGTATCTTTGTGGGCCCTCCTCACATCAGGGCCCTGCATACTCAGTCCCCTTTGTCCCCCAAGTCCTACGCCCTTGCTTATCTGGATACAGAATGGTACAATATCTTTCAAAGGAATACAAGTTAAGAGTTGCACCCAACAAATCTATAATGATCCTTTGTGTGCACCTTAACAGAGTTGCCTGGCAACAGAACTAGAGCTCTGCAGTGAATGTAAGTGTCAAATGAAATACATTCGTAATCCAAAGGCAACATGGATTACAATTTAGACAGAAGGAGTGCCTCCTGGACAGGATTTCAATAGCTAAGGTGGGAAAAGTGAATTGGAAAAAGGCAAATAATTTTCTGCACCTTAATAACTTCCAGAACACCAACTTGTACCTGAATACGGATGGTTGAATGAGCACAAAATAAGCACAACTAATTATCTGTGTAGTTTTAACATGGGCTGTCTTAATGGATGCAGTTATTCATCTACCTTCAGCTGGAATCTATGAAATATCACGGGGGTGGACGTGAGGCTGATAAATCATGATAGCATATAGATCAGTGTCATACCTTTTTCCTCTGAATTATTGATTAACTCATACGCAGAGCTGCTGTTTGAAAACACATTTCCTGTTCATATTTGGCCACTAAAATCTGCTTGATAAATATCACATCAAAAATGGGCTCATGGAAAACAATGCTCCTAATATGCTTTATGTATGAACGAGATGAAATATCTGAGAAACACCCTTGCTACCCCCAACTCCCCCCTCTCGGTCTTAAATGCCACACACAAACACACATAAATGCAAATGTTTAATAAGCAGACTGCTTATTTTCTACTAAACAATGTTAAGCATTTACACAAAGGGACCCAAATGAGCCTCTGATTGAAGATAGAATCAGTGCCCAAGCAAGCCATCACAGAGCCTCTCAATCCCACATATGCATGATTAATACATCAAACAACATCAATTCTCCTTCCTCTTCCACTTGTCAATGAGCACACACACACGCATGCCCAAATACACACACACACAGACACTATGTACCCAAATCCTTACAGGACTGCACATGAACACAGACACTGCCCCCTCCATCATGGTTAATACATCAAACAGCATTAGCTTCCTAGATTCCTGAAGCTTAGACAGACACGGTTCTGACAGCCCATGATTCCTCACTGGCTGCCTCCCCCTCCAGCTTCCCCACTTTCTTCATTCCCTATGAAGTCTGTTTGGGTGGTTACAGAACATGCTGCCAAAATAGATTCACTTATATATTACCTTTGCTTTTTGTAAGCTTGTATGATGTCATGTTAGAAAGCCATCTCAACAATAAGATGACACTGCCGAGGAGCTTTAGAGGCTCAGGAGACGTAACAATAATAACCCCAAGCCCTGATCAACAAACTCTTTATTTCATGAGATTTCCATATTCTTCTGACATCAGCAGGTATTTCTAACCACATATATCCAAGAGTTGCTTTTGTACCAGTATCAGTTCGTGGAAATAAATTGGAGCCCCAAATCATCATAAAACCAACCGGCCATCAAATGCATTCAAATCTAACCTTTACAATTCAAATGTTTTTTTGGCCAGTCATACTATAATATCAATGAATACTCACCAAATGCAGAGAGCAGGTGGTCTATTGGATCATGGTCTAATAAAATGGACATTCATTAGTATGTCTTCAGCATTAAGTGCTCTGCAATTACCATGAGAGGCCTGTATCCTTACAGTGCAATGCTGCATATGATCTCCATTTGATTTTATGGTGCTTTCAGCACAATATTGATTTGAATTTGATTTTAGAGATGAGAGGTGTTGTCTTTCTATAAATTAGTAAACCAGAATCTTTGACATTCCTGGAACGAACCTCAACCACAAAGGAAGTATTAGCCGTAGCACACCTCCCCTAACACTAATCGACAAATTGTCCATTTTTCTGATGATTTCAACATCAAATGAATAAACACGCTGTTCCCTCCAGTCTCCATCTGTTTTCATTTCACTGTGTACTATCACAAACACTATAGCAGGCCTAACATTGCTGAAAAAGCCTTGCAATTTGGAACCCAGTATTTACCTTATTCCCATACAAACTACACCATGCTGTTATCTGTAAACTGATGTGGTATCTCTTGTTATCTAATCATTTTGTTTAGGGCGAACAAGTGATTTACGAGGCAGCAAAGACAGATGCAGCACTGATATTTTTCCACAATACCTTCATTGGCTTTAAGTAGTAACGTTAAGGCACTTAGCAGATTGCTTCATGATTTTGAATGGTATCCAATGAGTATAGCTCTTCAATAAATACGCAAACAAAATGAAAGGAGGTGGTGTGTGTTATGGATAGCCCACTGAGCTGCTGATAGTGTAGCTTAAGTGCAGAGAGACTCACATGTAGTCTGCTATACTGCAAATCCTCAAAAAGAGGATAAAGAGGCTTTAAAATCACATTTACAGCACAGGAGCAGAATCCCGCTGATAAATACAGATCATGGTATTTGACCCTGTCCATCAGCACATTGAAAGGTTGATGGCTTCTACACTATAGTGTCACAAACCAGCCTTTGTCACTAACAAATACGGGGGCAACACTTCGATAACTCTAAATAGCACCAGTTTGTGAGACCTAGTGAAACAACTGGGGGTAAGTCAACTATGACTCCTGAGTTTTCCAGAATTCTGCTCAGTTGTTTGACCTTTTTGCTCTATTAAATGAAAAACATGATCTTGATTTTAACTCTCAGACTAGTGTTTGAAAAAGGCAGAATGCAGAGCCTGATGTGAAATATGTTGTATGTCACACAGATCAATAGGTTTCCTTAAAGCCAGTAGGCCAAATTTGTTCCCTCATAACATTCAACAACAACCTTAAATGTCAAAACAGATCACCATCTACTAGACATTTTCATATTACCTGAAAGGAATTAACTTCACAAGATTACATGAATCCATTGGCAGCAGGAGCATGGATGTAGTTCCTCTAGCCATGGACATAAATGCTATTACTGAAACCAATAACCTACAGTATGTTCCTAAGACATTCCTAAGGTAATATGAAACCTGTGACCTTTATTGGGCTAATGTGTCCCAATGGGCTTTTTAGTTAATAATACAAACAAGATACCAACTGTGTGATTAGCGAAACATAGCCTGCAGATTAATAATATCTGGCAGAAGACAATATTTTATATGTATTGATATTTATCCCTACAGAGGGCTCAACGTGAATAGCTGTTTATGAATTCATAGTTTTGTTTTCTTCGTGAGAATACACTCTCAAAGGTGTAATGAACATAATTAATGGATATGGAAGTGATTTTTAAGGGTGAGTTTGGTTTTATCGGCCTTGAAGTTTCATTGATTGAAATATTGCATTGTCCCCACGAACTAACAGGAAGAAAGACTGTGAACTGGTTGCTCTGTCTTACCATTCACCTTGCACATACATTGATCTGATTTGGACAAAAGAGCAGGAAAGAATGCACATCAGAACTTAAAGCATTTTCAAAACAAAATTATCTGGCCTGAATACAGGGAATACTTCAAATCTTTCCATATACATATAACATAGTGTATGCAGGGACACAGCTCTTAGCAGCTATCTCTCTGAGTTCACATCATACAGATCAACACTAGATTGTCAAAGGAGAATTAAATTGGATGGGAAAACATCATACATGAGCTGACATCTCATGTTTATTTATTTGTTTATGTGACAGACACACAGCATAGAAAATTTACTGAAAATATTAAGATATTGTAGCATTTTTTTATTGCTACAGTTTGAAACTCTTGCCCCTGGATGGACTTCTATACAAAAAAAATGATTATACAGTGTAATGAAAAATACATATAAATACAAAACACAAACTATAAACAGAAAATACAAAGTAACAAAAAAGTGCATAAAATTCGAAGGAAAGTTGCCTGATCACACTTCAGAAATAGTTTCAAATCAACTTTAAAATGCTCCCTCGTATGAGCTTTTTTGAAGTCTGTAGTTTCAAGTATTTACCCCAAGCAAAAAGACAATTCCCAGACTAACTGAACCAGAAACCCTGATAGGTTTCACCACATCAATGAGCACACGGAGCAGTTATATAAACATTTATATATACAGTAAGTCTGGCAAAGTCAATAAAGTTGTTGTGCTTAAAGGTAGGGTAGGCAATGTCTTTCTAAAACATGTTTTGTCATATTTGTTGAAACTGTCTTTATATACCAATACAAATCAAAAAATGAAATGCTCTAAAAAAAAAAAAAAGAGAAAACAAATCGAGTGGCTGTACTAGTCACAGGCCAGCAGTAAACCCAGCCAGTCATTGCATTCTGATTGCCACTCTGCCTTACTACCATGGCATAGGCTACCTGCCCTGCTGCTACATGACCCGCCTACCTGCACAAACCCAGCCGGCACTCACATACCTGACGAAGCTAGGCACTGTAAGCTACCGTGCTAGTCCCACAATTGAGGCAGAGAAAGAGCAGTCAAAATTCCCAGCACCACCTGTACCTCCATCTGCAGTCAGCACTGGCAAACAAGGCAAAAAAAAGTTAGACAGAATTTGAAAAGGCTACGACCAAAAAAAACTTTGGATAAAGCATGAGGGTCAGACCAGAGTCAATATCGGCTTGGCTTGCCAATGTTGGCGACAACTGAGGGACATCAAGGGGCTGAAAAGTGACACCATGGTCGCTTAATTTCTGCTGGATAGATAACAAAATCTAGCTGTTCCTTGCTAGTTTCTCAAACTTACCTGTCCTAGCATAAATGTCTTGAGATCATGGGAATAATGAGGACTTTGTATGAGATCTGCTGACTACTGACCTTTGAGTCCTAAAAGTCTTCATTATTGTAGAAGATGCTTTAAAACTATTTCCAAAAAACTTCCACACCAAAGTAAATGCATGAAAAATAATTTAATGCATAACATATAAAACTATTAATAGTTTCTGATGAGTCTAAATGCACTTAAGTTAGCTTTTGCAACCTTGCTCACTATTTTTGTTTCTAAATTAGAATCTCACATAAGAACAAGGCATTTTACTTCGGAAACCTGTTTTGTAGATTATCCTTTCACAGTCAGTTTTTATTTATTAAAGTGATTTATTTATTAGCCAAAGGCCAACCCCTGGGTGAAAACCCAGAAACTACAATTTTCTTGGTATTAAGTGGTAGATATGACTTTTCAAACAATGCTGCTATAGATCGCAGAAGCTGCCACAATGGTATACAAACATGATGCCTCTGCTACTTATCGAAAGCTTCAGCTACAAAGACAATAAAGCAATATTTTCATTATTTTAAATCTGTACACTGTGGTGGATCATCAGGTCTGGGTTGATAACCGTGTTATTTGATTGAGATAATGAACAACCACTCTAGGAATTCAGCTGTGTTTTCTTCCTTCAGACATTAGAGGCATATGAGAAAAAAATAGTTCTATTTCCCTGGTGGCATTTTAGTGACATTTTGATGTGAAGCGTCTCTGGTGAGTTGGGCAGAAATCTAGTATATATGTTCTAATAAAAAAATCTTCTGCGCCAGATAACCACCTTGTATCATCTATCTCAGATCGATTGCTGAAGCCAAAATCCAGATGACCACCCTGAATCAATAAGACTAAATTAAATGTGTGTTCGTTACCTAATGCTCATAGAGTTTCTCTCATAACTAAAGAGTTTTTTCATGTTGGTCTGGTGGCTCATGCTGCACATGGGCTGATGGTTAAATTTGAGAGTTAACACAGTCATGACAGGTTGGTGTTGGTTTGAGGTGGTTTGTCATGCTTTTTCCCCTTTCCAAAACTGAATGAGAACAGACCTGGATGACTCATTGGCAATAGAGTAGTAGGTTCCTGCTTTATTTATGAGAGCTAGAGGTTTTCTCCTGCGTGTCTCCTCGGCCCAGTGATTCATGAATGGACTAGACATTGTGGAGGTGCATTGGGAGCAGTGGATATTGAGGATTCATTTCTTTCATGTCAGACTGTTATTCCCAACCACCATCAAATCCATCTCTTTCTTGCTCTCTCCAATGACTTTCCCATTTCTTAGTTTAATAGTGTGAAGCACAATTATTTGTCCACTGCCTGACAAATGGTCTGAATATTACGATAGAGCAACCCTCTGATATACTGTAGTATATATTATGCTGTTGTTGGTGGTAATGATTTAGACAACACCAGTCAAATTCTAGCTTGTTTTTTTTAAGCACATGTAGGGTTTCATTACTTGCATAGTGGACCAAGGCAGAAAGAACTCTGCAGAGTGATGCAATCGAAGGTTCAAAGAGTGAATTAAGCAGTATACCTGGTAGTGCTAAAAATGCAGCTAAGAACAGTTATGTCCTGGCTATAGCAGGATCTCGGCATTCCATTGCTTACTAACTGAACTGCATCACATGGGGAACGTCAACTCTTCTGATTGGCTTAAATGACAAAAATCATGCCACATCCTGTCTATGTTGGAAGTGATAGACAGTTTACTTGAAATGTAGCACGTGTCTCCTGTTTCAGTGACACAGTAGGTGTCCAGAGGAATCTTTGAAATAGATGACTATGTCCTGGTTTCAACAGTATGTGTCCCCAGATATTCAGTTTTGGCAGATTGTTAAATATTCCTTTCTATGTAATGTTCCTTCTGCATCCTGACCCACAAAAATCAAACCATAAAACAAACAGCTATAACCCCATGTGGGGTTATTTCTGCAGCTGTTGATGGTTGCTCACTTGCTGACATGCCAGTCAATCACAACAGGAATGGTTTGAACCATCTTCACGACATTGATTCTGAAGCAACTCCTGCTGCCTGACAGGAGAGATTGCTGACATTTTGGATTTCACCTCACCAAAGACAAATTGTTCAATAAAGACCCCTATCTAGAATTTCTTCTATCTTTGGCTCATACTTAGGCAACTTATGATATTCAGGCACAAAAACGACAAGGGTTCTGTTAGTATATCTCTGTTGCAAATAAGGAGAATTTAAACCTATTTTGACAGTGGGTCTGTGCAATGCCAGTTCATTTGTAAGTACATCTGTCATACGCAGTAGCACAACTTTATGATTACTTTGGCCTGCATTTTGCTATAGTATTGCATACATGTATCTACTGTATGTTATGCTGGACTCAACCAATGAGATCTACCAGTAAAGAGAGGTTTCTGAAGGGCCAAAAAGAAGCAAGTGCTGCAGACTGATGACACTATTTTCTACCGGCCCACTCAGTGTTGTTATTGGACAGCTTCCTGGCTGATCAATGTGTTAATTTGATTTATAAAGAACAAGATGTATTGAACTTAGCAATTACTAAGGGTTGTACAAAATGACTGCAGAGAAGCTCTATGCACACCCACAAAAACCCATTTTGGGCCCCAGTGTAGCTTTAATTTGTGAGAAAACAGATCTGTCCATATCCTTTACATTTTAATTCCATTTTGTGGCATAATCGGCTCTCTCATAGTTATCTCATAGTTCAACAGTCAGCGAATTTTGTGATTTTGACTCAAGACCCTGAAATACCATGAGTCCATCTCAGATTTCAGCTGATCAAGGTTGTTCACCTCTGCTTCACATTATTTCTGGAAAAAATAATTTCACAACAGTAGGATTTGAAACTTACGGCAGTGTATTGCTGCCGTGCCAGAAATAGAAAAACTGATCAGTATCATGTTATAACGTGAAATGGTTATAACAAGATGTTTTTCACATTATAACAATATATTTTCAAGTTATTCCGACATAGAAATGGATCATATTATTATAACAAGAAACTTTTCATGTTATAGCAATATACTATTTATCGTGTTATAATGTGTAACGTGTCTGGTTATAACATAAGTTTGTATGTTGTAATAGCATGAAAATATCTTGTTATGACATGGAAGACATGGTGTTTTAACAATAAACTTTGTCACATTATAACGTGATACTGATCAGTTTTTCTTTTTCCAGCGTGGCAGCAATAAGGTTCTGTAGAAACTCAATTATGAAATGAAGTATTCAAGCTTTCTGATACACCTCTCTGGCCCTGTTGATATTACAAGATAAGCTACTGGCTTGCAGGAAGATGGAGCAAACAACACTCAAAACAACGCACTATGTGCATCTTTTCTTAAGTTATCATGGTGAAAATGGACTGGTCTATGCAACGATCAATCAATAGGTACCTACATAGGCAATGTTGCACACAGACTCTGGCACCATAAGGAAGAGCTCTGAAATGCAATGTTAATACTAAACTCTTATTTCTTTTAGTATATATTCATTTTATGGCTGGGGGTTGGAGTCTATGATGCATTAGATAATGGAAGTGTCATACTAGACTACCAATATTATGATAACAATAATGACATATATTTGATCTGCTTTTTAAACACAAAGTAGTAAATATCATAGTATGCTGATGATGAAAAGAAGGAGGGCATCAGTATAACTGGGGCAAAGGTTTTGACTTTGTTTGCCAGTTACAGCACTTCATTCTACAGCGTTCTAGTTTCCAAATCACAGCCTCAGATATGGAGTAACTACTGTAGCTCTGCTAAAAATGAATGTCAGATTAGCCAAGTATCTTCAAAAAATATTTTTCATTCAAGATAACTCCAACTGGAAAGAATAAGAACAGATTTCCTCAGTGTGCAGTCAGACCTAACTAAATAGCCAGGAGGGTTATGATGAGAACATAACCAACAGGACTCGGATAGCCCTGGAGCTAACAGTGGGTTTACCATAAGATAAATATTAGAAGAAAGAGATGGAATAATTCCAAGCGGCTTGATGGCAGCAGAACAACATGGCCCAACCACTCTTTCTCATCATGACATCTTCTTCTCTAAAGCCAAGCAACTAATAAGACAGAATTTCCTTTCCTCTTCTTTCCATGTCTCACTCTCTTGCCCTGGTGCTCCGTCACTCACTGTCTGCGGTCTGCTGGGTGTAAGAGCATGTCTGACACATTTCCATTAGTGGGGAGACTATTCAATTACCATAGCTCAAGATATTTAAACCTTGCCAATTACTGAACATCTCCCCTTTAAATTATGCATACACTGAGCTGATAAGGTTGTGTGTAGTGATTTCTCCTTTTGACACGTTGCAGCATGTTCTGCTGTGTCTGACTTGCTTCTTCAAAAAGAGAGAACGCATACATATTTGTTTAATTGACACATCCATTCAGGCCGTGGATTTTAGAATTATACTGGACATATCTGCAGCCTGTATCTACAAGTGTTGTGGCCTAAAAGTTGTAGTCCACACGTGAATGTGTTTTTTTTTTCCTGTGTGAAAAGTGTGGGGATGGTCAAAATTGCAAGGCTTTACAATATACAGTATATGTTTTGGGTGGTAAACTGCTGATTTTGCAGAGGGCCATGTGATCACAAATTTGCTAACGCTTGGTAGTTTTCTCTTAAACAAGTAATCATTGGCTCTAATTTTTTTTCAAGCCAAATCCAGTCGACAAATTGTGTGTGCTCTCCAAGAGCATCTGATCTCTTCCCTCGTATCCTAGCAACCCACACCATTTCAAATAATACAGTAACATTCACACATCCTCCTACTCGGCAATCCCACACACCTTTCCTTGCCCTGTCTCTGCACCTGACCCAATCTCCAGGTGAGCAGCTACCTCCAATCTCTTTCTAGACTTCACCTTCACCCCAACCCCCTCATTGTTGTGCCTTTTTTTCTGCAGAGACACATATAATAATAAACACAAACCTCAGCCTTTGCATCTCTCTCTCTTCTTTAACAGTGTCCTATACATAAACTGTATAGTTCTGCATGATATCGTGTGTACACATTTAGTACAGTACGGTGGGCTGCTGTTCAGCTACCACTCACTGCTCTCACGCAAGTAGAGACATTCCTGCTTTAAAAATGCATTCCATTTTTTCATATTTGAAAATAAATTAGCAATGTCCATCCTGTCCATAAATCAGATGATGAAAGAGGCATGGTAAATTCTGGTTTACAAGACAATCTGCCCACTCATTGGATAAGTGGGCTCAAGAGAGAGTAATACCTTTTTTGCTGTGTAAATGACTCATTCTAGTTCTATGGTCAACGGATTGCCATTGCCATACAATAGTCTAAATAGGTATAGAGATTATGTTTATGCATTACATTGTACAATTCTATCTAAAATATGTTTCTAAAGTATTGGAATTGATAACTAACAGATTTAGTGTGCCACTGCTCTTAATTCTTGATTACATTTTTGTTCTCCCTTAGAAAGCATTTTTGCCTTTTGTTACTCATTAACTTTTGGAATAAATTACCTAGCCAGCAATGTCGCTACCTTCCTTCCAAAAATTTGTTTTAACGCTCTATGATATAATCAAAAATGTATGTGACAGAGAAAAAATGTCACATTATAAACTCACATGTCTGTCCTGCCACACATATAATACAGCCTAAAATGCAAGAATTAAAACATAAGAAGAAAATGTTTAATTGTATCAACTGGTATAATTATATACCAGTTAATACTAATTATAGATTTAACTGGGAAGATTTTAATCCAAAAAGCACTTAAATAGATTTGATCAATAATGCAAATATACAATTAACTGGTGCTCAGAGAAAAGCTAGTTAGATTATATCCCTTTGTCTCTGCAAATAGTGTTGATAAAGCAGGCACTCAGCACTCAGCAATGGGAAGTGGCGACATCAAATCTAGGAAAGAGATGCTACCGCCAGACTTCCAAATTGAGTCAGAGACAAGACAGACAAAAAACTGTGAGTTGAGTTGTGTAATTTGTACATTAGTATTAATGAACAAAAAACACACCGTGTCATTGCTTTCAGCCAATGATGTCTGATAGCTAACCATAGGTCTATACTTAGTTTGACATGTTTATTTACAACATAAAAGCTAGTGTCAGTTAACGTGTAAGAGGGGAAACTAGGTGATTGTTAACCTTATTAGTAAAATATCATTCTGAAGCTGGTAGCTAAGAAGCCTTTGCTTTCATCATTAGTGCCCTGGCTCTTAAAAGACAAACAATATCAAAAACAATTTTTTTGTCGCATGCATTCAAAAAAAGTTACTCTAGTAGAACATTTCACATATTTTTCTTATGCATACCAATAATTGCATATAAACTATGCGTATGAGAAACTTCATTGCAGGAGCTCACTGAAATGAGCTTATCATACACATGAGCCCTGAATGGGTTGTGCATGTTTCAATTTGACAAACCTGTTTAATTTGTCGCTGCCACACACTGTCCTATAGCCAAAAAAAAAAAAAAAAAAAGGGAGACCAACCTCCAGGTAACACTTTCTTGATCCATGTGTTTCTGTGAGATCCCTACATCTCCTGAAGCTTTGGGGGCAGCATAAGCTTTGACCTAACTGCTGAAAATATTACAGAAAACCTCAATTATCAGAAAAAAAGCCAAGCCCAAGGAAGGGAACAATTAAGACCTGAAGCCTTTGCAGGATTCTTTACAACAAGGAAAGGCTTAATACCAAAACTGTAAAAACTGGGGGGCATCATACTGTCATCACCTAACCTCTGATCCTATCCTGGAGAAAATGATATGCCAAAGGACCATTTTGATAAGAAGAAAGGGCTGATTTAAGGGAGGGGAAAAACTAAGCAGATGAAATGTTTTGCATTACATCAAATACTGTCACAAAGCCCCGAATCACATCGTTTTCATAGACTCTTCAAAAATATTCCCGTGGTATGGGATTCTTGACATAACAGTAAATGTCATCAAGATGTAGATTAGAGGTGTCAAGTTGTCTGCAATGGGGTTGTGGCATATTATTAAATACATGTCACATTTAAACTGAATGTGTGAGGCGCATTCTCTTTCCCAACATATTCAATCATCACTATTGTTACTGGCAGGACAAAAACATTTTAAAAGGGGGAGATGCAGGAAAAAGACGAACACACGCAACGATTCAGCGTGTGCTTATTTTGTCATCATACTCTTCGCTGGCCATTTTGATAAACAAAGTAAGGTCTCACTACAAACTCATAAATCATCTCAAATGAATGGAGAAGATTAAGGACTTTCATGGCACGGTGTCTCCAAGAAAGCATAAAAATTGAAGCCAACGGCAACAGTATTCTCTTGTGAAAACCTTATGTCTTTCATAAGAATGAAGAAAACGAACTCTGCTATGCGTTATTACTTGTGAAATGAAGGAAATTAATTGAATTATATTCAAGTCATAAGGGTAATTGTTTCTGAGTCAATGGCTGTTTCCGACAGTGAGGCAGACAAGCTGAAAGACACAAACAAGCTCCCAGCTGGAGAGATACAGTATATGCACAAATTCACAGAATCAAGCTAATTGCAAATGGCTATAATCAAATACATACGCTGACAGTATTAAAAAAACACTAAGCTCCAACTATCTCTGTGCTTTTATCAGATACATTTTTATCTAAACCGTAAACCAAATCAAATAATCCAGACTCCATTATCACAACCAGACATCTTGTACACCTGTGCAAAGTTGACATTTTGGCTTAACCGGATATAAATACATGCAGAATGAAAAAGGAACAGTTATCACCATAACCTTAGCTTTTCCCTTAAGGGAATAAAATATACAGTTTGCAATGCTGAGCCAAGGGCACGGCTCACATGAGGAAACTTTACTCAATTAAAGATGGCTCGTCGCTGAGACATCACAGGTGTCACACAGAGTACATAGAGGTTCAGCATTTCCCTGCTTCAAAAACAAGTTTCACATTTATCATCTTTGGTCATGTACAATGTTATGCAACAGGGTGGACAGGTTCAGAGTTACAAGCACAACTGTACTGTCTAAAATGCAACCTGGTCCCGCCTCATTACAAATCAAGTCACGATATGAGACACTCAGTGCTCATCTACAAACAATAATCCATAAGATTAAAGACATTTACACAGAATCAGGATCAGAAACAGTGTTAAATGCACAGAGAACACATGATCAAAAAGCGTCGGCTTTATGGAGGGCTATAGTCAAATGTAAGGCTTATCACACACTTGCAGAACATTGATTTGAGACATATGCTTATCAAGCACATACACAAACACTATTAAATGCATAGACTCTTTCTAACATATTCTTGGGTTGGGGCTTTCTCAAAATGGACCTGAAATGTTCAGGTTTCTAAAATATATAGTATTTGAGCTTATCCATCTCTGCAGACTGTCTGCTACCCAGTTATCAAGGTGGAAGTAGTCAAAGGAAGCACACAACCGAGAGAGGATATAAGGAGCTTCTGTCATATAACAAAAATACTGTGGTTCTTGACAGAGTATATCACACGTGAAAATCAAGCAATCATGGATCTGTTTATTTTTTTTAATTCATCACTAGCTTAAAAGCAGATTACTGACTTAATTTCCAAGGTAAGCATTTCCAGATTCAACAAGCCACATGGGGCAATACCTGCATGTGTGTTCTCCTAGAGGTAGTGGAGCCTTTCAATAACCGTTTGTTTGAGCTCTGAAACTGCCCCAAGTGGGGTACTGTAACTTAACACATGATGAATGGTGATACCTTCGAGCCATCACTATAACTACTGTTATGTCTAAAGGCAGTCAACATGGTCACACCACTGTAAATGATGAAATGAGGACCTGGGTGTCTGTCTTACATGTCTGTTTTGTTTACCTGACAATACATGTCTCAATGTTTAATCCCTGCAAATTTTTTGGGATATAGGGCTATGTCTTTGTGTAGGTTCAACGATGAGGTGGTATTTTTCTAAGGTGCAGTGAGGAGTTTCGCTCGCCTCCACCTGTTTGGATTTTAGTGAACGGTTATGTGCTGGATTAAGAAGAGAGCCACAGTAGAGACGTGTCACTGGCCATCCAGAGGTATGAAGTTTCAGTTGATCTAGCGCCTGAAGCGTCACATTTGTTTGGATTATGTTTTTGACAATGTGCCTTCATTTAACAGTCAATGTAGAGATAGACAGGAAACATGGGGAGAGAAAGGGGTGTGATATGCCACAAAGGTCCCCTGGCCAGGAGTCGAACCACAGACATTGCAGTTATTGGGTAGACATGAACAACAGTCATGTTCATACTGTGTTGGCCAAGTTTCATACTGGGGAAATGTTTATTCTTGCTAACATTTAAAGGCTTATTGTGTTGCTAGTTTGACGCCAAATTAGTTAAGTAATTGTTAATTTTGCATTTAAACGAAAGGGAAAGAACCTGAGAGACACTTAATTTTGTATATAGTGCAAACATATATATATATATATATATATA
>CM022491.1:14266946-14543916 GCA_011952105.1 Coreoperca whiteheadi
CACATTTTTCTTTTTTTTTCACTCTGACTCTCAACTGTATAGTATTTATCATATGTTGAATCTTTTTCTTATACACATTTTATATATATATATATATATATATATATATATATATATATATATACACACACACCCAAAAACACACACATATATTAGGGCTGCAACTAACGACTGTTTTCATTGTCGATAAATCTGTTGATTAGTTTCTTGCTTAATTGATTAGTTGTTTGGGCTATAAAAATGGCAGAAAATTGTGAAAAATGTCAATGAGTGTTTCCCAAAGCCCAAGATGACGTCCTTACATGTATTTTTTTTTGTCCACAACTCAAAGATATTAATTTTACGTTCATAGACGAGTAAAGAAACTAGGAAATGTTCGCATGAGATAATAGTTGGCGATTCATTTAGACAACTAATCGATTAATCTTTGCAGCACTAATACACACACACACACACGTGTATATACATACATATACACACATACATACATACATACATATCTTTCTTGTTTTGCTGTTCTCATTTGATTTTTTGATTTTTTTTTTTAGTATTTATTTGATAATATAATGTAATAATTGTACATTTTTAGTGTATACCCTTAAACATCAGTTAAAACAGCAAAAAATAGGCTACTTTCTGAAAAAAAAAGTCACAAGGAAGCCCTCCTCACCCTCCAGTGGTGGCAAATTGTCTACTGAGTAGATGGGAAAGAAAATGTAACTTTTTAATAGGAACATCATATGAACTCTTTATGCTGGCAGATACAGTAATAAACATATTACTTGACAGCAAAATATGAGTGTGCTAAAATTCTGTCAAATGTAAATTAACACTGGACAAGACTGAAGGCAATGTCCCAAAGGTACTGTCTCAATGTTAAGGTAAGTAACAGATTGATCCTCTATTGAAGTGAATATTTTTTTCACAGAATGTCTAAAGTAGCTTTTAAACAGTTACTAAAATGTGGTAGGTGTTTCAGTTCAATTCACCTCATGAATGGCATGGGCTTAAAGCAACCTTTTTTTGCAGCACATAATGAAAGAAGCAGAAAACTGCTGGTGTAGCAAACGGTGTTGTGGTACAATATATTTCTCCTGGTGAGTTTCCATTTAACTTGAATTTTGGGAATGTAAGGTGCCTTGTGATTCTGAATACATTGCTGGAGTTAAAAACAGTAACAATATGCTTACCGTGCTAACTACTAACCACACACACACACAGACAATAAACACATAGGCTTGAAATGTGGGGAGAATATCAATTTGACAATATGAGATGCATATTTCTATGATTATAACTTAAGTATTCACAAATGTATCTTTCAGTACGCAACAGTGACTGCAGCTGCAGTAGATGCATATTGTTTGAACTGAAGTGGAAGCTGGACAATTGTCCTACTGTAGCATGCCCTGGAGCTCAAACTGTGCAACCATGGAAATATCGATGTCCTGGGCAAAAGAAGCCATAGATGCAAACCCACTCCAGCTGGGCTACCGAACCTCTCAACAGCTGGAACCCAACACTCGAACCTTGGCTGGCCGGTTTCGTTACCAATCTGCCACTGTATAAGTACAGGTTTTCTCAGGCATGCAGAGCCAGGGTAGTTTGTGAATGCATGAATTATAAATTACAAAAAATGCTCAAGAAACACCACCAACAACAAAATAAAGGGTGTGAACACTGAATCTTTGGTCTATGAACTAAGAGAATGCTACAGATGCATTTATCAAAGAAATAAGGAGCAATGCTATGATCTGATTAGGCCACTTTTTTCATGATCAAATGTAAAGCGCAACTGTGAGCAAGACTTCACAGGGAGAAAAAGACTATTTCACCATTCTGGTTGCTTGCTAACTATTGAACTATTGTATTGTAACCTGCAGTAACAAAGGGGATAATAAAAGGTAGAAGCAAAAATGGACAAGTGAAACCTACTGATCGTGTTTCTTTTGAAAGGGCGGTTGACAAAATGATTCCAAAATACAGAATGTAGCTAAAGTTAATGCAAGAGGTTTTTTTTACTTTGTGCTGTGCTTTATCAGAGCCATATTCCAACTGGAGGGCCTAAGGGAGTGCTTTTAAAAGGACCTACATCCGAAACATGAGCCAGATGTGTGCAAACCCATGATAACTGTAAATAAATAAATGCGCAGATGTGCTACAAAAAGTGTCTACCCGAAGTAAGTGGAAGAATGTTTCATGCTGACATCTTCAGAGGTTAAAATAACAGTTTAAAATAAGTTTACCCTATTGAATTTTGGAAACATGTTATTATAATCCTGTTAATTCTTTGTTTCCAGAGTACATTAATAAACCCACCAGAAGAGAATTATATAAATACACATACAAATGTTTGTCTCAATATTTTATAATGAAATTGTAGAAGTGATTACAAAAAACAAGCATGGAATCTGCTTGGCTATGTGATATAAATTCTGTTACACCAGTGTGCAAATTCTTGGCCAGTGACACAATATAATCAGTTTAATAGTATAAGAGGGCTGCCAGTTATTCTGACCTCGAGACAGAACAGCCCACAGTAATTCTTGTGGCAAATAATTAGTTTTATCACACAATGACATGGGTCACCCGTAAGGGCTTGATTATAACAAGAGAACAATATAAGAAAATGTGCGGTTCAGTGGAGCTCTCAAAGGGGATTGCTTCTTCATATCTTGTCAAATTCCAGATGACATTTCATATGACTGCAAACCAGAAACAATCCTTCCCCGTTTGAGCTGCTGCAGCCTCTGAGAGTCATTATGTTGAGAGCTGAAATTCCACACTGCAATGCTTTAGTCTTCACTCTAAGTGCTTTGTTTGTACTGACACTTAGCAGAAAGGAAGATAAGACAGAAATCAGATTTTTAAATCGATGTTTTCTTGAGTAAAATATGCAAATAGTATAGATATGTAAACAAAATATAGAAATTGTATGAAGCCGTGCTTGCTATTAATCTTTACCTCTAACTGATTGACAGTATTTATTGTTGTATTATTCTTCACACTTTCCATTACCCCTGGCGAGCTGTTTTCTTAATGGCAATGCATATTGTGTCTGCCTAAAGGAAATGGTGTGGCAAACATGCACATTTAGCATTTATTTTCACTCTGACTCCAATCTGTATGGTATTGACCATATGTTGAATATAGCCTACTATTTGTTATTCCAATTACATTCCATACACAGTCTTTTTTTAGCTCTGCCTGATGGATTTGCACTCATCTAATGTGTGCAGTGTACTGCTGTACAGACTCAGAATTTGCATTATAATGATTTAGAACACCAATGCATTTTTAATGCTCATAAACAAGAGTGTGTTACTGTGGCTTTTTCACAGAATATGTTTACTCCACCATTTAACTATGTATATGGCCATGACATTTGTAGCAACCCCTTGGTATGAAATTGCTCTTGCTTCTGTATGAGACTAATCATGGTGAAAATGTGTCTCCGCTGAAACACAAAGACAGACATTTAACTAGAATTTGAGGAGCCTCGAAGGTGAGCTGCAGCGTTAAAATTACACTGACTTTGGCCATAGCTGTGGAGCAACTGTGATCTGGGTGTAAGCTTGCCTTCAAGAGAAACTTCTAATTAATAGTGTGTCTCTTATCATAGTTTTAGAGACCTGAAGTTTTGATACTGATCAGCTTTTGACAAAACCTGAGGGAATTATTAATGTCACTGCTGGGTTTCAGTATTTTTTAAATCAGACGGATTAGCTCAAGCGGGGCACTACAGCATCAATTAATTCCTCCAATCATCACTCACAATATCTCAGATACCACTGACTGAATTTTACAAAACTTAGGGAAATGATGCATATCAAGACTGCATTTGAGCATTTTTAGATGTAGACAGATCGGCCCAAAGGGGGTGCTATGCTTGCCATTTCATTATCCATATATTATTAACCTGTCACTGAAGTGCATTTCTGAGGATTGCGCAAGCAAGCACAGAGCATGCATGATACATTCACCCTGCTAGCAATTTGTGTGCTGCTTCCTACATCGATATTAAGAACAGAATTTATGTTGGGCACTGATAGAAAAGAAGCACAAACACACAAACCAACCAGTCATATTACAGACGTATTTCTATAGGCTTGTGCAAACATACAATATCCTGATATCTACATTCAATATCAGTCTGTCTGTCTATCTAAAAACAGCGAGTGGTGCTGTAGCTTAATAAAAATGTTTCTAGAAATCAGGATTGTGTGCACATGAAAGTATACATTCACTATCCAATGCATGCTTCTTCTTCTTGCATTTTTCTGCTTGTTATCAATTACGAGTACAACTGCAGAGCATTAGACATTTCCTACTGTATGTCAAATACCAACACAAGGCAACTTAATGCGCACAATGCACCCACAATAAATGCAAGATAGCCAGACGAGTCTCTTAAGGTATTAGGGTGGCCTAAGCCTTTATCTTATCAGGTTTCAGTCCAAAACACAGAGGGATGAGGGTGGGGACAAAAAGAAGCCAAGCAATTAATTGTCTGCTCTGCTTGGCATCTAATTTCAACACCCCAGAAGGTCTATTACAGGAGCAAGACAGTCATTAAACCTCAACAATAATCACTGCTGAGCTATGCCTTCATCCTTCGTGCTACTTCAGTGTCTCCTGCTTAATGGCACCCGGCTATGACAATTCCACTCAAACGCAATAAAAATTTGATACATGCAAGGCAATTTATTGTATTTAAATGCCATGTTAGTCGCATCGGTGACATGAAACAGAAGCAGGGAAGCAATTACTGTGTGCTAGAATCAGTCTATGTTTTAAATGGACTAAATAATCCACTACAATTACTACATTATAGAATGCAGCAGGACCTCTTCAGAGGCAAAAACCTCCAATACTTCTCAAGCAACAGAGCTAAAAAGAGAATAGGGGAAGGTAATAATGGGAGGCAGAGAAGTGAAAGAGCATCACAGGGAGAACAAAAGTAAAATAAAAAATGTAGGACATAGAAAACTGAGGCTGAGAAAGAGCTTGGTAGGTAAAAATGAAGAAGATAGGGTTTGAGGGCGCTCAAAAAGAAAATGGTGGGTGAATAGGGAAGAGACTGAGGGTGAGAAAGAGTTTGAAAGGAATAAAACTGGCAGTTGGGGAAGAGGAGATGGTTCATTTGTCACTGTCAAATCAGTTTGTTTCTCCTTCATAACTGCAAGGACAAGAACTGGCCCACAACCCAGCCCCCGATCCTCCCTCTTCTTAAGCCAACCACCCATCACCATCTATCCTCCAACCTCTGCCAGCACCTGCCCTCTCTCCAATCGCTGGAGATGAGGATGCAACCCATGCTACAGTGCACTCTTTACACACACAATTTTGTCTGCCTGCGTGGACATGCTCACTGAGCTTAATCGAATGTATGTCCCAGTAACAGTAGCAACCTATAGCCTGGAGTTAAATCATCTATCCAAAGGCATGTCTGAATGATATTAGTATTCGTTTCAGAAGTTTAAGTCAAGTCAAGTCAATTTTATTTATATAGCTCAATATCACAAATCACAATTTGACTCAAGGGGCTTTCCAATAAGTACAACATATGACACCCTCTGTCCTTAGACCCTCGATCTAAATGAATCAGAAATAAGACATATCCCTGCAAATGTAGTATTTTAAAAAACTCACATAGAAGATGAATGTTTGATTTAGACTGAATATCGTACAAATAAGAACAGCTGCTTAGGAGTTTGACCATGGCCTCTCTTTCTTCTCTGTATGTACCTACTGCAATGAAACAGAGGCAGCATGCTGATATAGCACTCCTGGATGCATCACAGGCAGAATTCAACAAACTTTTATTGGCCGAGTGTCTATCCCAACCTGAGCCCTGTAATGAGTAGTGTGGAGGTGCTTCCTCAGTAAAAACCTCTCAGTTGGAGGTTAAAAAACACTTTCTTTGGCTCAGGAAGCGTTGTGTAGTTGGCAATCATATGGCATGTTCAGTTCCTGGTGGGTAATGTGTCTACGCATCCTTCACCAGGTGTAATTAACCTGAATTGTCTGTGGTGTGTAGGTAAGGCTGCAATTACTGCACCTAACTGCGAGATGTTTCTGCTGCTCATGCAGTTATCTGACAAGCAGTTCAGTTTCCAAATAATACAAATAGCTGAGTGTTTCTAAAAGGATACCATTTCTTACTTTGGAGTCTTTCTTTTCTTTTACTGGAACGGTTTCTTTCCGGTCCTCCGACAACTGGACTATTTCTTCCTTTCTTTCTGCTGCATATGACCTGCCCATTTCCTTTATTTTTTTTACTTTTGGTTTCTTTTTATCATTCATCCACATAGTTACATGTCTATAAGAAGATATTCAATATTTAAAGTAATGTGCAACATTTTGAGACATTTTCTTTTTATTGAGAGTTACATTGTAAGAACAATATACATGTATTATCTGTGCGATAGATACTGTGATAGTTTTATGATAAGCTATGGCTGTGTCCAAAAATACTCCCCATTCACTACTGCTTATATGATAGATCCTTGGATATTTACTCTACACTGAGCATTAAGTTTAGATTTCAGACAATTACTAATCATTGTATTTGCATCATCACTAACATGTATAGAGTTGTACAATGGCAAGTTTTGTATCTACTGTATAAAACATGACATATTGCCATTTGGAATTGTTGTATGCCTTAGACATTAGTGCAGTGCCCGAAATCACTCCCTATTTACTATACAGCCCACAATATTTACCCTCTGCCATTTTATTTGAGTGTCCAGGTGTGTCATTTATCATATAGTGCCTTGAAAAATTCCCACAACGTAACATTAAAAGTAGTGTCCAAAGGCGTGTACATTCTGCTAAAATTCCCATAATGCAATGCATCCCATTTTTACAGATGGAAAAATTACAGTTTTGGGACTCCATACCAGTCAGTGATGACTCAAAACGTCTGTCTGAAATCTGAATTTACTGCCCACAGTTTAGTTATATTTTTTGTTCCATTGTTGGAACCTTTGAAGGGATCCTATAGTGTAGGGATCCTATAGTGTACAAACTTCACACTCAGTATTCCAATGCTCAGATAAAATGGCGCAGGGTAAATGTTCACTATATAGCAAATAGCACTGGCGTCATGCCCATGCAAGATTGTGGGGTACGAGCACTCACAGCGCTCTGTTGTGCATCAGTGCTGGAGGAGATGTAGGCTACAGCTTAACCATGTGTTGCTGAAGTGGTCAGCAGAGCACCAATCCCTTATTCAAAAATGTTAAAATGAAATGCAATTAGGATGTGAACTTAGAGAGAGTTAGGGATTCCTTTTGGATGTAGGCATGAAAATCCTACATTTAGCTATTATTCTTTCCCTCCTTTCTTTCTCTCTAGATATACCAGTGTGTGTAACTTTAGGTGTGGTTACAGGTTATACAGTATGCACTTTAGTGATGATGATGGCTATTTCAAGGAGATGAGCAGTTGGAAAATAGGTTACTACTGCTCAGTCTGAGCTTTTATTGGCAATGGAGCAGACATTGCCATGTGATGTCAGCACAGTCGCATCTGTACTCATGCTGCTTCCTATGCATTGTGTTTGAAAATACAGCTATTACCATGTTGGCAGGTTGCTTTCAACTGTGGTTTTATTGCCCGTGTTCTCTAAATGAATTTGCATTGTAGATATAGTCTTTTTAAGTGAATTTATGCCCCTTAAAATGGTTGGGTGACGCAGACAAGATTTAGCTCTTTTTCAAAGCGGCAGCAGTGGTGAAGCTAGTGAGAAGTGAGATAATAAGTGAGTGCCAATTTCAATAACATCACAAATAATTGACATCAAAATCTCTAAATACATATACAGTATTTACTCCAATATAAAGTGGTTGACTACTGAGCTACAAAAACTGCAGTGAAGTTTTAAAATAATCTCCCCAAAGTCGTTGAATATACATGTCAAATTGCAGAAAATTGCGACATTATTAAGGTTCAAACCGTGAAGCGGTAGAAGCCTATTGTTTTGTGCCAGTTTATTATATGTTTTTGTCTGCCATCTTCCCATGAGCTGGACTGAGCTAGAAACACGAATCGTGGCCCGATAATTGAAAATGATGTGCATGTCCTTCCATATAAACATGAGCCCAATCTGTATCGGCCCCAAAATGAAATTTTTTAAACGTCACGCCCCTCACACCGTAAGTACGATTGACTTGAAATTTATCACACAACCCAAGCTCAATGTGCTCTACAAAAAAGCCTCCGAGATCAATAAAGTCCCCCATGATTTTTTACTAATTTGCATTATGTGAACAGTAAAATAAACAGAACTTTTTGAATTTTGACTATCGATGTCACATTTGTTATACAGCATTGTGGGACTGAGATACACATTGCTATTATAAATGACCATGATCCGTCGAAAAACATGGCTGCCATCCACCAAAATATCTTCGCAAAAGGGCGGGGATTATAGGAACAGAACAGACTCAGAGGGGACAAACAGGGACATCCTCACATCTTTAATTGCAACATGAAGGGACAGTGTTTTAAAATTTCCCCCAGTAGCCTAACGTTTAGCTGCATAAAAATAGCGACATGTGACATGCTTAGTTTAAGGTAGCACAAAGAGCAAGCAAGTCGTGGTTACATCTAACAGTCAGCTAGGTTTTAAATTGTTACAAAGCTGTTGGAAGTGATAGCAACACATTTGAGGACAGGATGTCTGATATGGTGTGTGCAATCACAGGACCCAGCTGTTGGAGCTAATTACTCCTAAAACCACTATTTTCTATTTCTACACGTGTTATATACACACATACAATGTGTAAACAAGACAGCCTTTGCAGCTATGGGCTATTTCCCCTGCCTCCAATCACTGTGCCAAGCTACTGTAACACAGCTTCCTCTGTACGCATGGAGGTGACCCCGATCTTCTCATCTAACTCTTGGGAAAACAGCTAATAAAAAAACAAACATCAAATATCTATGCATTGCTTTAAGGATTTACAAGTGAGAAGCTGTAGCCTGTTAGCATGTTCACGTGGGGCTGCTCTGGCAGTTCTTAAAAGCAGAAATGTTACAGCAATTTACTCAAGGAGATTGGAACCACTTACAGTTGTATCTAACGGTAAAATGAACTGAGTCTAATTGCTTGATAGCCTGTCATAAGTGTTGGCTGTGTCAAAACGTTTAAGTTTAATGAAAATTTCACATAATCGTAATTGTCTTACAATGTCACAAATGTTAATGAAAATCTTGACTGTTCGACTATTAAAGTAAAGTCTTTGTGAGGAAGTTTGATGTAACCTTTTGATTCACACAGAAACTGTTAAGCACATAAAAATGAATGAGATTATTTCCTTTTGACAATTTTCTTTTCTTCCTCTGTCTTTTCTCCCCTCAGTTAAAAAGCATGATAGCAGTGAGGTCTCTAATCAGAAATGTAAATGACATGGTCCCATTACTGTAGTCTTAGCTTAGAATTTCAATGAAGTACTCATCTTTTTGGTTTAGATATGGTTGGTATAAAGTAAATCCTGTCAACACCCTTCTCATGGAGCCATTCCTCATTATTCTAACTTCTTACTTTGATTGCCAAGGCAAACACACTTGGGCTAGCAACACATACTTGTTCATTTTTTGCTCACTAACTCATCAGTAAGCTCTTGGCCAATTAGCTATGTACTACAAGTTACAAGACACATACTGTAGAAAGGCATTTGTGCATGCTATGGAATGAAATGGAATGTTGCATAATAATTTGAATTTACATAATTTCGCTTAACCAACATATTCATGCAAATAAAACGTTCACGAGTTACAATATCTGTCTGCAAATGACACTCTAGGAGACATTATGGGTGTGGAAAGGAGAATGTGATAAAATAAAGCAAAATACCAGAGGAATGAAGACAGCATAACCACTTTGCCGTCTTAGGAACTTCTCAACATTGCTTTGGAAATAATAACGTTCATAATAATACCAAAATATATTATTATATATTATATATACAGGATTAAGAATGGGTGTTTTGCTGTATAGATCTTTGGGGGAAAACCTTACAAAGTATGAACTATATTGGCCTTCCCTGCAAAGAGCATAATCTTAAAGGACAAATATATAACTCTATTCAGAGCTACAGTCATGCAATGGAAAACTAAAGCAATAGAAGTATATTACATGTAGCATATACAATAACCAGTTATACAGTCTTATATGTATGTGTGAAATGTACATAAATACAATTCAAAGAATGTATTTCATTTCTCATCCATCATCAGCTCTTTTCACACAATTAAGTTACAGCAATACAACAAAAACAAAACAGTGAAAAGAGTGAGGCTGTAGAAAAAAAACATTAATCTTTGAGTTCCCCACTTGCTGCTGTTAACTAAGTAAAAAAAAAAAAAGCATGGAACACATGAAATTAATCATAAAACCACAACATTTTGTCACAAACAGAAATGTTTCCACAAAGCTGATTAAAAACCATTCATTAGGCAGTGCTGCAAAACTGTGTGTGGCAGACCATTGTTTTGACGGGAGTATGTATGCGGCTGTGGCACATTGTGTTGCTTTAAAACCTGGTATATACATTTATAGCTGTTGACAACGTTTATTAAATGTCCTGAAAATATCCCAAAAGACGAAATGGTAGATGGGATGTAACAGTCCTGTTGCACCCCTTTTTATTTATAAACACAGAAATAGCAATTTATGGCCAAGTCAGGGATTCACCTTTGACTTGATCTAGGATTTAGAATTTCAAACTCGCTATAAAAATGTGTCTGCAACTGGAAGATTTGGGTCAGGCTCATCAAACGTAATAAGCAGTGCTCTGATCACATGAGAGGCAGTATGCTGAAACCTCTCAGCTGTATGCAATTGTTCCAATCGAAGGAGGGTGAAGGCTGCCATTTGCTGAAGAGCATGTTCAGGCAGCTACGAAAGACTGAGCAAAATCTCAGCTGGGATCTGTTTGAGCTTATGCTTATTTATATTTATTTTAAGAATTAGCATTATGTTCTGGTTTGCTAACTAGAAAAATTATGCCATAACTGTATAGTTAAAGCTGTCACCAAACATCACTGAATTAGTGGGTGATTAAAACTTACTGACATGACTTTTACAGTTACATTTCTGAAGCTATGTCGCAACCATGTAGCAAAAATGCTTGACACACGAACCGATGCTTTTTGTGTAACAAGATGTGGCACATCCTAAGGAAAACAATAGAAACGTAATGGTGGTGTTTTGATGACAAATTAAATAAGTTTTACCCCATCTGTAACTGTGCACCTTTGTGGCTGACTGGTCTTAAAGGTGTCTCTAGACCAGAGCACTTCCCTAATGGACCTTAATGGGTTTTATGGTGCACTGCAGGCTTCTAATGGGGTAGTATGTCTGATGGGGATGCTGCTTTCAGGTCCTCCTGGGCCCTGTCTAGGTTCCTAATGTGACCTGAAGAGAAGAATACATAATGTATTACTGTTTCTCTAAGTCAAATGTTAATACCCAGAGTTAAAGAAAGTGGAAAATTTGGGGGGGTGAAAACAGGGAAATGTGAGGCTATGAGAATGTGTGAGAGCAAAAGACACGAAAAGAGAAGCCCAGGAGTTAAAGCAGCAGGAGAAAAAATACCATGGCACCATGGCATATTATTGAGGGACACTTTGGTGCTAAGCTGCTTATTGATAAAAGCACTAATCTGCCTGGCAGAAGGTAAGGAGGCCGGGATGTGTGGTGATATAATATCTCAGCTAAAGGCAATGCCATTGGGGAGCTGAGCCTCCACACAGCTTTACCTAAAGGAGTTACTCATTTTATTTTATTTTTTTACATAAAAAGCGGAATCTGACCATGTGCCACTCGCAGAAAGCATATGAGCCTGAGGAAAAATAAGAGCAGATCATTGTGAACCACTGGCTTTTCATCAGACATTTCATCAGACTTGATCGATAAGGAGAGACCATCACATTTTAATACGTATATAGATCGCTAGCATCACTTTAATTATTTCCCTTCTACATCAAAGAGCAAGTCAGCATTGCTGGGCATTTTGATGACATGAAGAGGGCTTATGGTTGGCAGTCAGGGCTAGCTGCACAGAATGTTCGGTTACAATTGCCATTCATCAGTAGGACTTTTGTCACGGGTCTTTTTGCCCTCAAATCAATACATTATTAAAAAATGTTGAATGCATAATCACTACATTAAAGGTGGCATGATGCATGAAACATTATTCATGAAAAGTGACTAACTGTTATTAATGGAGGTGGTGGGGCAAATAAAATCTACCACTGGAACCACACATGCTTACCAGAAGTCCTCTTTTAGCTAATATTCGAAATGTTTTGAATGCTGGAGTGGCATAAGCGACGAAACTGGGACATTGGTTTAGGGTTGCATTTTGGATCCGGTTCCCGGTCTGTAAAATACCCTATCGAACTGCCCTTGGTTGGTGACACTCTCCAAACCCTGTTGTTGAAATGTTAAATTACCTTGCCATGTCGCACCGGTCATTCTCTCTCTCTCTCTCTCGCGCTCCCTCCCTTTCTCCTGTTCTTTCTTCTATATTCAATTGCAAAATATAGCAAATATATCAAAATAAAGGCAAAAAGCCCAAAATAATATTAAAAAAATTCTGCTAAAAACAACAGGTGAACTGGAAGTAACAAGTTCACATTACAGTATGTTGGTAATTTCACGAATCAAATTCACCAGCATAAGCCCGGTGTAAGCACACATTTTCCAAGTTTTGTAATGCCGTGCTGAAAAGAGAAAGAAAATCACGAAATAACGAAAGTTAAAGATTTCAGCTTTTTACAGGTAACTGGGCAAAGCTGAAATGTGTATTCTCTCCAGATAGCAATACACAAGTATGTTAATTTTGCTTTCCAAGCTGAAATGTTTACCACTCACTCTTGGACATGGTCTTAGCCCATTATCTACACCTGTCAGGCCTGCCACGCAAAGGATGGGCCAACCAATCTCAGAGGGTCAACTCTAATCATTCAATCTAAGAGTGAGGTGCAACTGAAATCAATCACTATGTCCTAGTTCAAAGAATGGTTCTCTCATTAGGGCAAGCCTGCTAATTGAAGTCATTTGCCTCTCTGCTGTCTCTCTTGCCCTCGCTGTGTTGATCATCCCTCTAGTTAGAGGCTTTTTTATCGGAGCCTTCTGAATCAATACCTCCTCTGTTACCTAGAGCAGTGGGGAATCTCTAAATACTATCTGCTTACAAAAGTGTTTGCAATTTATTTTTCATCACCAAATGTTCAACTGTGTTTTCCAATCCATGTTACTTTAGTGACTTCAGTTTCAAATGTATTATAATTTAGAGCAAAAAAAAAAAAAGACATACAAGGGAGACTTAAAATATTGTGTGGACAGAGTAACACATACACGGCCACTGCTACTGATTTTAGACCTTCACAACTACTACAAGTACTAGTCTACTACTAATGGCGTATATAAATCATACCACAAATTCCCATACATAAAACACTCCTGAAAGATCTTTGTGCCTTCAAGAGAGTTAAAGAGATTAAGAGATCCTGGGTAACATGGAGCCAGGTACTGTATATTTAAATACATTAAACAATTAATGTAATTAAGTAAGTAACTATATGCAGAACCTATATAGATGATCCTTTCCAGTGCAGTCAATATTGTCAATCAGGGACATATAATTCTAATGTCTCAGTAATTTGAAATGTATGTATTAATTAGATACATTTTTCAGTACAAATCCAATTTACACTTATACATAAGCCCCATGTTAAGTAGCCTCATGCCACATGTGATGTAAATCCAGTTGTGTCCAACGTCACATCCATGGATTTTGACTTAGGGTTAACTTTTTAATATTCTCTCCTCAACTACCTGGAACCCACCAAAAGTCTGGCACTTCTAGTGGTCTGCTGATGGAAAACCTGAAATCTGCATGCTAATGAGCGTCACAAGCATCAAATAGGATTTGACTTGTTAAGTCACAGGAATTTAAAGAAACTCTGCCCCTACAAGTTTCGACAGTTGATTGGCCTTAGAATAATTAGGTATCCTGATATGTAGGCACTCCAGTCTTTATGTCAACATGAAATAAGACAGCATCAGAAGGGTACATGGAGGGTGCCAAGAAATTGTAAATGTGCTGAGTATAGCAGGCAGTCTGTGCACCCAGCATTTCCGCATAAGCCTTGATTATTGAGCTGTGCCATCTTTTATACTGTGCACAGCCAGATCGCACAGCTGACATCCGTCTCTGTCTACTGTAACTCAAGGTAACACACACACACACCCTCTCTACCCTGGCAAGATACTTCAAAGGATGTCTGGGGATGTTATGCGAATATTTTTGGCCTCAATCTCCACCTGCCTAGCGCAGTTTTTAATAGCAATGAGCAGACACACCAAAGAAGATATGAAGGGGTGGAGTTTAAGGATTTTAGGCACTAGCCCACTACACTAATGCAGTGAAATTAGTAGACCAGTAAAAGTGATATTCCAGTTTTCTGTGGTTGTATTAATTGCATTAGTTTGAATTTGGTCATTGGCTTAGACACTGGTAGCTTCTTGTCTGTTGTAGTGGTGTCTTGTTTGTATGGTATGCAGAACCAAAGAAGGAGATCACTTGATATTTTGAGGGGGCTGTGGCTTAGTGGCAGAGCGGGTCGTCCACCAAAGGTCGGCGGTTCGATCCCAGCTCCCCCAAGCCACATGTCGAAGAGTTCTTGGCCAAGCCACTAAACTCCAAATTGCCCCCAGGCGCTTCAGCTGCCCACTGCTCCTAATAATTGGGATGGGTTAAATGCAGATTGAATTTCACTAGGCATCGTACTGTGTATAATTGTATAAGTGACAATAAAGTTTGAAGTTTAAAAAAAAAAGTAAAAAAAATGTAACATACCTAGTTTTCCCCAGGCTTCCACAATATTTTTCCTCATTCAGGAAAGTCTCTTTTCAGAAGGTGTGTTTGCAAAAAAATCAATATATATATAGGTTTTGGATGACATTTGTTCATAGTGCTGCATCTGGAGTTATGTTGGCAAGCTATTTCGGTCAATGAGGTGACACAAAGATTTAGCGAAAATATTCTTGTCACCCCCCGATCTTGATTTTGTAATTAAAAAACTTAACAAGTGTTTGATGGATGTCTGCCCAGGTGATAATTTAAGGCTAACACTGAAAACATTTTACTTGATATTAGTCTATTACTCAGTAAATGTTAAGGGTTTGTTTCTCTCACTCCTCTTTCACACCGAATTCAAACTGTTATCTTGCCAACTAGCTGCATGTCAACCGGTGTTCTTCCTCTTCCTCAATATCTGGACACCTGCAGAACTTACTGTAACTTATAGGTTATCTATTTTCTTTGCAAGTGCAGGAGTTAGTGTTCGAGACTTATAGAAGATCAGAGAGACTTGAGATAGCTGTATAAAGAACAGGTTCATCATTTTGAAAGCTTTATTTGAATATTCACTTGGCGTCTGATGTAGATAATGTTAATAGAAAATGCGTGCTGTCTGTCTATAATGCCCAAATGTATTAGCAGTTACTTGTCATCAATAGAGAGAAAGAGGACAGGAGTTGCCTATGAAATATTCATGTTTTTATATACAACTTTTTGAATTAATTGATTTATGTGTTTTCTGTTAATATTTCTATGTATAGAATAGCCCAAATCATTTCAGGATGTGTGAAGAATATTTTATTATGCTTTAACTTAATTATTGTCCCAAGGGGAAGTTGCCAATTCAGTTTTTGTGTTCAGCCATCCTAAACAAAATGAAATTAGAAGAGCACAGTATTCAAAGGCAATGCTTCAGCAGAAAATAATGAAAAAGGCTCTGGAGTCTTTGGCTTCATTTTCTAATGGGGAGAAAATAAGTCTGCATGGGAGCAGCTCAAACACTAACAATCTAAAAGACCAGTGTAACTCAACAGTGTAGTGCATGGAATTTTGTTCTTACAGACAACTTGTGGATGACACTCAGCACTGAGCTTATTGTTGTACTGACATTCTAAGCAAAACTTTTATTATCTATTCCAGTGTGGTATTATCTCACAGTTATACATTGCCAAGATCTTGTTCAGTCAAGCATACATCATATTG
Source organism: Coreoperca whiteheadi (assembly GCA_011952105.1). Taxonomy (NCBI): domain Eukaryota; kingdom Metazoa; phylum Chordata; class Actinopteri; order Centrarchiformes; family Sinipercidae; genus Coreoperca; species Coreoperca whiteheadi. The sequence continues at coordinate 14,283,032 of CM022491.1, forward strand.
TACTTTGTATTATCTTCTATTATATGACCTGTAACCAAGCCCTTGACCAGCACCTAAATACACACAAATATTTTTCATCAATATGTATCGCTTATAAAGTCCTATTCTGTCTCACTCGCAAACACATAGTTAACATCTTTTTTTGAATCTTGCTATTTTGTAATCACAGCTCAGCTAGCACATCAAGCAAGTCACTGTTCTTCCTGTATCTTCTCACTCTCTTTCAGGATCACATTCAGACACAGCCTCAGACGGTCACTCTCGTCTCAGTGTATTCAGGAATTTTCTGTTTTCTGTCAGTCTTCCCCTGCCCCCAGTTTCCCTCTACTGCAGATCGCCTGACCCAATCACCTGCCTCCCGAGCTACTCCTCATCAGCAATTAGTCCTACTATTTGTAGAGGGTTGCGTTACCTTTCAGTCTTGCCACTTCTCTTGTTACCTTTTTGTCTGTTACAGTACCTGACTGAAATCTGTCTGTTACCTGTATGCCTGGCTTCCAGTTGTTGATGTCCTGCCTATCAACCAATTCTACTGTGCCTATTTGCAAGTTCTACTGTTAAGTGCTAGTAAATTGCCCTTTAACCATCCTGCTATGCATTCGTGTCAGCATTTGAGTCCAACTTTCTGTGTCAGGCACTGTACCTAAATGGTGACAGTATGATCTGGCCAAACTGAGGACTTATCAGACTGGGAAAAAACGGGGTTGTATGAAACACCATGACAACAAGTCCAATGTGCGCCTTATTGTGTACACTTGTGTTATGTGCTTTCTCCAATAGTCCAAGATTCCTAATTAAAATGTATGGAAACTTCCTTCAGAGAATCTGTTCTTGTCATCTTTATCACTATGTTTGATCCAGCCATACCTTGGCTCCATCAAGTCTGGATCAAAGTACCATACATTCATTACTGGCTTCTGCTCTTAAAACAGCCTTTCAGTATTTTGTTTCCATGTCAGACATGTCTCTTAGCAAAGCCAAAAATAATATATTTCTATAATAATATATCCTTTTGGATGGTGTTTTAAAATAAATTATAGTTCTGTTACTGTACTGCAACCTAGCATATATACTTACTTCATTGCAAAAAATGCAGACTCTCCGATATATTGAAATATGTTTAAATGCTGCTGAAAATGCTTGAGAAATAGATAATAGCACATTATGATGTAGGTGTGTGTGTTTATATATATAGTAGGTGTTTTCTAGGAAGTTCAGTTATATAACTGTACTAGCAGCAATTCTCAGAGGTAATATGTTGTAATTACAAAAATACATTGAGTACTAGGCATCCTCTATTATAAACTAAGGTCATTAGCCTTGATTTAAGTAGGTTTGGCAACCCAGCAAGCATAGTACAGTATAGGCCGACATTTATATATATATATATAAAACGTGCAGTACAGGCAGGGTAAATTATTCAAGCATTTACAATGCTTTTTACCTCACCTTTCTTCTAGCTTTCCTTTTCTGGGTAATCAGCCAGGGCAAATATGTGGTGCACAAAGAGCCGTGTGTGTGTGGGTGTCTGTGTGTGCCTGTGTGTGTGTGTGTGTGTGTGTGTGTGTGTGTGTGTAAATCTGTGTGTATGGCCTGTTTGAAAAATACTGGCAGGCAGATTGGAAACCGAGATAGGAAAAGATAGGGAAAATAAGTCAGCTGCACTCCTTGCTTTCCCAACTATTCACTGAAATGCAGATGGCATATTTTCAATGATTTCAAGGTTTAACTGGTCTTGAGTACAGGTAAGATAGAATAATGTGTCACAGTTGTGTAGAACAAGTGTAAGTTTTGCCTCCGTCCTGGTCTGTAATACACCTCTGCTGAGTTCATACAGCAGTATTGGGCTAAACTGGGCTAATCCCAGCTCAAAGGGATGCCTAAAGTTCAAAAAGTGTGGGCCCTGCTTAACAAAGAAGCAGGTTAATTAAGACTCACACTGACTCACTCTACTCTTTTCCTGCTCTAAGAATCCCCTGGATTGGCTTTAGGTAACTGCAGACAGGAATTAGATGAACGAGTAGCCCACAGGGGGAAAAAAACTCATCCATTTTCGATAAATAAAGCTTTTTAATAGTGTGAATGTACATAAAGGATGAATTTACTGCTTTTCAAGAAGTCATGATTGCTGTGTAACACAGAATTCTAAATTTCATACCACTCACATTGCTTGTTGTTGAATTGTAGGATTCTCATTAAGGGAAGTGTGAAAAAAGGTGCTATCTCTTGGACCCAAAAGGGCTAATTATCAGCTCTGATGGCTAATGTGAGTCACTGGTTTCTCCAGCAACCATCATGCAATATCACACATTCAAAGGTGATGAGGGGGGGGAACTATAAACTACAAACATAGTCGCAATATAAGGTGCACAAACCTTCAGCTTTCTTGACTGTAAATGGGATTTATCTTGACATCATATAAATTGAATTGAAAAAAATCACTCACAGGTTCAAACATGCTTTCCTAAAACAATCCTCAAACTTCCATATCACCAAATTTAAATGAGTAAATGAAGATACATGTTTGTGTGCAAATATATTGTTCATATTAATATATTGCTCATAATGTCAATATGATATAGTGTTAGATTTCGTTTATCATTCGGGAACAAATATTATCTGCAATTTCCACTCAAATTGTCTACACTGTACCTGACATGCTTTACATCAGGCATTTACACAGTTTCCATATTGCCATACTAATAATCTTTCCTTTGAAATTTCCATACTTTTCTGTATGTAAAGGCCTACCCAGGCTCAATAACAAAATTGTGACATACACCTGAGAGTGGTTTAACTTGCCAAGACCCTGAGGAAATTTCCCAATGTCCCCACATTAATTACAATATTACCCAAACAGGTGCAAGCAGTATGAAAGCAATTGTAAGGACCTCTGTTCAGCACAGGGAAGCTACAGCACCATATCATGAAGAGCTCATCATGTTTGTTTAAATCTAATATAGAAACATTTAGGGTTTCTTTGATGGTATATTTGCAAAGTTAAGGCCTTTTCTTGCCAAAAAATATAAAAAATGTTTTTTTATCAGACGTAGAAGAGATAATGTTTCAGGTCTTTTTTTTATTTACTAGGTGTTGGTAGGCTTTTAAGACTTACAGAAGAATACAACACTTTTTTAATTTCAAACATTTAATTTGGTATAATTCTAAAGAGTGTTGACTACGGAGAACAGGAGTGTGTCTATATCAGCCTCACATGGGCCTATCCTATTTCTCTCTGCTCCTGATGCAACGGTACTCCATCTGCACAGAGGCTTTGGAACAGTTGGAAGCAAAATGCACTGTCCATGGTTCTGAATTCCACTGGTTCTCGACACATACAGTACATGACAACCGCTGGTTACAACTGTGGTTAAGGGTTCCGGATGTTTAAGTCTATTCCTGTCAGTTTCTGGTTTGTTTGTTTTTTTGGAACAAGCATTTTAGAAAAAGATCAGAATGTTTCTGAATTGATAGCAGTACTAGCTCCTAGTGTAGGAAATAAATATTATTTTGCACATATAGCCAGCACATCCTTCGATAATGCCCTGATAAAATGAAGACATCTGAATCTGTTTTGAACCCTCAACAACCAATTCTTGAGTATACAGTATTTAAATATTCTGCTATTCAGCGTCAGGCTGTCCTCAAGGTTTGTATATATAGGTGTAGACATTTCTATTCAATTTAAATATCCTCTGGCAAATAAATATATTTTCTTCTAATGGAAAAATCAATTAACGTGTGCAATGTACAATATCTAGAGTTAAAATCTAGAGTTAAGAAGCCACATCAAAAAGTCTACACAGTAGATCTAAATTATTAGTGCAGTGATACACCAACACAGTAGTCCAGTATGTCTACTTGTCTCTATTACTAATCTATTAATCTACCACAGTTGTGGTGAAATAATATCTATATTCATCCCTAACCTACCAGTATCTATAAATATACCGCTTTTACACATGCATACATTTGCAAACATATTTGTCAATGAGGGTCCTCTGTGTGGACCATGTGGACCATCACGGCCAAATGAATTCCATTGTCCCTAATCTTAACCTGAGGCCTAATGACTACATGTCTAACCTCAACTCTTACCCTGAACCTAATCTAATAATAATGTCCTTTAGAAAAGTTGGGACTGGGCAAAATAATGATAATGCTGCAGATAGTTACAGAGCTAAACTCTAAACTGTTTGTGGTACAATCTTTAAAAACCTTTAAAAAAAGTTTATATATTTATATTACTTGTGCTCATAATCTGTAAACATGCAAGCTGTAACTTTCAGACATAATCTCAAGAAGTGTAGTACAAACCTTGACAGCTGACCACAATCCCAGTGAAACGCCATTGTCGAGTGTAGCACAGTTAATTAAAGCAAGGGCACCACTCTACATCTGTCACATCACTTGGCAGTAACTTTAATTATATATTTTGGTAAATCTGTTCTTCCTGATGTGAGAGGGAATGCCATACATGACACAACATCTGCTGAGGTATGTCACATGAGCTTCAACATCTGTCCATGTTTTTACACAGCCTGTCACTCACTTGAGCCATGTCTCATACGCATTTATGTTATCATATTGAGAAATCACAAACACTGTCAAGTGCTGAGAGCTTACATCTGTGCCACAGTTACAATTAACACACTTTTACAAAGCAGCAAATCTACACACAAACAGAGATTGGCACTACACACAAATACCCAGACACACCCCGTGGCTTGCAGTCATTTTGGTCCCTTATGTTGTCCATCAAGGCGACAGTGGTGACTGTTCTCTAAACTGACTCCACCCACATAGGCTTGTGATCACCTAAGCTGTCAGCTAGCATCTGCTGAAACTACCAACCAGCCAACTGGCTCTGAAGATATCTCCACAGAAAATTTGTCACCTACACATGTTCATAACTCAGTGGCATATTTTCCACTTCTATTTTTGCTCATTTTTATGTGGCAAACTTCATCTGCAAAGCTTAGAAGAACGAGAAGAACTGTATGACACTGTGATTTGATATATGTCTTGAATGAAAATTAATTGTATACATCAATGTGAAATGTTTTCAATAAAAAACCTGATGGCCATTTTTGAATACCTCTGTAGCAATGTGAATATTGCATTGTTAGAGCTAGTCATTATTTATGAGATTCACAAATATATAAGTTATCACTTAAATGTTAGAGGTGGTGAGAAATATCAGTCATGTTAGGTTGCGGATCATGGATGCACTGTGTTTGTTTGAAAAGGAATGCCCCTGGGGCTCTCTGAAGTTAAGTGATACTGTTCTACCTCAAACTGACACCGGGTGATTTTTTCCTCATGTAGAATGAAAGTTCAGTACAGTGATTGCTGGAAAAAGGAAGATGCATTTCAATAGTCCATGAACAGCAGTCTTAATAAACTGATGGGATCACAACCTATGGACATGTTGCTGTACTTTACAGAAGTGTACTATTTAAGAATAATGGTAGTCTGCCTTATCCCCTCTGAACACAAACATACAAATACACATCTGCACTTGTCTAGTCCAAGACACACATTCATACTTGCAGATGACACAGAAACCTAGAGACACACTAGCTTTCTATCCCTAGACTCTACAATTTTTCCGTTCGTAATCCCCTCTGAGTCTATTAATATTTCTGTTTCCATGGCGATTCGAGCCTTGCCAAATGTTGTACAGATAAGAGGAGATAAGAGCATAAGGAGCAGGGAGATAAGAGCAAGTGACCTGCAGAGATCAGAGCACTGGAGGTCAGGCAGAAGAGCAGAAGTAAGTCACTGGGAAATGGACCTTCTCTGCTCAACTCCACTGCCAACCAAATGAAAAAACAACATATGAAGAGCCATCTAAGTTTTCTAGTAGTGCAACACTTGAACACATCCTGGAGTTAATAGTTTTTGCAGCAACTTTCTTTGTATATCCAATTTCACCCTCCAGAGAAGTTACATGGGAGCAAAACAAATAGTAAGAATGCATGTCATTGCGATACATATTAAGAGAAACAACAGATACTATATTCTATCTATAACTGGAGTCCATAAAACTGTAAATATCATAATTACATTATTCCCAAAGCATATTAACATTGTCCATGTGACCAAAGAAAATGTTTAGTATAGGAAGTATATGCTTTTCAAATGGGTGTAGACATTTAGTCTCTCCTTAATCTGTTATCTCAAACATTATGTATACTTCTGCAGAGAATGAAATTGTGAATGAGAAAGAAGTGACAGTAAAGAATCTGCAATACATTTTTAAGTATCATTTTACTGTTTTACAACCCGGACTGATAGCACAACGATAGCAAAAGCCATTCAAATTATCCAAATTTGATATCATGTTATTGTCTTAAAAGTAGATCTTGGCATATTACTGTAGCTGACATGAGAGCTGTTCATATTATACGATGTTTTAAAACTTTTGCACACAATAAGAATATGTGTTCTAAAATCAAATTATCCCTCTTCAATACCCTCAAACAGTGCAACACACCAACCATTCACTCCTCTGACAGAACATCTAGACAGTAGTTACATTTTGCAAGGTATGACTTTACCTGTTTGTTGTTGTACTTCGGATGGCTGGTCTTGTAACTGTAATCTGAGTACTGGTCTGAGCCGGTAGAGTTGTCATCACCTCCGGTTCCCACAAAGGTGTTGGCAGCAGGAAGGTCTTGGACAGCCTGATGCTTCTGTGAGGCTGAGGGGGATTGGGCCTGCAGCTGAATGGAGGGTAAGGGGGAGTTGGAGCGGTAGTGCCTGCCTATATCGGGGCTTCCTGGCGAATATGTTAAGGGCAGGTGTATCCTGGGGCTATCATTGACTCCATCAAGGTTGAACTTGAGACTCTTTTGAAGGCTGACCTCCTCCTCTTCCCCAAGTGGTTTTGGGGACTTCTGGGGTTTTCCTTTCCTTCCTCGTTTGCCTTTGGCATTCTTTGGTGCCTGTTTCGGTGCATATAAGTCCTTTGTTTCCTTCTTGCCAGCCTGATACCCACTCTTTGTTTCTCTTTGGATGCGGTGTCGAATATATACCACCACCAAGATTAACATAACAACACCTGCCACGCCGGCAAGGCTTCCAAATAAAATGTTACTACGCTGTGCAGCAAAACCATTGTCAGGATCACCAGCAATGTCCCTGTCCAGTGGAGTGTAAATACTGTGTCCAACTAGGGCCTCCACTAAACTGACATTTGAAATGGTTTCATTGACATAGATGTGGACCAGGGCAGTGGCATGACGTGCAGGCTTCCCCCTGTCACTCACTCGCACCACTAGGCGATGTAGTCCACCATGTTTTCGGGTCATCTCTTTTGCTAGAGTGATCTCCCCACTGGAAGGGGAGATGCGAAATAACTGGTATGGGTTTCCACCTGCAATACTGAAGACGAGCTCTGCATTAGGTCCACTATCCAGATCTTCAGCTTCCACTACCTCAACATGGCTATCTGGGGAAGCTAGAGGTGACAAGCGCCTGAAAGAGGAATTGGAGGGCTTGGTGACCACAGGGTCATTGTCATTTTCATCCAATACATTGATGGTAACGCCCACATATGAAGACCTGGGTGGCTCTCCTCCATCCACTGCTTTTAGACGGAAAGTATAGCTGCTTTCTTTCTCCCTGTCAAATGAGATGCTTGAAAGAATGGTCCCAGTTCCATTTTGAACCACAAACTTCCCTCCATCAGGCTCTACAGAGAGGTGAACATGGGCATTCTCACCTTTGTCCACATCCAGTACAGTCACCATGCCAACTGGACTGAGGGGAGGCATGTTTTCCAAAACTGAAAAGCTGTAGCCACTGAGCATGAACTTGGGGTCATTGTCATTGCGGTCAAGGACTTTTATTACAACAGTTGCTGTTCCTTTATGAACAGGTGACCCTTTATCTGCTGCAGTGACCCGGAACTCATAGCGTTCTTTATGCTCACGGTCAAGCGGGCTTCGGGCTCTAACTTCACCCGTATTTGGGTCAATCTCAAACAAACCTTTGATGGATGAGTCTGCCAAAATATTATAGAGGAGTTCCGCATTAGTGCCACTGTCAGCATCCGAAGCTGTAACATCCAAAACCTTCTCCCCTGGTTGATTTTCTTCGGCAAAATCTACCTCAAATAAGGTTGGGGAAAATATTGGTGAGTTATCGTTCACATCAGTCACCTGCACCTTCAAAGAGTTTGTACTAGAGAGTGCTGGATTTCCAGAATCCACAGCCACAATCTCTACTCGATAATCCCTAACCCTTTCGTAGTCGAGAGGAGTGGTGGTCTGTAGGAAATACTTCCTCTTGTTGTCACTGGATGAGTCACTGGCAGGGCGGAGCTGGAACGGCACATCTCCTGCGACCACACAAGTGACTACAGCATTCTCTCCCTCATCCTTGTCAGACACTTGCACCAAAGCAACGGCTGTTCCCACTGGCATGTCCTCTGAAATATTAGCCACTCCTTCACTGTGTGTCACAAGGCCAATTCCACGAATCTCGACAGCTGGAGCATTGTCATTTTGGTCAGTCACTTCAATGGTTACAAATGTCTTTGAGCTTTTAGGTTGAGGACCCTTATCCCTTGCCACCACATAGAAGGACAAGCTGCTGATTTCCTCCCTGTCCAGTGGTCCTTTGACATAGATAATGCCAGTGGACCTATCAATTCGTAAGAGTTTCGGCACTGGGTCTACTGCTTGGTGAAGGGTGTACTCAATTTCTCCATTAGGGCCCATGTCAGAGTCATTTGCTTTGACCTACAATAAAAGGAATTCTGTGGTTAAAGGTGGGATTTATGTGCACAAATTTGGGGTTAGAATTAAAGGAAGCCAGTGTAGGATTTTCTCTACTAATCATTGGTCAGTGAGTTAATTAATTAATTAATTAACGGATGTCTGATCACTTCAAAGCACAGCAAGTGAACAGCTTCATTTGGGAATATTTCATTATTTGCCTTCCACTCTGCTTTTGATGGTTATGTCACTGGCCTTTTTTTCTCTTTCCCCCCCTTTCTTTAATTCCAGAAAAAGGGATAGAGACAAGGTTCACATGAAAACACATGGCAAAATATTAGGGCTGCTAATTTTTTCAAAACAGTCAGTGTAATTTCGCAGCGGTATGCAGAGAAAATCCTACACAAAGTATCTTACTCCTACACTCAGATACTGTGTATCTCTAAATGTATTCCTGCATGTATAATAGCACAACAAAAACAATGAGCAGCTTAACTACCTGTACACGCATATCATGCTAATGCTCTAACACTTAGTAATACTAAAAAATGCACATTAGAGTAATAGGAGTGAAACAACTTACTTATACCTCATTTTTAAAACTAAAATTTGATGAAGATATGTGCGTTGAAAAGAACTAAGTGTGGCATTGGTTTCCCAAGAGTTCTGCATTAAAGGTTACATTTTTAACTTTCAGAGTTGTAAGGCTAAATATTTTAAAGCCAGAATAAAAATATATCTATCTTAAATTGTATTTACACATTAAGACTTTACCTGAGGAATAAACACTGTGCAAACATGACAGAGAAATTTTTCAAAAACATCTTGATAAATTGCCTGAGCATAGCTGTGTTTCTTCAATGCTGAATATAAAATTCAAAACAGTACATTATGCAACACAGACAATTTTGGTTGGAATTTAACTCTTCACTTCAGCCTGCAATTTGATTTTAAATACGTTATTAAAAGCAAGTATATTTGCATTACAATCTTACCTGCAACACAGAGTGCCCCACTGGACTGTTTTCCGACACTTCCGCCTCATATGTGGACTTTTCAAACTTGGGAGAGTTATCATTTGCATCAGTGACTACCACTCTCAGTAAAGCACTGCTGTAGCGCTGAGGGTTTCCTCCATCCACTGCCTTAATAGTGAGGTCATAGGAATCCTTTAACTCACGATCTAGGTTGCCCAGGACAATGAGCTGTGGGAGCTTTCCCCCCCTGTCGTCAGCCACCTGTAAACCAAATAGGGTTGCTGCGTCTGGCCCTGCAGTCAGAGCATAATCCGCGACACCATTCCTGTCTGAATCTCTGTCTGTAGCTAGAGGTATGGAGAATAGTGCCCCCATGATCGTGTTCTCTGGGACAGAGATGGTGAGCACAGAAGAGGGAAATTGTGGCGTGTTGTCATTGATGTCCTGTACCTCAATGCGTCCTTCAATAAGTCGCGGGCTCTGGTTTTGTATCAGATCTGTCACTGATACTTCAAATTCCAGGTAGCAGGGCTTACCCTTAGCCAGGGATCGACAGTCCCTCAGGGTCTCTCTGTCTATGGGAATCTCTGTGGTGAAAATGTCTCCCGTCTTTCCATCAACACGAAGGTAAGGGGCACCCACCTCCAGCTTGTAGAGATGACCCGAGTCTGGTAGGCCCTGGTCTGCTGCCAGGCTACCAATAAGAGTGTTGGGAGGCTGCTCCTCCTGGACCCGGTACAGGATACTGCCTTCGGCAGAACCACAGTGCAGCACCAGGACCCAAAACAGCACTACTTGTAAATTCAGTTCCATTAGGTCATCAGAAGATCTGCCTGAAAAATAACAAAATGTATTTTTGTCAAAATGATGTTAATTTTGGAAATCATGTTTGAAGATTCAACAGTAAAATGAATGGAAGCTGTACCGAGCACCATAGACAATAATTACTTCACTCTTATTATAAAAGGAAAAACACTGATCTCACATCAACACGTTTTTGAGACCAGAGTGATACATTTGGTCAGCAGGGGAAAACTATTTTTGTTCTATTACAACTTTGTGGCTGTAAAATGAATTATTTTTTTTAATACGTTGTACCAAAACCTACAGCATGCCTAGGAGCACAATATATTAATTAGACAACAACACCAATGGGAAAAAATGCATGTTTTTAAAAATGCAATCATAATTATATCCCACCATGGTTTCCTTTCAATCCCAGAGCATCTATAGTTTCAGTGAATGTCTCAACTTTACAAATTTCACGTAGAAACGATTGTAGGAGCTAGAAATTATATGCTGTGAGCTTACACACAAAACAAACTTGAGGGCCAGTGTGGATTGTTTCAGCTGTATAATCAAATAAAAATGCAATACAAAATCAGATTCAACACAGCCTAAATTCATTCATACTAAAATTTATTATTTTAGTATTACACTACTAGACATAGTAGCTCAAAAGTAACCTATGGTATAAACATACCCTCAAAAGTAAATCCTCACAAAACTGCCAAGATATTGGCTATAAACAAAGTTGAAATGCTTGATCCAAGTCATTACCAGCGAGGCCTCTAACAACAGGGGCTTGCATACTAAGGGTCATAAAAGCAATGAGCCCATTTCTTGTCATGCAGACTATGCAACTCATCTTTATCACATGCAGCTTGCAACAATGCAGACATTTCCAACCACGCTCCATTGCTACTGGCTAGCTCAAACACTGTAATCATGATGTTTGATTTTGAACCTTTCAACTCTGTGACTACGACCCATTATTTTAGTGTCTTCTTTGATCTGTATTCCCTCTGGCTAAAGAATGCTGGCTTTTTTCATGCTACAGTGATTTTAGACTATAATTATTTCCTCTGTGTGTGTGTGTGTTTGAGCTCTATTGGTAATTGAAATGGAAGAAGACATTGAGGTTAAGTATCAAGGTCCAGTGCTCTGGAAAACTCTGGAAAAGCAAAATTTTATCTAGTTTTGTTGTGTGTGGCACAACTGTGAGTGTGTACTTACTAATCATTTAGTGTACATTTATATACATGCTTTCAGTGCAGACTGGTATGTTCCCAGTCTATTTGCACAAGCCTTTACAGAACAGTTATTAGTGTATGTACATCACCACTTTTAGTTTAAAAGTGATGTGTAGTTGAAGCATTATGTCACCTTACACATAATTTAAACGTACCTTGAGTTTAAGTATCAGGGAAAAACAAATGGGATCAGTGCATTCTTAGTTTGTGTGGTTGTAGAAAGATATAAATATACAATAATATGAGCAAATAGTATTATTCTCATCACTACATCACTACATTCTGCATCTCCTCACATGAAACAATGTTCCAGAAAGAAGCAAAGAAAACGTGTATTAAGCTAGATAGCAAAACACAAATATAAAGAAATTCAATGAGAAATCCAATTCCTTTATAATACATTAAAATTCTAAGTGCGGGTTAGTGATGCACTAATTGCTCAGTTATCGATGTGTCCCTTTTTACATTTGCAGGGGGAGCCTCTAGTCAATGTGGAGTGAACAATGAGTTCGCTTTCTGTGTGTTCATGTTTACAGGACAAAAGAAGGCAGGCAGGAGTAAAAACATAACCAAAACATCATCATTTATGATACAATAATTAAGTAATGGTAATTCTAATTGTAAATATTTCATATTGCCTTCCCTGCTTACATTTCATGAACTTGTAACTGAAAAAGTATATTAAATAAAAACATTCAGATATATAACCACTTAAACTGATAAAAGTATTTTTTGAATTGTAAATTGAATAATGACTCTTACAAAAGAGTCATTATTCGTTAGCCTACTTGACACTTGCATCAACTTTTCTTCTTCTTTTTTTAAAATATCCACTGTTTAATTTAAGTTTGCAAAATTATTTTTATAAAATGGCCAATTATACGATAATTAATTTCATAATTTTTTTAGCTGTAACCCTCCCCCTGCCATTACAGCCACTTCTAGAATGAATAGGCGTGCTTTGATAGTGACATGATTGTTATGGTTGATGACACTCATGACTTAATGTCTTCCAGTTGGCCTCATGCCTGTCTTCCAGATGGCACTGTGCCTGGCAGCCACAGCGAATTGGTGTTCTTTTTTCTTTGTTTACATTTACATTAAAATTCATGTTGTTTGAGAAACATGAGTTTTGCCATCACTCAGTGAGAATATCTTATCGGTTGAATATTATTGACACCATGCCTTTGGGTTTTTATCTCATATTTCTCAGCTATCTCACAAATATTTTATCAAAAGCTTGACAGCATCATTTTTTTGCTCATTTCAAAGCAGCTGGTGGTGAAGGCAAACTTGTGCTGATATTTTTCACAACTGGACTACTGCATGTCTCACCAAAGTTCACTACCTGAGTAGCAAAATGGATGAATTAGAACTGCTGAACGCAACTAGGAGTGACATTTCCTGCATCTCAGCACTTTTTCTCTGAAAAACTTGGTTATCATCTGCCATCCCAGATGGTGTGGTAGACCCACAAGACTACAAGCTGATTCAGGCAGATCGCGATACATAACTCAGCATAAAATCAAAAGGAGGAAGAAAAAGTTAGTTCTTCCAGTGTGTTGAAATGTGTCTGTCATATTTCAATCCTGGCCAGCCACTCAAAGATTTTTATTCGTTTCTATAATTACATTCTTGGCTTCTGTAAGGACTGAATTCTACAATAACAATGTCAACAAGTGGGGCAGATATGTGTGTATGTATGTGTGTATGTATGTATGGATGTATGGATGGATATAGGGCTATTAAAACACAAATGTTTCATTTGTACTGACTACCCATTATAGCTACAAAATCACAGAGCTACTTTGTGGTAGCTACACCAAACGACAACGTAGGCCTGGCTAATGTATGGGTGACCCCTACTGTACTACAAGATGTATGAGCGCAGTACACGCTATACTTTCTTTACACAGAGCTATTAGGGCTCTGAACAGCCTAAAGGGTTCAAACTGTAATTCCTTTAAGCGCTGTATAGGCTGCAAAACTGATCCTGCATGAAAGACAAACCAACACACACACTGAGCCAGACACTTATGCAGGTGCTCTGCAGCAACAAATATTTCGAAGAAATAGCTTTCCAAATACAATCAAGGCACCCACTGTCTGACTGAGAAGAGAACTTTAACTCTACCAGTGAAGCACCATTCAGCACAGAGCCTCATGCTGTGATCATGCAATGGTCCAGATGGTTCCAACCTAGAGAAAAACTGAAGGCAGCCTGTACCACAGTATGGAGGTGGATCTTCAAAGACAGTCTCAGATGGGTCTGCTATTTGCTATTTCTCCTGTGAAGATGTTTAACTTTGCAACAAAGAAGGCAGTCAAGACAAAACTGCTCAGCAATGAAGTTTAAGACCCTGAGGAACATCACAGGGTAAGCTTGCCACGTGGCAAGAATACTGCCTGGCCAAAACCCAGCTTATTAAGACCATCAGGGGTGCCAAGTCTAAGTACAAGACCGGACTAGAGAGTCAGTGTTTCATGACTCATACTCAGCATGGCCGTCACTCCACAGACTCACAAGCTGCAGGAGAAGCTCACCCAAGCATACCCCTTCACCTGCCAATGACCTCTATAGATAAGAGTGGCTCTAATAGTGTCACCTGGAAGTCTCTTTTCACTTTTGTCAGTTTTGAAAACTGTCAAACACCTGCACACCATTGTCCACTACAAATACACCAATCTTTATGAAAAAAAGTGAAGGGATAAATATTTGTTTAGTTTATGCAACCATATAGCCTTTTAATAATAAAAGAAAAGTGGACTTGTTTTGTTAGATAGCAAAATATTCAAAAGAGGACAAAGCAAAGATGTTGTATTCACTATCTGAATATAGGATTAGTTGAAACTTCAAAAAGGGAACGAGAGAAAACTTGAATTTCACCAGTGGATGCAGAAATAAGGGGATGTCCTCTTCACATTGTGGCTCACTTCCCCTTCTGATCTCTCCCTTACCTCATGGATCTACCCATTTTCACCAGTGTCATTTTGAATGACAGTGAACGCCCAAATTCCTCCTAGAAACTGGCTACAATCCTCTATCCCGTCATCTCTCCCTTAAGGCTCAGTGCCCGAGGCCAGTGCTGCTGCTCCGCTCCTCACAGAAGAGAAGGTGAAAGACTTCACTGGCAGCTAAACATCAGTCAAACTGCAAGGTCTGATTGAGTCTCACCTGGAGCCCTCACACAGTGCACCACCCAGCTGACCCCAGTGTTCAAGAGAACATTTCAACTTCTACATGTCTACTATCACTGACCATACCTGTGGCAAATTGTGCATAGTTGGTCTCATTCCTAAGAAGGATACAATGTGCTGCCTTAATGAGGCCAGGGGTGCTGTCATAACAGTCATAATAATGACCTCTGAAAATATGGTACCATCTTCGCTTCCAAAAATGGCAAACACACCCCACCACCAGGAGTTTGCTTGCATGTTGGTCAGTGGGGACAGAATAAATATCTGATATCACCTTTGGCCCCTATGGTTCGATCCTGTTCATTTACTCTGACTTTAAAACCATCCCCTTAAAACTGCTCCACATGTGTTTTACCAAAAACCTTTTGCACCACAGGCAGTTGTCAAACTGTCTTCAGGAATGTTGACATTTCATAGGTTGGAGGAAAGGAAAATGTAAGGTTAACTGGTGCATTCTTTATGCTAAATGTTATGATTATCATTTTGAGGACAAAACGTTGTTGGGCACAAATTATCTATATGAACTGAATCTTAATAGCTGTGTGGTTATCAAAGAAATGCCATACATATTGGTTGTCTAGACAAGTAGATCCTGTTTTGTTAATGATTATTAGGGAAAATATAGGGTGGAAAATATATAGGTAAAAGGAGTTTGATTAAATAGAAATTCTATGTAGGATATACATTTGAAAAGTATATGAAAAGTACCAAAGCAAAATTATGTAATGGCCATCATGCATTTCATCAGTTATTTATCACCAAAGTGAATAACATCATCAATCTATCATTACCATCATCATCGTCGTCTTCTTCCTCTATGTAGCATGAACATTTCACCATTTGTTTGTAAAAGATAATAACTGCAATTATTATTTTAAAAGATATTGAAGGATATCAAAAGTGGTTTTTTTTTTACTAAGATGCCTCATATATGGCTTGAATTAGGACAAGTAAAAAAGACAAAGGAGTGTGTTGTTACATATATGCGAACGTTGTCACAAGACATTAAAAAAGGTATGTAAAAAATTAATAAAAATATAATTGTGATGTGTAGCATGAGCGCCTGTCCTCGTTACCATAGAGACAGACTATCTACTGACTGAGTCAACTCAGTGACTGACTGGGTGACACTTGCTCTTTATGTTCGCCACTCAAGCATAGACTCAACTGAGACATAATTGTAAATTACTAATATATCATAGAGTCAGGGTTGCATCTGGAAAAAAAAAAACAGTATACTAATGAAATAGATTATTTTGTACTTCCTTCCTTGCTTTTCAGTAACTGCAGAAAAGATTATGTTCCAGCAGCACCACCAGTCCTCTTGTTCCTCTGCAGAACTGGAATTTTCACCTTTTACTTGGTACAAATCAAGCTCATGAATTTCTACTGTAATTTTTACTGCTGTTCCCTGCTTTGCTAGAGTGTGGAAAGATAACGGATGATTTAATGATTTTCTCAACTGATGGGATTTGATATATTGGCTGACTCTGCGCCTTTAGCTAGTATAACAGGTAAAATCCATTACCCTCCCACCAGCATGATTTATGATGGGTAGTATCACAGCTTAGCTCTTCTTACAGCTGATCCACCAATTACATTACTGCAAAATGTTACTCTAAACACTTCTAGTGACTGTAAACCCTGGCCATTGGTAATGGGAAAGCAATGGCCTTTGGTTGGAAACACTTGTTAAGGCCATGGGCATTTGATTTAGCAATTCATACACAAAAAACATTAGTGGAGGGTCACATCTACCACAAAATCCCATTAAATACACTGAGATCAAAGAGGCTGCATTCAGACATTGCCAGAGTGTTTAATCAAGATATGAACATACTGACAGGTCACGTACTTTATATGCCTTATTGGTCTGTGTATGTGACTAAAACCAGATCTTAGTTAGATTGCCTTTCTGGGGTATTTACTCCCTTATTATTTTGTAAAGGTTCATTCTCTCAACTTCAAATAACTGTTGAGCATTCATGTCAGAAAACGTGTTTGCGCCTTTTCTATGATTTGATATGTTTACCAAGTGGCAAACAGTTAGCCTTCCCTCAGCAACTCCATTATATGACACATTGAATACTGAATACTGTACAATAACATGCAGAGGAGGCCAGTGGGTAAAGTTCACCATTGTTCAACTACCTGTTTTCATAGCAAGTGAATAAAATAATAAAGGGAATTGAACTGACAGCCTGTCCTTTTGCCCCATATTCATTATCTGATAGATCACAAGAAATACTGGCAGAACTATTTAAGTCTGTCTTTTGCCAAACTCCCATCTCACACAACTGCTTCATAATAAACTGACTTAGATCATCACATTCATCAGGTGTATGTTTTAGACATAATATGGGTATGGGATGTGGGGAAGAACTGGGTTACACTCCTGTTTTGATCTGGTCTGTTTTGATGGCCTTGTAGCCTACAGTAGTATGTGTGGGAACTCAGACCGACATCACTGTGTGGAGCAGACTATTAAAATGTGCCTGGTGGTCGGTGGAGTGGCGAGAAACAACACCCCAGACTCTCATCGGAGAGCAGAGGAGATAACCCGTGCAGATGCGCTGATCAAAGACCCCAAGTCCCCCCCCAACCCAATTATGCACGAATCTCTATTATTCGCACACAAAAAATCGTTACCCGTGAGTAAACAGCTCTAAAGAAAGATCCACTAATAAAGGCAATTAGTATCATGTTTGCAGCCAGAATAAACGAAATGGCGAGAGAGGGATGATACAAATGGATCGCATGTTCTGCCTCACAGAATCCTAACGGTAATAAAATGCAATTAGCCGATCGTCAGTAGCCTACAGATCAGATTGAAGCGTTTGCATTAATATTGTAAGTGAAGTGCAACGATAAGCAGACTTAATGCCATGACTCACGGAGGCTAGACCTCAAGTCTACTCGGATGGGTTTTAATTGCAATGCATCGTCTTCTCAATCATGCAGCGCATCATTACTGTGGGTGACGTACGGTATCTACCCTGTTACCTTTCTCTCAGTGTGTTCCATCAACCTGTAACACCGAGCACGCTGTGTCGGCTTGTCTATCGTGAGGTGCACCGCGGACAACTTGTTGTAGCTATAAACTGCCTCTTTGGAACATATGGCCTGTGTTAGGCCTATTAGACATCACTTCAGACAAGTCAGACATGTTTTCAAAAGAAACTTCATGCACATCGCAAGAGCCAATCTCCAACAATGTCGATCAATCAAAACAACTTTCTCGGTTAATGTTGCGGTCATTTCTGTACCTGAGCCAGAGACTTCTCAATGAGCGCTCGTCGCGATGCCAAACCGTCCGCAGCAGACAGCCTTGATGTCCACCGGGGATCCCAGAGGCAGGTGTCTAACCCTCAAACCTCCGTCACAGTGCTGACATCAAAACTACTTCAGCAGCCACAAAATCCATTCATAGCATTTGGAACTTTCCGCATCAGAATTCGGGATAGTGTCCACCGACGTCCGCCGGTCTTGTAGAACAGATAACAGATTTCTGTCCGTGGCGATATTATAAGTTATGAGCTGTTTGTGTTCGATTATTTTATGAGAGAGCGGCAAAACGGAGAGTCTCATTCCACAGCCTGTGTGCCATTTCCAATCCTCAACAACTGATCCCTGCCAAGATATGCACTCGTTGGCGCATCCCTTCGGTCCAAGTTTCTCGCGCGCTTCCCCTGATATAAGTAGCCTAGAGCGCACTCTAAGGACGCACTGGAAGCCTGAACGACAGCAACAGAAATGTCATTTTCGCAGCGTTAAACGCAATAGCTAACCAGTCCTAAACAAGGAGCCCATCTGAAGCATTTCCAGAGAGCAAGTGGTGAGATGCTGTGGGTAGGTTAGTTGCTCCCCTCTCTCCCTCTCTCTTTCTCTCTCTACTCATCGGAGCGTGGGAGGAGGTGGGGCTCCCATCCACCGCAGCACACAGCAACTTCACACTCAGCAGCACATTATGCCTGGGCTGCCTACCAGGAAATTGTGTGATTGCTACAGTTTAAGAAGATCCCATCAAACTGGGTCAGCTCAAATAGGAGAATGCACCTTATTATATAAGCGTATCATGAAGTCACTGTGGACTCTTTTATTCTTACTGCAAAACGATCTCTTTCGGGTTTCTGTAAATATAACGTGCAAAATCTCTGAAATTGGATGTAACAGGTAGCCTGCACTGACAGTTTACTTGTTGATATGCATTCCATGTAGCAAAATGAATGGCCTAAAATGGAAGCTGGTTGGCCGCAATTTATTCATTTGGCGCCACCCTCAGGCGGTTATAATAAGGAAGGGAAGTAACAGTCCTCTGCATCAGCTGAGGAAATTAGGGGGATTGAATGTTAACATTGCTTGGTGTTGGAGTAATGCACATTATGATGTTGGTTTCTTGTCAGTGAAGACAAGGACTATAAATTGAAAAGAAAAAAAGGTTATGTTGTTGGTACATTGGATTAAATGCCTGACATGTGTTAATACTGCAGCAGTGTAATTAAAAAAACAATGCTTTAATTTGCTCAGGGCTATAAATCAGCATGGCTCAGCAGGGAGCGAAATCCAACCCAAGCAACAGTCATTCTCTTCCTTTCTTCCCAAACATTGATGCCAGTGATCATAACTGCTTAAGCATAAGCAATGGACCAGGAGCAATGAGTCAAACACAGGTTTTGTCACAAAGGAAAGCCTTAAGCAATGTCCTCCGGAGAAAACTTGATTTCCTATCTTCCCCAGCCATTCTGAGGCAAGAGTTTATCAGAGTGTTTCCAGTCTGTGATCCTTTACTCCTCCCCCATCTCTCATTAGCTGCAAACACACAGCTGTTGGGTTACCTCTCCAGGGCGCCCATTAAGGGCTGCCACTCAGGCTTACCATGTCCCTGAGCCAATCATATTAGAGCTCCCGCCCACGCACTGCCACTGCTATGCTGCTCTTCACCAGCCATCCTAATAACGTTTAAGTATTTTCACAGGTGGCCCATAAGTTGTCTGAGAAGAGAGTAGGCAGAAAGAGGAAGAAAATGTTAGAGGAACAGAAGTTAACACGTAGCTGTATACCAATAAAAAAAACCAAATCATAGAATTAGGAAATTGAGTGAATTAATATTCCAACAGTGAGCAACCAGCATCATTACATTTTTTTTTTTAATGTTTTAATATTTGTTTTTATATTACATTTAAATGGAATAGCATGATTTGCAAACAATTTAAATTCATGTTTCTTGTCAGTTAACAGAAAATAAGTTTGATGATATTTTGCTGTTTAAATATTGTGTCTCAATCTCTTTTTTTGTAATTAATCACATAAATCACAATAGGAATTTAAGGCAGTGTTTCAAGATAATTTCACTTAAACTGACTATTGTCAACTTGTTAATGTTTCAGCCGGAGGATGTTCATCAGGTACAGTGCATTCATATAATTCATTTATTGAAATTCATGCATTTCTTGAACCAAACAGCAGAGACAGACTGAGGCCACGATTCAACAGTGGTATTGTCCACTTCAGTTATTATGTGTGGGCTGAAATGCTGCTTCATTTGATGTCTCTATTAGTGAGTTTAAATAGAGTGCAGGTCTATTTGATTCCCACTCACCTTTTCCTGGTGGCCAGGAATGCAAGGCAAGGGTAATCGGCGCATCAGAATAAAAAGGCAGAGAATGACCTCAAACTCTCCCAAAAAAAGAGTCTGCCCACCATTCAGTATCTGGCCACCACATTGTCTGTGACCAGTGCCCTGCATATTACAGCCTTGTAATTTGAAGAGGATTTTTTTCAATCTGATTTAGCCATATAAAACATTCACAAAGGACCAAAAGCACTCAAAGCAATTAAGTGTTTGGTAGGTGTTTCTTAAAAAAAATATGTTTTTGAGGCCCGTCTCCATTTACGTCTATTGATGCTGAACACGCTGAAGCTCAGTATGCTTGAATAATCTGTAGGCAGACAGAATGTTTTAATTCTAAGCTCATGGTTTGTTTGGTATTGCGGTACAAAACAGCACAGAGTGTGAATGTGATCTGTATACATTTACATCTATTCGCTTATCACATACCACACCTGGAGCACCTTCCTTCCCCCCCACAAACACACACACTTTCACAGCCGGTATATACAGAGAAAAGACAGACAGTACAACAGACAGACGCAGAGACACACATAGACATATGTAACACAAACGGGGTTACATCTAAAGAGAGAAAATGAGGTAGAAGAAAACAAGTTAAAGTTGCAGAAAAAGTTGTCAGTGTACACGTTAAAGAGTAAATCCACACTGAATGAAAAATGGGCAAAGATCTGCTGGTGCAGTGCTCTCTATAGGTACAAATGTTAAAGGATGCTGTGCCTCTGGGCACATCACAGCCCCGTCAGTGATGTCACAGCAGGTGTTGTGCCTTTGAAAGCTGATTGAAAACACCCACTGTGACATCATGGGGTGTGGTCAGACATGCACCAACACTTAAGCCCACGGGCATCAGCATTTTTCTGCCATATGTGATTTGGTGAGGATTTACTCTTTAAATGTCACAATAAAATACGAGTCTGGAATATTTCATCCTCAGCTATGGAGATAAACCTCGTTTGCCGTCCTTACCCTCTCTTTTCTGGTCTTGGGCAGACAGACAGAGTTGAAGAATTTGTTGCATTCAAATTTGTAGAACATCCACTTGTGGAGCAGGAGCAGTTACAGATGGGTCAGCCGAGGGATAGAACGAGCAGTGATGTGAAAAGGAAACCTCATGATTCTTCAAATGTTCAGCCCTGAGACAAAGCCCAGCAACACAGTCAGCAGTTCATAAAGCAAACTTTGATACACTGATGTAAATCTGATTTGTAAAATGTTTCCATTTACCTGTGAATACAAATAAAAAAAACATATCTAATTATAGAATATTTCTAAATGCAGGCATTGATTCAGTAATGGCACCTATTCATAGAAATCAAAGTAGAGGGGATCTTAAAATGGCATACAGCAAAATGAACAATCGTATCCATAAACACTGGTAGGTTACATAGAATGCTAAATTAAAACGTTAGATACAAGAAGTTCATGGATAAACTTAAAAGGGACGTTATACTGTAGAGCAGTGATTCCCAACCAGGGGTACTTTTACCCCAGGGGGTACTCCTGCAGTTGCCAGAGGTTAGAGTAAAAATTGTATATTACGTTTGATTAGAAAAAAAGTATCCAAATATTAAGTCAAATCTAACACCTGGACACTACGTGTTGTGATTTTGAGTGTGTGAAAACTAGATGGCAGGCGAGCAGCAGAGAACGCTAAACAGTTAGGATAAATGGTTGAAATAGTGGGAAATGTTGGGAATGTATATGGTTATATTAAATAGCTAAAAGCAATGGATAAACAATTGAAATAGCTAAAAGTAAGAATAAACAGCTGAAATAGTTAAGAATAATGGGCAGATGGTCGTAATAGACGACTAAACAGATGGAAGTGATTAGCTAAAAGTAATGGCTTTGTTTCCTAAAAAGCTACGTTTATCAGATAAATGGTCAAAAATAGTTTGCCAATGGAGAAATGGTTGAAATGTCCAGCTTCTGTCAATCGAAGTGGTAGCAGGCTACAATTGCAAACTTGATCAAAAAGACCTAAACTTTGGCAGTTCAACTGTATGAAAACATCATTGTTTTATACAATTGAATGACATCTAGTTTAAAGTTGAATCAACTGAACATGTTTAATGGTGTCACTGAAGGTGTACTTCAGTTCATCCAACAGGGCTGTAAGGGTACAGTGAGACAAAGCAGGTTGGGGACCACTGCTGCAGAGCAACTGTTGAATTCAGAGGGATGCATATCCATTCACCATCCTCAATTCCTAGATTGAATTGCCACGAGCACCTAGTAGCACTTCGAGATTGTATCAGCAGTAACAGTTTGATCATAAAAGCAACTCTATTCCGTACCATAACCAATTTCAGTAAGATTTCCTACATGACTAATTTCTGCTTTAGTTCCATATTCTGGTGCTCAATTTATGTAACTTTTAATAATGTAAGCGTGCATGGTCTAATAGAAACTTTTTTGTCAGCTGAGCAAATGGTTTTATGATATCACAACGAAACAGATTTTATTTTGAGGTCACTAATTAATTACACAACTTTAAATCCCACTTGGTGAGGAAAGTAGGAAGTGGGGATTATTTACAGTATCATGGGTGCAGAGCAGGTTTAGCTTTGTAAACCTTCTTCATCAACGCGTCGATACATCATTGCGAACATCTTAATGCCACTATAAACCGACAATACAAATTACATTTCAACTTAAACAGGACTCATGCTAAACTCAAATACTTAACAGCACACCCAACACCTGCTTCTATTCTCATGTGTTTGCATATTGTTTTGGACATTAACATGTCTCGATGTAGTTTAAGTTTGCATATTAATATCACAAATCTCTTTTCAAAACTCCACCTGCTAATTAATTTGTCATGTCGATAAGAAACAGAAAAAGGAACAAACATCATTCTCTGAAGATTGACATGATGTAACGACTGAAATGTGTTAATGGACAACTGATTTCCTAATGGCACTGGCATCTGAGGAGATTTAAAAGAGGTGTGTTTATAAAACTGTCAGCACCACATGAACAACTCACTGTCATTCCTGTCATGATTTAACTCTGTGTGAGTGTGTGTGGGTGCAGGTGGGCGTATGTGTGTGTGTTTCTGACTGGCAGTTACAAAGGCTGAACAATTTACCCACTAATATTTCCAGCAGCAGCTGCCAATTCAGTTATCACTTCACCTCATGCACACTTGTTAATCTTTTCCAAACAATATCCAACATGAGACGGGGGGAACTTAGCAGTAAGACAGGCATTGACGTATATGAAAAAAAGAGAAGAAGATGAAGATGGTCAGTAAGATGACAAAGCCAGCATGAGTAGGAAGAAAAGGATGGTTATGGTCATAGATTAAGGCTATACTTCTACCAGCAAATTTATTCTTTCTGCATGTGCTCTGACTCTCAAATTTACAGATTTATTTTATGTGCAGCCTCCGCATCTAGCTCTTATTCTTCGGGAGAGTATACAGTGAACTTAAATCAAAACAAGAGAGAGAGCATTTAGACTTATGTTTGGCCCCATGTGGTTTGGTTAATTAACAGAATGGGCTCTCTAGAAAGCAGAGAGTATTAAGAGGTGGGGGGATATGCATCACTCTTCCATCTTGTAGAAAATGCAATATCTGAATTTGGGAAAACAAGGTTCTTTGGAAATAGTTCCTTCATCTTCACAAACCTGGACTTCAAACAAGCAACCTATGAATACATTTTTTTAATGAATATTCTAACACATTAGTGAGCATGATGAGTATATTGCACTGTGGGGGTAAGTAATCCTGTTACTGTCATGTCTCTATGTCTCTATGTCTTATACTCATGCCTCCTTATCTTATTCAGTGCATTTATTCCAGATTCTATGCAGAAGTGCTGAATGTCAGTAGTTCTCTTAAAGGGTTGGGGGGTTGCAGTGTGTTTAACCATGCCAGGAGCTACAGTAGTCTGCATTTCCTCTTTTTGTTCATTGTTTATGTTTGCCACTGGGTTGGGATTATATCCACGTGATCCTGACAGTTAGGCATGCAATAGCAGGAACAATAACATTTCTGATAGTGAAGCGGTAGGCTTTAAGCACTCCTGCAGTCATTTGCTGCACAGCACAGCAGCTAACCCCACACCATCTACAGTGAAGAAAGCAAGAGCGAGAAAGTGAGAGAGCAAATTAAGCTACTTAGTATTTTGGTCTTGCTTTTTAAAAAGATTAAATTATGTAGAGAGTCATAAATAAATTCTATAGATTTGAATGGATTAGCAAATGGCAGCATTCATCTAGTTTTTCAGTCTGAATCAGGGACCGACTAATTGAATTGTGGATCAAGTTATTTTGTCTCATTTTCTAAACTTTTTTATTTTATTTACTCTGTATTGTGCCAAACCATTCAGCTGATTGCAGACTCACTCTAATGGAAGTGGAAAGGCTTCAAGATTTTTATCTTCTAGTTGATGTAATTGAAGGAAAATAACAGAGTTCTCTAAGCTCTTAGCTATGAGCTTTAATATAGGAACAATATCATCCACTTGGCTAGATTCTCACTGGGTAACTGCCAAGCCTGACACATGATTCAGTGAAGAAAAAAAGGCCTGAGTGTATATCAAGGGGTTAACAGACATCTCACTTCAGATGTTTGTTTGCTCATACTAGTCCAAACTAAAGGTAAAAAATTGACCAATATAGGTAGCACTCAAAACTAGATAAGTTCACCATGACCTGAGGTTCACGTTTTTCCTTACATTTTTAGATGTAAACAGGTGTATGCCTTTCATTTTAGTTTCAAGTGAGTAATATATTAATGATATTCTTTAAATATAAAAGATTTCTAAATGTCCCTGGAATCAAATCCAATAACACTGAAAATGTGATTATGTGTAAAAGTTCCATGTGGTGCGATATATTATTCCATATAAAACTTAAAACTGTCTGGGAAATATATGGGTTGCAAGGAGAAAGACTCCGGTGGACAGATGAAATCCCGCTGTATTAACTTTATTGTTATTTTCATTATTAGATGTTGGTAAAATGGGATCTCATTTCACAGAGTTTAATAATGTTCAAAATCAGATTCAAGCATCTAAAGAAATTTGGGTAAGGGCCACGACAGGAAATCATTTTTTTTTTTTTTTACTATCATTTTCAAATGATTAAAGTTGACTTAATGAACATCATATTTACAATACATATGAGACAATAAAAAAATATGTTTTCCCATTTGGGTGCATATTAACCAAATGACAGTGTCTCGGTTTGTGTCAGTCAGCCTGTCAAACAAACCCTGTTGCATGCAGTAAAGCAGTAATAGATGAGGTGTTTCTTTAGGAACAGCAGCCTTAGAACCCATTCACTGGTTCATTGGTTTTAAAAATGCTACAGCCACTAATTGCTGTAGATATTGGCTGAAGTGAGAATAAATTATCTGATGATTGCTGAAGCTCACCCACACAAGTTTATTCAAAGGCTGTGTAGTCAGGTAAAGGCGACATTACTTGTTTTCTAAATTTCTTTCAGGTTTTCGAAAACTTGATCTTGAACTATCAAGCCACCTACACCTACATATCTAACTGTTCTTTATGCTACGCCAACACATTCAGTCAACCTATAGTTAATTAATCATCCAAATTGCAATCAGAATGCATCATATCCACAGACAATATGCTTAAAACTAAAATAAAACCTTTAATTCTATTACCTTCAATCTTAGAATTATATTACCCCATTAAATAAAGTATCCTTGTCATTCTTGGTGACATTCTTGCCACCATGGATATCCACACCATACAAATCTGTTCTAAATTGAAAAGGCATGTCCATGGAAATACATATCACAGATGTAATTCCATTTTTTTCCAATTCAATGCCTGTGCTGCTTCAGGTGGTGTCTAGACAAAGCACAGTGCAAGGGGTTTTAGCAAGTAATCATTATTTGCACTTTATTCTGAATATATAAACTAGAGTTCAAGAGGTGTACGCCTACCGTTTTTCATCTGTCAGACCTGGTGAGACTATTAGTCTTATGAAGCCATATAACACAATGACTGTCAATGTTGTGTCCCAGTGTATTGAGTTTTTATCTCAGTTTAATTCATAATACATTGAACATAATACCTGCTGGAAAAATAATGTTAATAATGTTGTATAATAACTAAATCTGTGTTGCACTTTATGTGTTTATTCTACTTGTTCCAGGTTATTGGTACAAACTGTGAAGGGCTGATATATGGCACAAACCTCAAACAAAACAGAGATATTATTTACAAGGGCTGGACAAAATAACACTAACAATCTAATGCAATCCAATTACCCTATAACAAACACTATCTTGGTAAAGCTTATACTATTGTCTTTTTTAAGAGAAGTGGTTCTTAGACTATATATGGGGAATTTGTAGGCTGTTTATAGTGATTCCATATTGGTACTGGTTCGTATTTTACAAGGCATTTCTGTTATTCTGGCCACAACTTGTGGATTAAGTGTAATTTTTTGTATTATAGATTTTTTTTAGAACAATATACAATGGAGGTAAGACAAACCTGTGGTAGAACAGATGGTTACATTTTCATTGACTATTTTCATGGAAAATAACTGTAAATGGTTAAAGTATATTCACCATCATCATTTGAGTTAATGTTCAGAGTCTAAAGAAGGAACTATTTTATGAACAGCTTTGTGGACTATGGAGACTGATAGGACACTGATAAGTTTACTGTAGGTGGTATTAAATCTACCATCCGTGTAGTCTTTCTGTGCTGTCGAAAATGGGAAAGAAGCCTGATAAGTCCTCAATTTCAATGTGTTAAGCATTATCAAATCTGCGATGTTTGTGAAAAGGTGAAACATAATAGCTCCAGCTACTCCTCAATACCAAATTAGTGAACAAACGAATTGGTTTGCTATCTTGTGTCAGTAATGGTTATACCATTTAAACACATTACTGCTTTCTTCTCCTCAATGGGAGCCAATATGGCAGATATCCAAAAGAAGAGACACAAATCCAGTGTTTTCACTCATGTTGATCATGTTGTTAATAAAGCAAAATGACATAATATGAGAGCAGGCCTTTAAAAGGGTATACCCTCGTGGTCTTATAGGGCACTTTTGATGAAAAACATTCAGCAAATGACATCTATATAAGAATATCCACTGGCTGAAAATGAAAGACATTTTCTTGCTTTATTGTGCATCCAAATAGCTTCTTGAAAAATACAGAGGCTGGAGGCTGCCAATAGAATACTTTGGGGAAAAGAGAGAAGGCAAAACATCTGGCCTCCAAATTTTAATTAGACTTACCATTGGGATTTCTTTCATTTTACGAAATGGGTGATTTCTTTTCCATGAGGAATACTTGACAACATGATATGAAATATAATATAAACTATTAATTTAGAGTGGAATACCATTTATTTAGGCATGCATATTAATTTATAACTCTTATTTGTGTCAAGTACCATCTAGAACAGGAATTCTAAAAATCTCCACATGCTAAAACTGATGTTACAAGAATCTGAGTCCAGTACTTTGTTCCAAAACCTACTCTTAACCCTGCCCTAACCCCCTGCCAGTTTGTTTGTTTGGATTGAGATTTTATATGCTCAAATTACACAAGTTCATTTAAAGTGTAACTGGTATTGAAGTAAAAAATGCACTGTTATCTATTGAAAATACCCTAGAGTGGGTTTATATCACACAGGGAAGAAAACTGCTGCTTCACTGCTCAAAATGTTTTTTTGTTTTTTTTTAGGAGCATTAATCTTTCTCTAAGCATTCTTTGGGTAGTCTCTCGGTCACCATTGTACATTGCACTTCATGAGTGGCAAGCCTTGCCCTTGCATAAGCTAAGTAGGGCATACCTTTACTTTATGAAGGGAGGTACCTGGTCAGCCCTACTATTTAGGCTATAAATGTGCTGCTCAGTAGTGCAAAGTCCTTTGAATTTTTTACTGCTGACAAAAGCTTGGACATACAGTAAAAATCCTGCTTTATCTCGGTTCCCTGTGCCATAGCCGAAGCACTTGAAACTTAAGTAACTGGTTATAGTAAATGTGTTTAAAGCAGTTATTAGTACTGTGAATCATGAATTAATTTAGCTTAAAAATCTGTGTATATCATTGGTGTTTGCTTTGACTTGTGTTCTTATTTGATCCAAATTATAATTACCAAAAAATAAATGACTAAATAAATATGCATTTTATTCATTTTTCTACTATTGGTGTTCTCCAATGGGTGTGAATTTTTGATTCTGACTGACAATGTTGGTACTGGCAATGTGATTGGTACAGTATGTGGGCAAGCACTAGAAACCGTTTCTAACATTGTTTCATTTGCAACAGCCACACAGGCTGTTGGGGGCGGGGGGGGGGTTGCTTATTCCCATGTGGGGTACGGGGTAACGTATGGTGTGCTGAGGTTACAGAACTACTCATTCCAGTTAGTTTTGATATAGTGGGAATAAGTGCTAAAATTAGCCTAGCTTGCCTAACTTACACTTACATTGCATTATGAGTCCTCCCAAATGTTGAATGTTGAAAAGGTGCAAACATCTTAAATTGCTACGGTAAGAACTAACATGCTAATGGGTTTTCACAAATGTTGAATGTCTTAAATTGCTAACGGTTCACAACAAATAATATGTTGGCTTGTTGAAAAGGGGGGAAAAACATCTTATATCAATATTCATAGGTTATACAGGGCTATGACATGCTCCGGGCAGTAGCGGACCACAGACGATGACAGCATGCCTCCTAGCAAAGCAGGCTCTCAGATGTCAGTCAACTGCTGCCAAGGGAATGCCCTCTCAGAGGCCTGAAGCTTAGACACTGTTTCCACAAATATGTAAAAATGAATTAATGTTAAGACCAGTTTCAGTTTGACTTTAACAATCTGCAATGTTTCCCATTTATAAGAGTTCATTTTGCAGTCTCAGTTTTCTCTTTCAGTCATTCTTCTGATCCTAATATTTTATTAAATATAGTTTACTTGTAAATGTTCTTCCATTGACCTGGCAGGTCTCTCTTTGAAAAGAGATTGCTGATAATAGTTAGACTTACCAGGTTATGGTTATGTGAATAAAATAACATTACACATGCAGTGGAGTTGTATTCCTCATTGTACGGGATGTTTTCCTTTGTTAAAACTGTTTAACTTGTGCACTGCACTTTTCTTAAATAATGATTTGTTAAATATTTTCTTTTCCGCTAAATCATGATTGTATGCTTTGTTTTTTGAGGTTTATTTTTTAAGTATGCCAGTAACTGCTTTAACTAAGGAGTGGAATCATTTCTAATGTAATGATTTTTGTACAGAACCTTTCAAACAGTGCTATAGATTTGTTTCTTAAATAAATTAATGAAACCTATTTGACCATGAGATGCCAAATATGAAAAAAATTATTACAGCAGAATTAAATGATCATTCCCTTTTGAAGCTCAAGTTCAGTCGGGAAGACTAGACTTCTGCGAGCGTAGGCTTAACATTTTCATTCAGCATTTACTCCTCTCACACATGCTCACTAATATTCCCGCAGTCACTATCTAGGGCTGTCAACTTGGTCTCATCTATCCAATAGCACAGTGACACACTTTCTTGCCAACCTATCATTCTACTACTCTCTGTTTAAATATGAGTCTCTCTCTGCTTTCAGTAAGCTCACAAAATGGGCTCACACCCCTCCACCCCATCTCCGCCCAGTCCTCACAGATCTTCCAGCTCATCACCCCATCAACCTCTCAGCATCAGCAGATTCGGCAGCCACAATCACCAGTGTCCTGACTCCATGGGGGGATTGTTCTGTCACTGCTCATTGCAGACACCCTCCACCACCTAAAATCTCCTCGCGAAGTTCGAGCACCAAAGACTGTCAAGATTAACACTCTCATCATCTGTTTAATAAATTCTCATATGTTAATACACTTTCATATCTTAATAAATTCTATATTTACTTCATCACTTGTCTTTCCTGATTAAAATATAAAATCTTTCTCTGTGCATAGAAATCTAATGGAGAAAGCATGAGATTCACTGACGTCACCAATTTAAGCTCCCCAGGTAGGATGTTCTCAAAGCCTGAGGGCCTGGAAAGCAAAGCAAAAATTGCCTTTGGTCTTTAGTCTGGACTACAGAATGGCCGGGAGGGGTCCTGAGGTTGTCAGGTGAGATACTTGCACAGGTTAAAAGATCAGAGACAGCTTCCCTCAGTAACAACAAAGTGTTGAAAGTAATCATTACAACCTAACAAAGACAACACCATAGCCACAACACTGCCCATCGGGAGCACCGGTAGAAATCCCGGAGGGCTGGTCCCTCTGTGGACCGTTTGATCAGCCGATTATACAAAAACAAGAGCAAGAGAGATGCATCATCGGCCCACTTTGATTATACACCAGTGTGGCTGACTGGCCCAGGCGAGTGGGCTGTTGGCCCACTGTGGTTGGGTATTACATCTTTCAGCCTCTCCGCAGCCAATTACTTTTGGTCCTGTGCATTTTAACTTTACCTAGGCCCCACCCCTTTCCCACCTCTGTTAAGTGGTGACATTTGACTTAATAGTGGAGTGGAGCAAGTTGGACAAATAAAAAGAGAAAAAACATAATGGTTGTACTGTAAAGCTGAGAAAGCAAGAGGTTGAACTCCCTTAAGCCTGATGCAATCCAATGTTTTAAAATAACAAATTATTTAGTGAGTCCGAAGGCACTGGCAGCAGAGAGGAGAGGGAGCAGAGAGAGCAGCCCAGTGAACCCAGCGATACCAGTTAAACTGTTAGTCAAGGTTCTAAGGCGGAAAGACATGATAATAGGGATAAGATAAGCAGGGTTTGGGTTTGACTAGCTGGCTAGTTAGCTTAATCAGGTGCCTTTTGTTGAAACATGTTCAACTTTTCATTAAGTCGATGCGCTCGTCAAAATCCCTTTTCGTGAACCGAACAATCACAGCCTGGATGGGGCGGAACATTAAAAATATAGAAATGTTGAACTCATATAGAATACCACTGAATGAAATTATATGAATATACTAACATAATTAATATATTAATAGCATACTAACATGTATGTTCAGTAATCTTGTTTAAGTGTAGCTTGTAGTGATGTGCGGGTCGACGCGCGAGTTTAGGTAAGTAAGTTATTAATACCTTACAGAAACACTGCATGCATTCCGCCTTCTCTTCCTCTCCTCCTCCTTTCTAACACAGTGACGCGGTGCTGGATTCCAGCAACAAGCTCATCCAGTGAACAGGCTTTCAACTCAGCTGGTCGTGTGCTCGTCTCAAAGCATGTCGAACTTTGGACTCCAATCTTTTTCTACGCAGTCCAGCCAAACACTAGGCTAAAAAGGACAGTATTGACCTATCCGTGTAGGCTACTATTTTGTTTATTTTGCCTAGATCTTCCCATGTGAGCAGGGGGCAAAGAGAGCACTCAGGACAGCTCCCCAGCTGCTCCCAGCAGCAGTATCAGCAACTAGAAGAGCTCCATGGCAGTCAGTCCTGACAACTGTGCTACTGTACAGTAAGTTGTCAGTTTCCAGGGTTGGGTTGTGCGGATTGGCTTTCATAACGGGTTGGATGGGTACGGGTATTAAAAAACCTTGACCCGTGCATCACTAGTAGTTTGGGTTATGAGGGGGGTGGTGTATTGCCAGGGGGGACCCCCAACTATTGGTAGAAAGAAAAAAGTTCCTACCTGAAACTGCTTGCAACAAATCTTTAGATTATTTTGAGTGACCGGGTCATAGGTTCTGGAAAGAGCCATTGTTGTTGAGGTTTTCAAATGTATTTTGTGATATAGCCCCATAAAATAAAAAAAATATATAATTTAGATTTTTGATTCTGAGGTGAACTCTCACTTTAAGCTAGTCTTAGTTCGGTGAAAGAGAGAAACTTGAATTCAGAAGGTGTTTTCTGTTTAATAAGGAAAATAGGTGCAAGAAAATGTACTTTCTTTTGCACACACTTCATCCTGTCTGCTGTGGCCTCTCTGCGTGTGTGGTACAATGAAATGTAATGAAAAGAAAACAGGTCAGCTCAGCAAGAGGAGCACTAGTCATAAAATCTAGAAAATAAGATCAAATATTTGAAAATATTATACAGAAACTATTAAAAATACTTTGAGTGTTACAATAATAATGCATTTGAAATACATTTTAATTTGAACGCGCCTTTCACAAACTCAAAGACACTGTACAGTGTAAAAAAAAGTTGTAAAAAGTAGAGTAAAATAGGGACTAAAAACTTTACTGTATGACAGAGGCTCTAACAGGTAAGTTTGTTAGAGAGAAGCTAAAACTAGACATTTGTGATTTCCACAGATACTACTAATACCTCCATGGTAAATACCAGTTTTGAAGTATGCTGGGTGTTTGTCATCATTTATGCATCTTCCTGTTTGTCAACAGATAAGCATGGGACGTTTTTATTGGTAACTGAGTCATCTTTGGTAGCAGTTCTCCTGTATTGTAATTACCTTATCTGTAGTGTGTACTATACAGTATAGCATCTAGGTCTAGAAAGTAGTCTTCGATAAGTGTAGTAATACAAGTTTTAGGTTTGCTCATTTGTGTCATTGACCACCACAAAATGTATTGCAAATTAAGTAGCAGACCAGTAAGTTGCAGAATAGACAAGTAGTCAAGAATAGACTCTAGATCTGGCTTAACCAACCAATATGCAAGGACAGATCTCTCTCCACCACAAACCACTTTCCGGTGTTAACCTCCCTCTAGCTGTAAACCATAAACAGCTGTTTCCCTTCTAGCACGTTTCCAAGTGCTTCCATTCAGCGGCCAAACTCACAAACGCTGGCCTATCACTGGAAAGTGTAGGACTGAGATGTCCAGCGGTAAAAGCCTCTCCCATGATGTGCTCCTGCATTCTGGAACCACCAGAATAACCACCGAGCTACACTGAACACATAATGTAGGCCTATGCAGAGCGCTGGGAGCAGATACTGCAACACTACGCTTCCACTATAATCAGTGAAACTGGCAACACCTTGAGAGCAGTGCTAGAAGATAAACAGCTGTTTATGGTTTACAGCTAGAGGGAGGTTAACGCCAAAAAGTTGTTTAATGACACCATTCTGAATAATAATAAGCAGAGGCACATGGCTAACATTATCATCTGTCCCTTTTCAGCACTGGGGATTATTTACAGTCAAAATGTGTACTTGCTTTGCTGTGGGGCTTAAAGTAAGGGAAATAAGAGAATGACAGAAGAGATAATGTTAAATATTACACTTCAAGCCCTGACTGTGGCCTTTTCCTCCAATCATGAAGGTTAAGGAAAGAAAGCTGTATTTGCGCATTGGCTGTTTAAGCCCTTAAAGCAGTTCTCTGGCCACAAGTTAATTAAAACGTGGGAACAAACTATTATCTTGTGGCCACAAATTAACTAAAACGTACAATAGCATTCCGTGGCCTCAATATACATGTTTTTTTTTTTATCTGGGATCCTTCTGGGGCTCCGTAGTAAGTAGCTAGTACATATTAAATTTCATAATTAACGTTAGTATCTGTTTTAACTTCTCAGGTCAGCCAGCACCATGAGAAACCAGGCATCCAACGCAGCAAACAGCAGTAGTCATACAATGCAGTACAATTAAAAGGAAATTAGGCAGTAGTGTTCCATGCGTGCACAAACCCTGACCACTTTCCCAGATGGTCTGGGCTTAACCCCGAGACCTTCTCAACTCCTAGAAACGCTCCTGGCAAGTAACATCTATGTTGGCTATTTACCGAAATGTATCAACTAATGATGACACAAACCATACCGAAAAACATGGCGTCGATACATGGTTTTAATCTGGCTGTTTACCTGCTACTATAGTCTTGCTAAAACTGAGCTAAGCTAGGAAGCTATAATGTAAACTATACGCCGACACAACATGTGAAGATTATAAGATAGCAGTGTTATTTTGACCAGCTTTGACCAGTTGAATTTTGCGTATTCTTGCCCTGCTGTTAGTTAGTAGTTGGCTTTTTTTAAATGTATTAATTTTTTTATAACTGATGACTGTGAATTAAGATTACATGGACCCATTAGTAGACCGACTGAAAAAATGTCGATCGGTTCAACATGTTGTAATCCCTTAGCATTAATGTAATGAGAGAAGACAAGGTTGGAGGTTTGGAAAGTTTGCCATACATTTTTGATGACATTGCAAGGTTTTGTACGCGTGTCTAACTGTAGACAATCTTGAACAGTGTCATTGCTGCAATTAGTAAATCATGCACAAGGTGAAATGCTGCCGCCTATTTGTTTGGAGCATGGAAATACATATTGTACCTTAAACACTGTGCTAATTTGTGATATAGAAATGGAGCAGTGAATGGTGTATTTGTTTTCACAAATCTTACATTTTTCCTGTCAGCTTACTTACTATGCAATTTCCCCACAGCGGGACAAATAAAGGCTTAACTAAACTTATAGTGAAAAGTTATTCATGTCTTTAATGAATTTGTAAATGCAGATAAGGCATTTAAATTAATTAATGTTAAATTACATGCAATGTTACTGTAAAGAGGTTGCTTTTAATGATGGACCCAGAAAATGCTCACCCATCTCTGCCATCCCCCTCAGATCTGGAGAGATGTATAACCTCTTAAAGCTTATTGTTTTGGTTTCTAAGCCAAGAAATGTTACTGTTTGGTTCAGTCACAGGTCTCAATATTGCTGTTTCCAGCTGCAGCAGGCACCTGTTTTCAGTGAAAACCCTTTGGTAAACTCACTGTACACTACTGTACATGCCCAATACCAAACAGCAAGTTAGCAACTAGCTGGTGAAGCATTTAGTAGCTGAACTGTAATGTGCACTAAACGTATGACTTTGATTATGATTTGGAGAAGCTATGCAGTCTTAAAAAAATCATACATAGTTAACATGTTTGTGAAATTAATTTGCATACCACATCAGCTCATAGGAGTTTTCATTATAAAAATTCCGTTGATAAGCAATAATACAGGCTTTCCAGAGATGTTTCCTTTTGAGTATAGTGGATTAATGGCATAGGATATCTTCAAACAGTGATTTTAACACATTTGTGGCTAAATTGAAAATACTGGTTTGAATATAAATTACAAAATGATTCATATTTAAACTGGGAAAGAAAAAAAGTGCACCGACTAAAACCAAGGCCAGCTTTTGCTAGAATTCCAGATGGGCTCTACAACTGTAACTCCACATGATTTTCAGGGGGACAGAGATACCCAGCTAAGATGGTTTCAAGAGGTTTCTCTTTGAAAAGGTAAGGATGATGGTAATTCAGCTTTTGAGTGAGAATGAATAATTGTGACTTTCAGAGTCATCCATGGTGAACCTGTATCCTGGGACACAGATTAGCAATTTTGCAAGCAGCAGGCTTTTGTAATCCATTGCTGGAGTCCTCAACCACCTATTGTGATACTTTATACTAGGGTACCAGACCATGTTTTAAAGCACCAGTCTGTTCCACAGGGTCAAACTGTAGTTATTTATTTATTTTTTTTGGATATTATATTCTGATTCAGACAGTCATATTATGAACAGGCACTTGGTAGGGCTTTCCTAGTCAACATCATATTTTGAGGCATAAGATATCATAATGGCGATTTCCATTATCATGAGAACTGTCACTCCGTGCTGTTTTGAAGTAGACGCCAAGATACAGAGGAAATGAGTAGCTTTTCATGTTTAATTAATAATGCTAATGAAACTTAATTAGAGCAGCTTATGAAAAATGCATTCAAATGAGAGATGAGCTTTATCCTTAAATAACAAGCCTCCTGTGCTGGATTTGGTGTCCTATTACATGCTAATTAGACTGCACTAGGGACTGTTAATGAGCATAGATCATTTCAATCTTTAGCACAGCAGCCCCCCAGCAACTGCTTATGACCATATATGTGGAAATGTCTTTTCATATGTATACATACAGGATATGGTATGACTGATTCATCGTATGCACTAATAGTTGGAAATGCATGAAGCCTAATTTTGCCTGTGCTTTACCAGTATTATTTTTATCAAATACTTGGAAGTTTATTTAGTATTCCAAATCTAAATACAATTTTTATTTGCTAGCTTTTTGTCACATTTCAAATTAGGTTGTAAACATTATTTATAATAAAGAAAGTTACTATAAAAAAAAGTTGAATAGAACTTTTACTTTTGTATCTCTGATGTGAAATCTTTTTAATCTAATATATTTTAATTGTACTGACTTAAATTTGCTGCGATGAAAACAAGTCAAGACTGGCATGTGCATTATAGCCTCAGAGCACTTGGGCATTCTACAATCCTTTGGGATTGTCTGTTAAAAAGACCTTGCAGTCTGCAGGCTATCAGTTCACAGTTTACAGATCAAGAAAAAAAAAAAAATCTTCAAACAAGCTTGCGCTGTTCATTTGGTGTTCACGGAATCCCATCCAAAAGTACATTTTCAGACACATATTTTTGTATTTTTGCATGCTATTTTGTATGTTAGTCATGTCAATTATCCATATTTGGTTTTCTGCTCTTTCATCTAAATGCAAAATGTCAAAAATAATAGATTTGTAATGCTAAAAACCAAATCTATTGATGCATGTTGTGTGCTGAAAGTATATGGATGGTCTTTATGTGGAGAGACAGTGGTGAACTGTCACAGTGTGTGCCATCTCCAGCTTTCTAACAGCTTACTAACATCACAGCTCAATTGTTGAAAATGCCTGTATACCCTGCAGGTAAGGGTCTATTAAATCCTCCTACACTGTGATCCTGCTCCTACGCCTGATTCTATATCAACCTGTAAGGCTTTTGGTCAGCAACACCTATTGCAATTTACTTCTCTTGAATTCCAACGAATTAACCCTTGACAAAGAAACAAAGCAATCATTGATTTTAAAGCTAACATATGACAATTTATACCAGCTGATAAATGATCAGTATGATACGTG
Source organism: Coreoperca whiteheadi (assembly GCA_011952105.1). NCBI lineage: Eukaryota > Metazoa > Chordata > Actinopteri > Centrarchiformes > Sinipercidae > Coreoperca > Coreoperca whiteheadi. Next base: position 14,320,450 of record CM022491.1, read on the forward strand.
TACATAAACGAATTCACTATATAACCGGTGTCTCTGTGCTAAAGAAAGAGGGGGTTGGATGAATGGGTGGATGTGTGCGCTCTGTTTTACACTGTCAATTTGGCAGACGCCTGCAGGGGCTGGTGTGTTACCATGGTGATATGAGCAAGGCATGAAAGAGCAGCAAGGTTTGCCTAACAGGACCAGTCTCATAAAGACTGATAAAATGAGAACCTTTCTTCAAGAGTCTCACGTACACTACACGCTAATTCAACATAACCAAGAGCGTCCATCTTAACCACAACATAATGTACAAATTGAAAGAATCAGTCCTGCCTATTTAATGCTTGGATTAGTTTAAAGCATTGATAAAATTCTTCTTTCACACCAGTATTCACCATCCATTCTACAAATGCTAATGTTTTCATATCATAGTTCTATCACTGGCCATGTATTGTCAGTGGAAAAATCTTTAAACAGAGTACATCATGTTCACTAATAGCTGTAACTGAAGATTTCTTTCCACAGCTTGTGGGGTTGGTTGACTGTTGATAGTTGTGAATAAGATTTGTCTTCAACAGAAGTTTTAATGGTTAATAATTATTGCTAATAATTGTAATATCCTGGGATTGAAACCCCACAAGCAGTTAAAAATCAAGACTAATGAGGATAGTTACTAACGATTTGTGGGCCATTTTAGGTGCAATCAAATTGTGTTTATCTTATAATATTTACCAAAGAACCACCAAGGTTTTGAGCTGGTGAAACTTAGGAAAGGCAACACCACAGAAAATTCTGTGTTTGGTCTCATGCAATATGTACTTTAAGGCATTCCTGTAAAGAGGCACAAAATATGGGAGGAGGGAATGGATATTCACACACATAGCTACTTCAACTTACTGTATTTATTAACGCAGACTGGCCACTGCGACAGAGAAAATAGTGTCTGTCATTTTAAATCAGGCAAAAGCAGGTGTAAAATATGAGGCATTGTTGTATCAAATACACATGCAGGGAGAGACTTTTGTCCCATTTTCCGCTTTTAAGCTGTCTAAAATACCGGTTACCTGCTCTTTTCCCGCCCTGAAATTCTTTGACTTTCCCTCATTCAGGGTTATGACCTTAGGTGTCACCTTAGGTGACATTTGCCTGTCTGTGAATGTATTTAAATAGGTAAACCCATAACATAATGGATGTCGTTTTTTCCTCCCCAAAATAATAGGAGAGTTAAAACCACACGTGAGCCTAATAGTGGCCCTAGAGGAAAAGTCAGTAGGACGCACTGTAATGGAACCATGAATCTCTGCACAAAGTTTCATGGCAATCCATCCAGTAGTTTATTTTAGCTATTTCTCTCTTGTGCAGGGACAAGAAACATGTCACAGTGAATAAGCCATTCCACACTTGGAGAAAAAGGGAAAACAAGAAAAACATTTTTTATAAGCCTGGAAACAATTCTGTTCATCATGCATAAGGACATAACTTAGTACACAAACACTATGCAGTGCGTTGGTCTCACCCTTACTGTTACAGTATAAGCTGAACAGCATACGCAATTACTTAAGTATTGTGATAAAAACACATTTTATAATAAAAGATCAAACAGTCAGGGTGATTTAATAACGGGAAAGTGCATGGCATCTACTGTATGTCAGTGATGTTTAAAAAATGAATTGGTATGGTGGCTGCATGTGGTGATCCCAAAAAAGACAAATAAGGTTTTGTGATTGGAATAGTTGTGTATTGGTTTGTCTCTCTCTGCCCCTCTTTTAGAGGTGACTCTAATGGACGGTGTAAACAATTGCATTGCCCTTTACTTTTCAGAGAGTTGGACTGGATAATGTTAGTATTGTCTTTGTTTTACATTTTCAATATCTGAACAGAAGCAGGTTTCCTGCAGTTGATTTCTTCTTTGTTTTTTTTTTCTGTTTCTAATTAAATTAATTTTGAACCAGCATCCTTCGTTATTCAATTAATTCTTCAAGTCATTTCATTATTTTCCTTTGTGTTTGTTGTCATTGTGTCAATCCCTGTAGTTTGGTCCTCTGCTTTTATAGTGTCTCAAATACAAACTGTATCAGTTCAGTCAGGCTTTAGCACAACTACTTTTATCTTTTGGCCATACTATGGTACAATTGACTGTTTACTGTTCTCATTAGTGATCTGCTACGCTCCAGTCATTATTCTAGCTGACAGGTCAGTGTACCCTTTGGGTGAGCCTGATTCGTTTTCATGCGTGAGCCCAATCATTAATTCAACCAGCAGACATGGCCTACAGCTTTAGAAAAGGCAGAATAGTGGGTACTTTATGCTGCCTTTCAGCAACCTCAGAAGCTCGTAATAAAGAACTTCCGACCAGGACAGATACACTGGAGTGGCATGCTAAATGAGTTACAACCGCTGATAAAACCATACTAGAACTGATAATCTTTTAATGGGGAACGATCTGAGCAACTCCATACAAAGCAAGCTCCACCATCCTCCAAAAAGAACAACATCGCGCTCAACCAGCTCCTTGTGTCAGCTATTTTCAGTTGCAGGCATCTAACCAAACCAACTGTCACAAAAGTGGAAGAAATGGTCTGGACTCACAAAACCGGTCCAAATGCTCCAAATGTTTTTGACATTTTTTGTTAAAAAAAGAGGGAATGAAGACAGTAGAAATGTTTCAGCCTCAAGTCTTCCTCAATAGTGCTTACAAGGACTAAATCTACTCAGACAGAGTATATGATTTACACATCCACACAATTTTGGCCTTCTAGTGACATGTGTTGTTGATAAATCGTCATCCATTATGTGTGGCCAATTGGACGAAGTTGAACAGTTTGGGATTTTTTTAAAAATGACATGAAAGCATGAGTCAAAAAGACAAGAATGCAACTCACAGAATTCTAATGTGAGGTTATACAGTAGAAGAAGAATAAAGATGAAGACAACAATGGCAGAGCCACTCTAAGAGTTTCAATTGCACATTATTAGAACAGAGTAATGACATTATCTATACATAAGTTAAGCCAATAAAATATAACAAAGGGTCTATGGTTCCTACACAATGTGTGAGCTGACATTTTTAGCACGTATGTGTTCTAACCACATTAAAAAGCAACATTTTCTACAATGCTTGATTCAAGAACTTTGGACTTACAGCTTAATTGTGTTTTAAAATGTACAGGAGTAGTCTCCCACCATACAGGAGAGTATGAATGTTTAAAGATTTATTTCTACTGATTATATGTGCTCTTGTGCTTATTTAAAATTAAAAATCAAATTTTTTTAAACCACTTTGGTTTTCAACTTAACAGTTACATTTTCTTTGTCTTCTTTCTCGGTCCTCTTCAAATTCTCAATTCTTCTATGTCTTGTTGCTTCTCTTCTCTAATTTCTACCTTTTGTTATTCACACTTCTTTATACACGTTGTCTCCACTCCTCTCCTACCATCCTCTTTTTTTTTAGGTTCTTCCTCTCTTCTCTCCTTTGTTTCCTCGTGTTTAATTCTTTACCTCATATCTTTCCCCTTTTCCTTTTCCTCTTGTAATTCTCTCCTGCATCCTACCCTCTCCTTTTGTGTTTCTCTGTTACTCTCATTTATTCCTGTCCTCCAGCTCTCATTGTGTTCATTACTATGCTCCTAATCCTGCACTTCCTTTTACCCATCCTCTCAACTCTTTACATCTCTTCTTTATTTCCAACTTTATAATCTAGTAAGCTTAATTTAACACAGTGAATAAGCAATAACAATGTAAAAGTTGCACCGGCTTTTAAGCAATCACTCAGCCTATGTTGGAAGTTTATGGGCAGTGCTACTGTAGGCAAAGTTTGGAGGAGAATTAACAAAGCAAATACACAAACTAATATCAGCAGCAGCTCTTTTGTCAGATTATGAACACTTGAGAATCCAACAACTTTTGGCTAACAGGTTTCAATAGGATATATGCACAACTGGATGCCCTGATCATGTCTTATTAACACTCATTAGTAGTCTGACAGAAACAATTGAGTTTGATGTTACTTACTGTAAAACATGGGGTGTAATAGGGTGACACTAAAGGGTCAAATCCAATGTATTTTACCCTTCTCACAGCCAGAGTTTTCATGTGGGGGACACAAACTGCCAAACTACACTAGGCAATGTACAGCTTTGAAGATAGCTGGCAAAGAAAATGTTTAAACTTGCTTAAATCCGAAGTTAAAAATTCTCTTGCAACTCAGATTACACTCACAATTGGTCCTCACTCTCCGTCAAAACCTGATCTGTGCTTAGTAATCTGTCCCTCTTAGATGTTGAAGTGAAGGCTGATGTCAATTAGTGTTGTTGTTGTGTACGTGCTACATTGTTCTGTCATAAGCATCCACAGTTGACAGGTATTGGATGTGCTGGTTAGGCTGAATGAGGCATTTGCAGCCAATGTTTGTTTTATGAGTGACATATTTTATCATTTGAAACAACTTAGCAAGGAACTAGTTTCAGACCTGGAATAAAAATGTCCCGTCTTGTGGAAACATTTCAAAACTGGCCGGTCCTTTTGTCTGCTGATTTACACCAAGGTACAATTCTTCACTTTCCTGCACTGTGTGTAACTTCATGCAGCAGTTACCTGTAGTGATCTGGACTCATGAAAAGCTTTCTGGAGGCACTGAAAACCAACTTTGCCTTGTAATTTGACAACTTGAAAATCTTAGCTGGAGTAATGAGATTTGTGAAGGACAGTTTCTGTTTATGTTGCTGCGAGTTTTCCTTGATAGCAAAGCAGCTGATTACATCACTAGAATAGTCACAGCAGGGTCTAAAAAGTTCGGGATCGGTAAAATAAGCAATATTTATCGACTTATAAAAGTTGTCAACCTCACATATGAATGCCAGTAAATGTAGCATCACTCCTTATTCACTAACCAATATCTCCAGTGTCTGTCTATCTACCTACCTGTTGTTCTACTGAGGAAAGTCTCCATATTTCAGTAGAACGTATCCTATGTCTCTATTCCTGATAATAGCATGATTCTACAGTATGCCTCGACATGGTAATCAGTAGTTATGTTACTGTATATAGGATGAATTATCCAAAATGACTATGGGTATCGAGCATTTAATTTAATTTCACTGAGGTTATGTACTGACCTTATTATATTCCCTTTTGTATTTTATGGAAAAAGAAAACACGACAGCTGTGAGGTAAATGTCAAGTCTAGCAGTTTGGCTTTCGTATGTGCACATCAACACACACAAAAATCACAAATGTGTGGTGAAAAATTAAAGATGGGTGATGATGGGTGTGGTCTAAAGCAGAAGAGACGTGAATATTTCAACCCATACAGGTCAGTGCAGGAATGCTTTTCCTCAATACGAGACTTGATATGGAACAATGTATAATGTAAATTTGGGCTGTTTGTAGTGACAAACCCACAGAGAGTCATCACCTGACTCTGCAGTTCCCCTCAGCTCTGCAGAACTTTTTTTGCATCTTTCAGCTTATTTTTTGGGTTTATAAGCCCACACCATTACAGTTTTGGTTTGATTGACCACTCTCATTAGCGTCATTTCCAGCAACAGGCAGTTGTTTTCATCAAACAAGGTCTGATAAACCAACTGTACATTACCTGCCCAGCACCAAACACCAGGAACATTTATACCTCGCTGGTGAAGAAAGGGAAGCATTTAGCATCTAGAGACAGATATTTTAAGAACCAAACCCAAGAGAAGAGTGAATATTGGACTTACATTTTCCAGGTAAGTACTTAAGTAATTTTATTTATATTTCACCTTTTAAGAGCAGAGACGTTACTTTTTTTCACAAATGAAATAAGGCGACCAACACACATACAGCCATAAAAAAACATGAAATAGAAAACTACACAAAGGCAAAGATCGAAAGTCCAAACAGAGAGGGTGCCACAGGGGCCACAAGCTCAAAAGCACAGTCCCCTTTAGTTTTATGCCTAGCTCAAAGAACAACCAGCAGACCCTGATCGGAGGACCCTAGAGACCTGCTGGTAATGTAGGGCTGCAGCAGATCTCTAATGTAAGCAGGTGCCTGACCATGCAAGGCTTCAAGTGTGATCAAAGGAACCTTGAATTGAATTCTGATTTTGATGGGAAGCCAATGAAGAGAAATCAAGATCGGTGCCACAGAAACAAAACTTCAAATAAATGCTAATATTGCTCCATGTATGCTACATGCGTAAATAGGCTAACATGTTTACCCTATGGACTTTATACGGTGTCAGCAAGCCAATGTTGTGTTTACATCGTGTTAGGCTGCCCCCAAGTGGCCTCAAAGTGGCCAATGCAGGTTTAAACCCAAATATTTGCAGTTGGTGCAGCCAATACACTGCCCCCTCTTCTCACAACATGTTGATGCCATATGTTGGACTGGACAGTGGACACTGGCATATAAATTGCCAATATTAGGGAGGAATTGGTACAATTCTTTGCTACATTACTCTGTCGCTAACATGACATGCATGCTCGCACACACACACACTTAACAGAAAGCTTTTGGTGGGCTGTCACTGCTGATAAGACAACTCCAGCACATGCATTTAATTCACACACCAGATGGTAATGTAGCAATTTTATCTAATGATTCCTAGTTAAAACCACAGGCAGTGGATTCTCAGCATATACTTGATCAAGTTATCAAGTGAAGCCTTAGTGTAACTGTATAATGACAAATTCAGACGTGTGGAATATGGCAAATTCAAATGTATTCCAGTACTAAGGGAATAGAATGCATGGTGTCTCAAAAACATTATCCCTCTGATAGCACTGCTGCCATCTCACATTGATCTGTGAGGTTTTTAAGGGCACATGTATTAAACTGCAATGCTGCATGTGTTTTGATATCTTTTAATTTCACATTTGAAAAACTATGGCATTCAGCTCCTCCATGTAGCTCTAGTCTATCAGTAGGTGGATGCAGTGCCTCTGGCAATTCTCAATGGATCAGAACAGTTTGTTTATGGAAGCTGATGCAGGTAAAAGCAGCACACAATTTAGGCCATCACAAGTTTATCAAATCATGAGTTGGATTCAGCCAAATAAGAAGAATGTTTTACTTACAGTTGGTTGGTTGGTTGGTGAAAGCTGTTGGAAGGCAACTACACAGCCTGTGTGTGGGCTAAATAACCAGCAATAAGCTACAAGTTGCCAAAAACTCCGTACAGCTCCATACTTATGTATTATTTAGCTGTGGGTTTGATAGGACAGAAACCCTTTCCCATTACACGGCCATTTGATTTACTGTTAATATCACAAATATTGCTTAATAAAGCATACAGATAGCCACAATATTGATATCTGCCATTATTTGCATTCACAGTTCATACATGAGCGTTCCATAATTATATTAACTGGTATCATAAACAAGGTACTGTTAATAAATTAGTAAACTGTACATTGAGTGAAAATGAGTACACTTGCTAAAGTTGCTAAAGATGACAAATGATTGGATATGTTAGCTTTTGTTTTTAGCTTTGAAGCAATGACTGAGCTGTCAACTGGATTACAGTCAACCAACTAACTGAATAAAATCTAAAGAAAAAAGCAGTAGCCACCACAACTAATCCCACAGACCTTTGGCCCCCTGTAGCTTTGCTGATAGCAATACTTTTAGCAATACCAAAGCATGCTAAAGGAACACACACACACACACACACACACACACAATACGGCTATACATAAAACAATTTCCTTATCATTTCAAGTTAAACTAACAATTCAGCTAACAGCACAAATGTGCTTCAGGGTTTTAGCCCCACAAGCATAGAGTGCATAGCAGTGGATGTCTGACAACATAACAGCAGATAATAGCCTACATTTCTGTTGAAGCTATAAGCATCCCACTATGTCTGGAGGGGAGGTGAGCATAACAGCTGTGGTGCCAGCTAACAAGCCTGTAAGTAAGTGGTGGCAGTACTGCGGAACAATCCATACACACAACAGCAAACCATCAGACCAGACAAGCAGAATTTGTTTGTCTTCTCTGTGCTTTCCGGCCACAAACCAAACTTTCACACAGAGCCACTAAGAGATACCTAGTATCATCCATTAAGTCTCTGCCCACTTTCCATTTCTACATGGACCCATTTCCACATTATTATCCCCTGTTGCATGATGAAGTGAAGGTGTTTTAGTAACGCAGACATTTGATCACTTACTCTCATTCATGTAGCGCAGACTACCTTTAACATACAAACAAAAACAAACTGAAGTTCACAAAGTGCCATCAAGTTTTCCATAAAATTCCTGGACGACTTACGTAAGGTATGGTTTAACAATAGTTAATGTCCTCTCTGCATAATGTATATAACTCAGTGATGAATATGTACCTGTCAGGTTGTAATTTTCTATGTGGCTCCTTGTATTAGTTACCAAACTTAGACGTGTGTCGCTGTCTCAAAACCTTTGTATATGTATGTTTTCCTGTGTACCCAATACTGCCATTATGTGCATTTTGGCATACACTGTAAAATGTTGTAATTTGCCATAGATTGTGATAGATAGATTGTGTCTCCTCAATAAAACATTTGCAAATGTTGAAACTCCCCAAAACTTTAAATTTTTTGTCATTTAGCAGACGCTTTTATCCAAAGCGACTTACACACTCACATACCGAAGGCGCAGCTTCGGGAGCAATTTTTGGGGTTCAGAATCTTGCTCAAGGATACTTCGACATGTGGCCTGGGGGAACCTGGGATCGAACCGACAACCTTCCGATTGGTGGACGACCACTCTGCCACACCCACCCCTATTTTAAAACCTTATGAATGTGAAAGAGGGAATTATTTACAGATACTGATATAAAAGAAACATTAACCATAAAGACTTAAACGGCCCAATACTGACAACCCAGATTGCCTGAAAACTATATCTTGCTGGAGAATGCAGGTTGTAATTCAGGACCCCAAAAAGGGTTTGAACACATACACTGTGAATAATAAAAGGAAGTAAGTCATGCTTACCCAAATCTAAGGTTTTGAAAAGTAGGAGAGGATGACAAAAGGACACTCTGTTGTACCAAAATGTACAAATTTGCAAAGGACTCCCTCCTCAAGCAGCAGGAACAGGTAGAGCACTAAGAGCCATCATCTACCACCTGCTGAATGTCTATTTGTTACCTTTTTTTTCCTTTTGTTTTTTTAAAAGGGAATGCCAACTGATTATGCATGTCATTTTCTAAAAACATCATGCTTCACACTTACACAATGTCACATATTCACACCTGCCAGTTTCCAAGTACAACAAGAAACAAGGATAAAGTAAGTACTTTGCTGTAGGACACTTGTTGAGAGAGCATTGCCTATTTACTTTCAAAAACCATATTGCTCACATAGTCCGAGGATTTAAAATAGTACGTTTCTCTCACAAGCCAGAGATTTAATGGTTAACTAAAACAAGCAGAATTGATAGGTTTATTTATGTACACGTAGGTTAATCATGTCTACATTCAAATTCACTTAATTGCTTCCACATTTCCCTCACTTGCATCTCTCTTTATGCCTTCAGTGGGAGCGACTAAGATGCAAGGAAAAGAAAAGATGCATGCAGGAGACAGGAATCAAGGAAATGTGTTTTCAAAGAAATGAGACGTCCTTTCCGCTGAACCATCATCTGAAGCGATGTCAGTTTTTGATGATGACAGCACAGCTGGATCACCTGTCAGTCAGCTTTAACAACTCTGCAGCTATTTTTCATGGTTTGGAGATTGTATTTGCCTGTATATCCACTGTCCAAATACTAAAAAGGACACACACTTTTATTTTTTTCAAGTCTCTTAGTCAGAATCTTTTAGGTAAAGTGGACATCATGTGAATATATCTCACAACAAACTATAGTTTCTCTCTAACACATGGGAATTTTCAGCCTCATACTGTATAATACAGTGGAAGTGGGAATGGGAAAAAAATGTAACAGATGAAGCTTCTAAAAAAGACCTACATTTAACATAGATCGATTATTTTTAATTAGAAAACTAATAAAATATAAAACCTGGGACTAATACACGTGTTGAGTCTGTTATTTGTCCCGGTATATAACTTTAGAGATGTTGTGATGTAGTTTCAAAGCAGTCTGATCAGCTGCAGCATCCAATCAGATTTCCAATAAAGTGTGTGGGTCCCGTGAAAGACCTCCGTGAAGGTTGGTGTTGTGTTTCTTTGCTCATGTTTCCTCAGGGATCCCTCCTCACTCCTTGCAGCAGAAATAAGTGAAATGGAGTGTCCTCCGTGAGAGCGGACCAGAACAATTTCTGGGTCAGGCGAGGAGTGAGGATCGAGCAAACAAGGGGATTGGGATGTACCCCAAGATTTTTGCAGAAGAACTACATCCTTTCTGGCAATATCAGAGCTTTAAAATAGGACAAATTGTGCAAAATGTTGACAATGCTGACTGAGTCAGAGTCAGACTGACTTATGGCCTTTTAAATTGCCCTTGTTGTGTGTAGTGCCACCTGTAAGAGCCATGTTGTAGTGTTTACAGTTTTTGTACTTTCAATAGTAAATTATGTTATGCCATTTAAAATATTTAATATACTAAAATTAAGGTAACTGGTCATGTTAGTGTAGAATGTGCGTTGCATTGTGTTTTACTGGATAATACTTTTGATTGATGTGTGTTCGGCCCTATTAAGAGATGTGCTCCACTAGTCTGTCCTGCTACTGGACACTTTTTAGGTGCAGTTAGTGCAAGTTAATCTTCAATGGAGCAGGATGTGGAGCAACTTTTTTTTTTATCGTAGATCGTAAACCGTATTTGCCTTATAGGAAAGTCAATTCCAGCATGAGATCAGTTTTGATGATCTATCATACGGATACATTTTTGTTTATTTTATTTTGGGTCGGTGGAATAAACAGTTTTTCACTTGCTACCCTGTACCTCATCGTATCATTGGATAGCCAAAAATTAGCCTCCATGAGTGCATGCTGGAAACTGGACATGGTTGACTTCTTGAGTCAGAAACATTTACATACTGCAAGAAGTGACGTGGAGGGATTGTTGCCACTACATTAAGTCAGATAAATTGTTCCGAGAAGGACTGGATTGTCAGAGAATAATTGGAGCACTGTGGATAATCTTTACAAGGTAAGCAGAATGCCATTACATTTTTCAGCACTGCTCAAAGTTTACATTTTCACTCGCCACCTAAATTTGGTTACAATTGCGCAAAGCACTCAAGATATACTGCAGTTTGTCAAATTTAATACTGCAGGAATTTGGTAACCAATTACAGAAACAAATTATTGCATGGGTACACTGCTTTTGGTGCATCAAAATATATTACAAACCAAATTTGGTGAATATTAATGGATAGTGGAGAGTGAAATCAACTGTTAAAATATAATGAATATATACACACACACACTCACATTCACAAGTCACAAACACTATCCTCAAGCTAATCCCCTCCTTTTGTTTTCTTCCAAGTTACATGGCTTCCTGAAAATACTGAACCAAGCAACATTACAGAGCAGAGTGAGGGAATGAGTGTTAATGATGGAAGTGTATTTGTCAATCAAGGCTAACACTGGTATGCACATGGCTTTACATATCCTCCCCACGGGAGTATCATATCCGGGCATGCATTCTGTGTATTTGCACGGTGTAAGGCTGTGTGCTCTCACTGGTGGGGATATTTCTGTCACTCCTCTCTTGAGGCTCTATCTGGGAGGAGACCATCTGTTTATTTTGTCCTGACATCACCTCTGCTTACAACACCTTAGAGGCCTATATTTTCTGAAAAGGTATAAAATGACTTTTTGGATAAATTATTTGCATATGTCCTGTTATTTCAACATAGAGAAAAGTTAGCCTTTCATCCTGTTCTTGTTACATGTGAAAAGTATGTACTATTAATTTCAGGTGAAATGCTGTATACTCAACATGGTACAGTAAGTGGAGGGGTCAGTCCATCTTCTGGATTGGTGGTCACACCGACTCGACAGCAACAGCTTAAACAAAACAAATTCCTCATAATGCCTTCATTGTCCCTCTCTCTTTCTGTAGCCCTCATGGCATAGTGTGATTATGTACATTGTCATCATCATCCCACTCCTCCTACTGTTGTCACATCAACAGACTCAGACTTGCCGAATTCCAGCCTAATTATAAGAAAATCATAATGTGACATAAAAGCATTTGGGTTATTATTATTGCAACCTTGTTACAAATTATTTTCAGCAGACACCCATCATGCACTGGCTTGTAAATAGTAAAAGCTGGGTTCTTTTACAAGGAAACACACACCTGCAGTCATACAGATAGTCATGTAACAGAAGTGGTTATCTTGAATTTGAAATGGATGATGTCCCTTCTTTTAAAAGACCTCTATTAGCCTGCCAAAAAGTGCAGAGATTGCCAAAGATGATCAAGTGCAATACATCATTCTTGTCTGACTAGTGGTATGGCAATCCCAGGTGGAAAATTAATTTGATTTCCACTACAGCCTGACATTGTAAGATGAGCAGCAGGGCACTTTCTGTATTTTCTGCCAGTACTGATCATCACAATGTCAAGAGGCCTAGATTTTGAATATACTTTTATATTTTTTGTTTTATCTAATTTTTTGTTTGGGCTCTCGATAGTACTGCAGGTTAATGTGAAAATGTTATTATGTTAAGAAGTTAAAACACTATAACATTCTAGCTTTTCTCAAAGATGTTGATATGCCAGGATAGATTTGGTGCAAATTAAATCATGCAGGGTATACAAGAATTGCAAATAACTAAAGATGTTACTCAGCAAATGCACATGGCAAAGGCTGTTATAGATGTAAACCTCAGCATTTAGTGATAACAGTAACAGAGTATTCCTATAATTCTAAACTATGTTTGAGCAAAAGCTTACAACCTGAACCACACATCCTACAAAGCAGCCTCACCATGACAACTTAAAATGTAACTGTATGGAAAGTTTGTTTGTGCTTTAAACTGGATCAAGTATCAATAAACCTCAGAAATTAGAAAAATGTATATGCACCAAAAAGATTGAGCACAACAACCCCATGAGTGGCAAAATAACTTCGGTATTTCACTCTGTGTGTGTGTGCATGTTTGTATCTGAGGCAGAGAACGTGAGGAATGGTTAATTTAATGATGCCAACAAGCTGTTATACATTACACAATCTGCCTAAAGCTACAGCATTAACAGTAAAAAATATGTGAAGGCAACAAATACAGTATCACTGCCAATTTTCAATTACTTTGGAAAACCTAACCTGTTGCACAGCTCCAGAAAATGCCAACAATGGATCTGTCACATCCTGCACTAAATCTGATTTATCAGCCAAGTTTGGTTTGTATTGTGACTGGAATGTGTATGGAATATAAATATTTATGTTCTCAGTATTTTATATGGTGAAAGATTCTGTCAAATGGATGGGTTTCTCATCACGCTCTCATTGCTTGACAGTACACTGAGGTCGACAAATTGCCATTCTCTGAACTCTTTACTAACTAATTAATGACCTATCAATCACACAGCAAAGGCAATTCCTTATCACTGACGAAATAACAGACATCTGCTCAAAATCAAATTTTTTTTACCAAGAAATAAACATAATGGGTAAGAGAAATGAAACAAACATGTTTTGAGCAGATTTTTTTCAACAAATTCATATATAGTACACTGTTTATGAATTTTATCAATAGTATTGGTGCAAAAGTACTGCCAAAGTGACAGTTGTTCCATTACTGTTCACCGAACAGACACCTTACAGTCATGAATCATGCTAGTGTAAATGTATTCTATTGCAATGACTCACCTCCTCATCCAGTTTATTCAGCTCAAGAACCTCAGTCATTTTAACCTGGTTATCTGGAACCAGTTGTGCATGCATGTGCGGCCTCTACAAGTGGGATGATGGGCTAAAGGAATATAGCTTCTTACACAATTTAGTCTTATCAGTTTCAAGAGTCTTGTGCATTCTAGAATGATAGTAGGTGGTCATGCCACCAATTAAGGCGAATCATGAGTCTGAATTTTATGTTGCATCTTGTCTCTACCAAATCCATTTCACAAACATAAAGCAATTAATAAAAATAATTTAGAACTTTATTACGACTTCAATTAGATTTTCACATGGGCTCTGTAGCTTAGAAATAGTATAATGAAATCATAGAAAGCAGCGTGCATGCATATGACACTGCTAGTGACAGAGAGAGGAATGACAAAAATAATTAAATTTCATCTTCAGCTAGCCTTAATAGCTGTGCATATTTCTAGTGAACAAGTGTGCTGCTTTGGAGCAAGCTGAAATGCATAATGAAAGTGACAATTAGTACTTACACAATCAGAGGGAAACATATCAGCAAACCCAAAACAGCACAAACTGATTGAAGAATAAATTTTTGTCATTAGAGGCTGGCAAATTAAATCAGTCCTTTAGCCCGGTCCTTCTAAGCACCTCAGAACCCAGCTCTCATTCAACAGACAACATCTAAAGGTCTAATCATGCCAGACCCACAGCCTGCAGTCAGGGAGAGCCACTCCATTCACATGGTTCTTAAACTGCATCTGTGACACTAGAATCCCCAGGGCGTGCTCTCCACAGATGCTGCTGCCAGACTAGCTCTTGCGTCTACAGTCCCTATTTGGAAGAAAGAGATATGCAAAGAAAAAAGAACAGCCTTCTTTATATCCTTGACAGCTCATTACCACGGAAAACAACCATGGCCTGGCATCACTGACCAGCCCCCCTCACTGGAGGAAACAGACAATAAAAAGGGAGTGTTCAGGAGAAATAAGAATGCAATATTATATACACTAACTGGTACTTTAATTAAAATGTGCTTAGCAGTAGAGTGTGGCGGTCTGCTATATTTTGGACACCATCAGCTTCCACAAGTATGGCATTTAGACTCAAATATGGTAAAGGGAATTAATAGATACACATGACAGATTTGGCATGAGCATCTCTGTTCGTGACTCCTTTTATAGTTTGGCACACTCACCATATAAAATGTTTATTTATGTTTGTGTTTCTTTATTCTGGAAAGGAAATAAAGTAACAAGGGAACAGGGTACATGTGGGAAAGCCTTAACTGGATTCAGTCCTAGCATAGCAAGAGCACGTGGCTTTACACACTTGCAGGGAACTTTAACCTTGACTATGTCTGGAAAAAAACCTCTAATCTTTAAATCTCTTAAATTACCCATGTTCAAGTAAAGCACATAATTATAGTATACATCTGCAAAAACAACTGTAATCCCTTCTGTTTGTGATAAACTGCCCAAAACTGTTTTAGGATAGAATGGGGTCAGATGTGGATATGTTCTCACAGTATATTCCTTTCAAAATGGAACAGGTGACAAGGAGGAATCCACCAGGAAAACTACAGTAAATAGCATGTTTAGACTGGTAGATTGTTCATGGTTGACTCCTCTATTCTTGTAGTGTTTCTGTACTTCCCCTCAGTATGAATGATAGTGAAGTGTTCTTTAAGGTTTTATGGTCTATTCAATTACGGTTATCTTCTAGTTCTTTCCTCAGTCGTCCTTAAGCAGAGCTCTGATTTAACCTATGACACTAGCTTGGCTCGCAATACTCTTTCATAGATTTTAAGACTAAGAGATGGATATTATCTGTAGTTTCACTGCTCTCAACCATTAGGGTTTTTGGGACTAAGTGATACCACAAAGATACAGTAAAATGTAAGAATCATCCTCTTGAAAGCTAAATTGACTTCTCTGACATTGCACTTGGAGATGTTACTGGCCTAGGGTAATGTGGACTTGATACGACATGCTTGAACTTATTTTGAAGCAAACTTTGGAAGACTCGCAAAGAACTTTTGTTTGTCAGTGGACTCTGCCAGAATCCATCTGGGCTTAAGAAAACAGCTCTGTATACTAGTTTTGGAAGTAGGTCAGTCATTTAAGATCAACACATGCAAAGATCTTCTTCATAGCTTAGAGCAAGGAACCATGGGTGTACCGTTTGTTTAGTTACATTTTAAATGATGCTCACTAAGTGAAATCTCTCATTTTTCCTCCACCTTAAGAAGCAGGCAGATTGGAATGTGTTTTGGCTGTACTTTACAGCATGGGTGAAGTATGCTCAGCTGACATACTGAGTCAATATATCGAAGCTGCATGCATTCACATGGGCCATATGGAGAAGTAAAACAACATAAACTAATCTGGTAGAAAAACATGTAATGGAAAAGTCTGACTTGTGGTCTATTCACATTTCTCGTCTGACTTTCTATATTCATTGTGACTTTTATATTTGATAAAGTATTCTAAATACAACCATTACAACAAATGCATAGTTTCTAATTGAATTAGAAATGACAAAAATTACACATTATTTAAAAGTCACACAACAGTTTTAGGTTACTGATTGGTCACTGAACTATTTCTTTAAACTCATCTTGATTCATCAGGACAGTAATGTTAGTTTGACTTTTTTCCCCAATGCCTACCTATGGTGTATATTGAATATAGAGCATAATGGGTAAGGGGAAATAAGGTCCCAGCTGTGGTGACTGCAGATTTGCACTAAAGCAGAGTAGGCAGTTTAGCGATACAGATAAAAATCGCCTAAATTCTGACAGATGAAACGCCCCTCACACTGCATCACTTAGCCTGAGGAAGTTGTAAGGAGAACTGGGATAGGAGATTTCCAAAACACCCGGTAAGTGAACAGGAAACAAGACAGGAGAACAAGACCATAGCAGACTATCACACGAGAGTGGACTGACAGGACATTCAAAGGAAGAGCACCACTTCTGGTTTCCGGCAAAGGGTGAGGGACTCAATCACCCTAATCTCATTCCAGCTAAACGATACTACTCAACTTAATCAAACATACTCAACCTACCTGCTCTATTCTATTTGATCGTTAATGTGGAGCAGTATTAATCACATTTTGTGCATTAAATTTAAAATAAAAAGTAACTATCCCTTTGTCTCTACTAGCTAAAAATATTTAATACGTCTTATACCCATATGCATGCATTTCTTTTGATGAGGGCATCAAGATTTTTCGGTCTATTTTATATTGTATGTTGATTTTTTTTGGATACATTATCCGGTTAAAGTGAAATAGTATGTAAAATAACAGTATACATTATGAAAGCTATATCCTGGTTATGGTGGAGAGTGGCAAGCCCGTGAAATCCGCAGACGTTAGTGTGTATTCCATAGTGAACTGTGAGAGAAAAGGGGTTTACTGGAAACTCCCATTATCAACTATGTAAAATAGGCATAGCCTAAAATAAGAGGGAGATTCAGAGCAGGCTGGGGAGCCTAGCGGTCAGGATGTGGAGTGTTGAAGACGTAGAGCAATCTGGATCTCATAGGTAAGCTGCGCGAGCCAGGGGATAGTGGTGAAGAAGAGTTGAATCAAATGCTGCAAAGGTAGAACAAAAACATCCAGTTCCTCCATTTTATCCTGGCAGTCCTGTCAAGTCAAGCTTCACAGCAGCAACAAGTGACAGGGTAGAAACGCAAGCCGAATGACCTCAAAGAACAGGTCTTGATCGTTGCAACAGTGTTGTTAAACAAGGCCATGGTGTTGCCAGTCGGGAAGATCTGATCAACATTGGAAGAAGATCTAAGAAAATCCAATACATTTTGGCTATGGACTGTGCCTTCAAGATGCATATGTTAATTAATGCCATGCACATCAAGCACAACTATGTCATTAACCAATTTAAGCAGCAAAATGAGGCCATTTGCATGTGTGTGACATTTGTTGAGTGTTTAATCTGCATTTTGAGATTTAACAGACATGGACTCTAATGGTCTGCTATTGGCATATTTCTGAAAATGTATAGAAAGAGCAAAGAGTTTAGTTTCTTCAGATTAGATGCTGACTTTCTACGTCAACAGCCAACATTCCCAGTATCTTTGAGTAAGGAGGGTGTTGAGACCTGAATTTATACAGTATTTCATTATTTTGCGTTTGTTGGTTGTCACCAACTTAACTACCGAGAGCGCTGCCACCCATATTTATGAGCCAAATGTCATGAACTTATGTCTGAATTTTACTTCATGGGGTGCCAAAATCTCTCATGTTGGCAGGAAGCTTTAACTCCCAAAGGGATATGTTTAGTAAATAGCAGATGCAACACCTGGCCTTTTAATTTGAATTAGCCTCGGCTTACAATTGGGCTTTGCTCTCTTTTTTTCTACCTTTTTTTTTTTAAGTTCAAGTTATTTGAGAAGTTAAATAAACCTACAGTATTTAATATAAAAATCATAGAGTATTAGGATTAACAACTCTCTCCTAACTTTCACATAAACATAAATATGGCAGTTCAGTCCTTGTGGGCCTTTACCACAAAGCATGTTACTTTATAAAAAACTTTGCAAGGATCAGCTTTTGTTAAACATGCAAAACAATAGTATAATGTAATATTAACTTAATTTATATAGCAACTTCCAAAACAAAGTTACAAAGTGCTTTACAATAAAAGCACATAACAGTAAATGAGATCCCAAATTTAAGGTAGAAATATGATAAAATATAATAAACCTATAATATGGATGTAACCGTCTTGAGTAGCAATCGCATCCAACTTTATATTTCACTCACCTTGTTACATTTACTTTCTAATTTAAACTAATGTAATTACATCTGAATTAATTGTAACATTGCTTGATCATGAGGTGATTATCCTTGGTGATCTCAATTCAGACTGGCTTACCTTGAACTTTTTTACAATCTTAAATTTTACACCGCTAATATCTCGTCCTACTCACCTCAACCTGAAGGATCCCTCCAAGTCAAGCTTAACTGACTTAATATTATGAAACAGAACAGAGAAATATCCTGCCTGTGGTGTTTCTGACCTTGGTGTTAGTGATCATTGCCCGATTGTTTGCAATAGAAATGTAAAACAGAGGAAAAGTAATTCACATATAGTGGTCAGAAGAAACTCAAAACCAGGACTTTTTAAATGACCTTTACTCCAGTCCAATGGCTGACACACTCAAAATTGAGGAGTAAGTGCACTGTTGTCAGAAAGGCCAAAACTGACTCTTATATTTGCTCTTTTACTAAATCCTCTTTTAATCCAAGTAAAATCTGGAAAATAGTCAAATCTACATCTAACAATTCCAGCAATCCCCTACCTGCCTATGTTAATGGCCTTACTCAGACAACTAATAGCCATGAAAATTGAACTCCTTTCAGCAATCATTCTGCTGCATCTTGTCAGCTATTTGACAGTCTTAGTCCCAGCGGTTGTGAAAAAGAACATAGGTCATCCTTTCTTAATATTAGCACTGAAATAAACCACTCCTTTATCATATTCCGTGTCTCCAGTTGGTTGGTAGCTGAAGCCTCATGCAATATTGATGTGCAAAAATCAACAGATAACGACAAACTGTAGTCATTTGCTTTGAGATCCTCAGCACAGCTAATTTCTGAATATACAAAACTCATGTTTTTGATTTTAGCATTACCTCACGCATCATTTCTATAGTTTTGAAGTCTGCCAATATTCTTCCTCTCCATAAAAGGTGGTAGCAAATCTATATTAAATAATTATCGTCCAATCTCAAAATTATCATGTCTTTCAAAAATAGCTGAGTCACTTGTTAATGAACAGTTGAAATCATTTTTATCCACATCAACATACATCAACATTTATCAACATCATTTCAGACTGGCTTTAGGCCTAAGCATAGCACTACTTCTGCTACTGCTATATTTCTTAACAACTTTAGATAACAAAAAACACTGTGCTGCTCTTTTTAATTGATTTTGACACAGGCCACTCTGCTTTTACAACAACTTTCTTTTTTGGGTTTTGACTATGGTAGCTGCCTGTGGTTACAGAATTATCTCTGATAGGTCGCAGTGTGTCAAAATAGGTAATATTCAGTTCTCTTTTCTCCCTATTACGAAGAAAGTAATAGGGAGGAAAGAAACACCTCCATAATTTGAAGCAGGTCCTAAACTGTGCTAAGACCAAATGGATGCTGTTTTCGAATGCAAGAAATACTGACTATTTTACGTTATAAATATCTATGCATTTGGCTCGATGAAAAACGTACTTTTAAAGTCCATATTGACATGTTAACAAAGCTGAGATTGAAATTGAGATTTCTTTTTAGAAATAAAACTTGCTTTACATTATTTATGAGAAAAATCATTGTTGAAGCAGTTTTCCTCTCTATATTGGACTACGGTGATGTTATTTATGGGTGGGAGGCCAGTTCCACTCTCAAACCTTTAGATGCAGTATATCATGATTCATCACTGGAGATAGCTATGGCACATACCCATGACTACTATATAAAAAAACGGGCTTACCTGCTTTTTCAGTGAGGAGGGATCAGCATGTGTTCTTCTTAATTTACAAAGCTATTCTACAAAAGCTCCCGCCCCCAATCTTTTAGCCCTGCTTTCTTGAAATGTTGGTAGCCATTGTACCCACACACAGACATGGCTCACCCTGCAAGTGCCAAAAATCCATACAGTTAGGAAGATCTGCTTTTTGTTACTGTGCCCCACATACTGGGAATATGTTTCAACAAAACCTTAAGTTGACCTTGTTAATTGTTGATCTTATTGATCGTAACTGTCAGTGCTTTTCATTTTTTCTTGTTTTAATTGATATAGCCATGTATTATTCTTTTATTGCTATATGATTGAAAATGAAAGTTCTTCAGTGTGTTTTCTGAGGCTTTAAATAACAAAATGATGATGATGATGATGATGATGTGAGGAACAATACTACTAGGGGCAGAACAAGATGGACTTAAATTAGGAAATATTGTAGAAGATAATTCAATTTTCGCTCAAAGAATTTATTTTGGTAGCCAACCCAAATAGATGTGTTGTCGCCCAATTTGTTTGTTGTTGCTTTTGTATGTTTTTCTTTCTTTCTTTAAGAAATCTGCCTGGAAATCCCTGTGTCTGCTTCATGCAAATTCTGTGCTGTTTTGCAGTTGACTATTAAGTTGTTTGCATATAGCCAAGTCAGAGTCCACCGCACAGATTACAGTATAATCCTTCAATGTTCTATTTACATTGTGGTGACATGTTTAACTTGATCTTCTGGAAGTACAGAACAACAGTTTTTGTGCTGTCCTCAGTTGACTGGTCTTGGGACAAGTCGTCTTGCTTTACCTGACATCCTTTCATATTGTCAGAACCAGAAAGTCATTTTCATAAACATATGCACCAATTACAAAATCCATTAATATCCATCATGTTCTGTCATAAATCATATATCTGGGCAGCCAGTCTGACTGTAATTATTGCTAAGCAAGAAGCAGAAGTCTGTGATTAGGTTTAGTCATTATTTCCCTCCATGTGATTAATCTCAGCTTTGAAATAATAAATTGGGAAAATGAACCAGTTTTATGTCAATGCGTTTGTAATTGTGAATTTGAGCATGACATATTATGAAGCCAAGTTTTGACAGAAATCTGTTTCTGTCAGTCTCTTCTCTCCCACCCCTCTGTCTGTGACAAATACAGTGATCAATGCTTTGCCATGTTGTTGATTGTATCAGAGCATCTAAAAATATCATGAAACCTACAAATGTCAAATTGAAATCCAACCATTTCCCTATTTCTCTGTTCACTCAAGTATTTAAAATACTTTTGCTGAATGTCAGAATAGGAAAAATAAATAAATAAATAAACATTCACCTATGAGAAAAAGACAATAACTTGTAAAACTGTGGTTTAGCGAAATTCAATCATTTTACCTGTAATAAAAGATATTTCCACATTATTACACAAGTGCTGATTAGTAGCAATGCTTGTATATTAACCTCAGTGTATTCCCACAATTATTTCCCTGTGCCAGAGGATACTTTTATTTTACATTGGGACTACAAGTTTGGATGCATGCACATCATATTAATTCCCTGCTTTGTTTGAACACTCATTAAAGCAATTCTTTCAACTCTCCCTGGAATTACACACGCTCTAGTGAATTATATGTGCATCACACTTTCCCTTCAAGCTTCAGTAAGCAGGGGATAGCTTAAATACTAATTGTTAAAGGTTCATGTTGATGCCACTTAGTACCAGGAAATCTCATTTGGATGCTATAAAAACTCCATTCAACAGAGGTCCAAATTCTAATTCAGAATGTAGATTTCCTATCATTACAGATGGTTCTATATTTTAAATCCTATTGATCTCTTTGTTCAGCAATTTCTCTTCATTATGAGAATAATCCAATTTACCAAGACTGCATATATGAAATTAAAAAATATCCCTCACCTTCTAACAGCAACACGTGGGGCCTTTTCTTATGTACAGCATTGGCTCCCAGATAATGCTGACTAATGTCTTCTGGCACACAGGGTTTTAGGGAAATCAATTTTTGCACAATAACTAGCCCAGGAAAGAATCTGCCCTGTGGAATGAAGGAAAGCATATTACTTCTAATGCAAACCTTATTATCAAAGACACACAGTCATACATTATTTAGTGAATGCCAGTTTCACAACTGCTGGTTCAAAAACAAACATGAATTATTCATCCATACCCAGATTTTCTTGGTTTTCTGAACATAATTAATATTAACAACAATCAGCTCATCACAAATCAAACACTGTAGCTTTTTAATCTAATGTAGCAAGTTTCTGAGGGAAAAGACAATGATAGAATTTCATGACCACTATGTCTACAGGGTGTTCCAACATTGGCGCTCAAGTCCAGGTTAAAGGTTTAGCTATTATTCTGCAGCTGAAAGGGGATCACCCTTTTTTGCCCCAGATCAATGAAGAGCCTGCAGCTATAATTACCATGCACTTGATGATGTTATTATTACTATGGCATGCACTGGTGAAATTGATTATATAGCCCCATCAAACACATGACAGCACACCCTAAAATATAGCCCCTGTCTCAATATCCCTCCTTTAATGTGCGACAATAGATACCAGTGCCCAAAATGTATTTTTTTGTTTGTTACAATTTTGGAACTCATGAAACCTAACTAAGCATGCAGGTGATTATGTTCATTTTCTGGAATTAGTTTCAGTAAAAATAGGTATTACAGTAAGCAGTCTCTGCAGCTGGCAGTGCAACTGCTCGTCAAATCTTTACACCAACAAGCAGCTGTTTGCCAAATTGTCTCAACAGGCCACCCTTGATAATCAACGATCATGATCACATGATATGCATTTTAAAAAGCAATGGGATTTATAATCAAAGGTTTAAATTGTTACAATTAGTGATTTATCTGGCATGATAATTATTGGTTTTAAATATTAATTATTCACAGATTTTGAATTAGTTTCTTTAAATTCAACAGTGACATTATTCTTGGAAATCTGTCCAAATACAAAAAAAGGATTTATAGCAACTACGAGTGCTATAATGGCTACTGAAATTGCTGTAACTGTCTAAATGTCACAGGCCACAATCCAGATGCCGACTCATTTGCAAAAGGCCTGGGGGGAGCATGATAAAGGTTGCAAATGTCAATTATGTCTGATAAAGTTTGGAATGGCAGATTTCTGTTATCTTTGTTTAGTTCTTCCATTGAAAGATATGCACAAAAAATTGGACTGATCTTCCCAGCAAAAGACCAAAAACACAAACAAAAGAGCACATACAAAATGTCATTACTCATCTTCTTTAAAATTAATTTACTTTGTGTTTACATACCTTTCAATTGCAGCAATGCAGATTTGAATACACATTTATTTTATTTTAGTTATTTAAATATTTTAGCTTAAATAGCTACAGTATCTATAGTAGAAATGAGAAAGCTTTAAATCCTCTGCTGGCTTTGGCTCATGAACTCATGGTATCCACAAATCAATATACTTCACTAACCAAAATGTCACCTGTTCACCTTGTTTTGTGAGTAAACTGCTTGGCATGTGCTTTTACACGAGGACATGTTATGTCATCTCATATGTCCAACCCACACTGTATAGACAGATAGGTCCAGATTACAAATAATGTGTTGCTCTTCAAGCAGTTGAGATCCTCACACTTAGTTACTGCTTATAGCATGTGAGATCAGCATGAGATCAACCTGCCTGTTCTACAAGTATTATAGGATATCATGCTGCAACAAGACTGAGAATTTACAGTCATGCTCCAGCATGAGTTAAATACTATAGACTGGAAACAATTCAGCCCATTCTGAATGATCAAACCGCAAACAGACACTGCAATAGTCTAACTGTAAAGGAAGGAATCGTTGTCTGTCTGCCCAACAATTTTCTCGACAACCGGGTGTATTGCTGGGCACCCAAAGGAGTGCAGTGTTGATTGCGAGCTAAGATCTACGTGAAATATTTATTAATAAACACTGTAGTGTATTGAGAGTGGACCCATATTAACTTTTACACCGCCGAGCACAATGCTGGGTACAGCTCACTCTCACTTGCTACAGTGCAACAAATGAAGAATGAGAGATGTTACATTGAAGCAAAGTCTTGTAATTATCTATTGTGTTTCACTAAACTCAAACATTTCAAGCATTAACGATTTAACTTTCAGAGTGAAAGCTTTTTGTCCTTGAAACAACAACCTGGTCCAAAATACCTAGCTGTTAGCAATGACAGCAGCCAGTTGATTATGTCACATTAAGTTAAATGCTACTTTTGTTTGAAATGCCCATGCGTAATTGTGTTCTGGGCATCACCTTTCAGTAACCCTGACTCTGCTGAATCTGGGAATATAAGTAAAAAACAGCACAAAAAAGGCTAGACTTGTAGAATGCTTTTGTTCCTGGAAAAAGCTTGGTCCCAAATAGCAAGCTGTTAGTCATAGATATATACAATAGATGCTGATACTAAGTTAATCCATTATAACTCGTGCCAGGGGAAGAAAAAGTAATATATCAGTAAAATGCTGAAAATTATATTTATCGATCATCAGTCTTCTTATACATTTATATTAGTCATCTAAACTTGCATCCCTAATTCATTTTCCTGGTGCTTTTATTTTCAGTTCAGTTTCACAAACTGTAACCTCAGACTGTAACTATTACACTGCAACTCTGCACAGACCCTGCTGATACACTGGATGGATGAATAGATTTTTATTTAATGTGTTACTTAAAATGTAATGTTGGTGAATAGACTTCTGAAGTAAAAAAAAAAGGATTTCCCCAAGACTGTTTGCTTGTGTTCGTAGATGTTATTCAACATGACAAGCCGGAGGCTTGACAATGCTAATTGGTATGGGTTTAGTAGGGGTGAGACATCATGGAGGAATTGTTTAATGTTTTTTTCCAAGCATATCTTAGGGACCAACATAAAGGGCAGAGGTCGTTCTTTTCTTTTGGCCTGTTGTTTTTGGGCACCAGGGTAATCAGCGACTTCTTCCAGAGTCTGGAACTATCCCAGTGTTCAATGGAGGAGAGGAAAGGATTCTGCTGCAGCTCAGGTAAGATTGACCTTACGTATGACCCCACAAATCCCATGCCTGGCTCAATCCTACCATAACCTCCAGATTCTTTTTTGGACATTTTACTTAATGATAACTTTGTAAAGCAGTATAACAATGCACTGGCAATGGCAAGTGTTTGGGAGATAGCTATCAAACAGCTGTCTAAATGAAGAATTATTGCTGAGAGCACAAGAGGCCATTTATAAGTGCAATCCGTACGTGCAGCAGTTCAAATCAGCCATTGCGTGTATGAACAGTAATGACAGCGCCAATGAGCTCAGAATTGTCCTAACAGGTTACATGCTGTGCCAGATCGCAACATGGCTGTCATTGCTCCAGGAGCAACGACAACAGAGCAGTTTGGAAAGCTGGCTGTCACACTTCACCTCAGTGGAGGAAGATTTCAGACAACCGACGCCATGCATCTAGCGTATGACCCATTATCACATGTACTTCTGCTGCCTTGCAGTTCCCAGGGGTACAACACTGAGCTGGCACGAATCACACTAACACCCTTCTACCGCTACCATCTTTTAGTGTGCAACCCTGTTCATCACATCAATCTGCTGCTCATGGTGGGTAACTGACACAGCAGTACATATGTGACATGATGGCAAAAATGTTGTCACACTGCTTCAACTGGATGGACTACAACCAGAAATCCATCAAGGCTGAAAAGTTGTTGATGCCCTGAACAGTGACGGTGAGGTGATACCTGGACCACCACAGTCGTATGCCAAGGAGTTTCAGGATGCAATAGCCTTGGTCAGAATCAACAAAAAACCCAACTTCTCCTGGAACTTCATTTGCAAACCCAAGTGGTCGGAAATCACAGGATTACTTTTTGAGGGTCAGCCATCATCATCGCTCAAGTGTTCAACTTGAAGGTGGAAGCACTCCACACAGACCTCCTAAAGCATGGCATCTTGGGGAAAGTGGATGGCTCGTGATGGTGAAGAAAATGCAAAAGCACCATCTTCCACATATCCACATGCTCCTGACCTTGGTACCTTGTGACAAACCCGAGACTTCAGCAGATATTGACCGCGTGGTCTCTGCTGAGATTTCTAACAAAGACACAAATCTGGAACTACATCACATCACTCATGATTCACGGTCCATGTGGGAAGCAGAAAAATGCCAGCCCCTGTATGGCAGAACGGAAGTGTACAAAGGACTATCACAAAGTCCTGCAAGAGAAGACCTCTCTGATGCTTCTCTGATGATTTCTATCCTCTTTACAGGAGACGAGCAGAAGCAGAACCTGGTGCTCCCATCATGAAGATCATCAGAGGTGGGCATATCAGTCAACAACGCATGTGTTGTGTCTTACAATCCATATATTCTTCTTCTGTACGATGCTCATATCAACCTTGACATTGTGTGTGCTGCCATCCTTGTCGAGTACCTCTTTGTAATTAAAATGGTTTTGACAGTTGGTTATAACAGATCTAGTGGGTGAATTGTATATTGTTTTAATCCATTTAATGAAACATGGCCAGAATCCAAAGTAGTTAAGGGAGGTGAAGACAAAGGGCCAGTCTACCCTGTCAAATTCCTTTTTTGGGTCCAGGGCTGCTATGATGAATGGTGGGCTGTTTTGGGAGGCACTGTTTTAAGAAAAGTTGATCAGGTTAAATAATCTTTATGTGTTTTCTAAGGAATGCCTCAATTTAATGAAGCTAGTTTGATCTATGTGTATTAATGATCAAATTACCAATTCGAGTCTGTGTTAATTAATGATATGGGACAATAGTTGGGCAACTGAGTGGTGTCCTTATTTAGTTTTGGGATGAGTGTAATATAGGTTCATATGTATTCAAATGATGGGGCATGATGGTATTTTGGAAAATTTCAGATATTACTTTAAAGAACAGAGATGAAAGGAGAAACCAAAACAGTTCATAAAATTCTTCTGGATGGAGAGTGTGTAACAGGAATTTGACAAGATTATCACAGTTGATGCAAGTGGTGGGAATGGGAAAAGATTCATTGTCCAACATATTCGACAAAGTCTGAGCACAGGGCAAGGTAGCCCTTGCAACAGCTGCAAGTGGGATTGCAGCTACCCTCCTGCCTAAAGGGATCGCCTTTCATAGTAGGACCAGGTGCCCTTTCATTTTCACTGAAGAGTCCACTTCCAAAGTGAGTGAAGAGGACAGCACTACAATAATCATCAGAATGACACATTGCATGGTGGTTGATGAAGTCTCAATGATGGATCACCACAAATTAGAGGCAGTAGATCATACATTCCAGTGGCTTCAGGGTTCAGAGGATTCATTTAGTGGCAACACAATGGTATTCAGCGGGGAACGAAAGCAGATCCATACCGTCGCGCCACATGGTAGCAGCATTGAGAGTCATAATGTGGCTAAAGATCTCATACATATGGAGGAACGTCGAAATTCTTCGTCTTACTGAAAACATGAGGATCAGGCAGGCTGCTGGAGAGCAACAAGACATAGCAGATTTAGCCAAATCCACGCTGAACCTTGGTGAGAGAAAGATTTCTGTGATTCCACAGGAGTGTGAAATTGAGTGAGTTCAGCTCAACAATTCGCTTACTCTTCCTGAAACAAAAGACTCAAGGACATCATCAGTTAGGTGTATAAGGACATGCAGACCAACATTGCCATACTGTACCCAACCAACTCTGAAGTTGACAGGGTGAACAAGTACATGACAAAGATGTTTTCAGGAGACGAGCATGTTTGCAGAAGTATGAACACAGCGGAGTCTGAGGGTCAACATGTGTACCTGACCAAGTTTCTACATACCCTCTTCCCTTCTTGTATGCCTCCCCATCGCATCACTCAAAAGGTGCAAATGTTGATCACTCTACTTCAAAATTTTGAACAGCAACAGTCACTGCAATGGGTCAAGGTATATCAGATCCTGCCCCATCTCTTGGTTGAAAAATCTGTGGTTGGTGTCAACACGGGATGCAGTCGCTACACTGTGTTGTACAAGAGACTTCTTTTTCAACGGTCAGTTCTACATGGTGGCCAGATCGAGCAGGCTTCACATTCTTGCTCAGGATTGTGTGTTATATAGTCTTTAGCATCTAATACATTTTTGATTAATTGAGTTGTTTATTTGAGTGTCCTGCACCTTACCTTCAGACAACCAAAACAAATCAGGGTTCCTCAACTGCATTTTTTCATACAAATGATTCCCCAAGTCACTGTAAATGGGGCAATGGAATACAAAAAAAAATCATCCTCAACACTAAGATCACAAAAAACGCATGAACGCTGCTCTTCAGGAATACCTTTATATCTTCCTACCTCAATTGCCAGAGGCAAGGTACCAGTTCTTAACTGAGCACACAGGGACCTCTGCCATCTCTGTAAATGTAACTGTATGTAAGGCCCCATTTAGTAATCCTGTTTGATTTGAACATAGTTTCTGAGTTTTGGCTTATTCCAAATCTCATCCTTCCATTGTTCTTTATGCATATTATTTAGTTTTTATTTGACTATATTTATGTTATGCAAATTATTGCTAAAAATAAATAAAATATATAAAATAACTGGATACAAGGAAAGTTAGTCAGTCAGTATAATAACAGTAATTAACCAATTTAGTAACCTGATGTTTGATTTGTATTTTCCTTTATGTAGTAACATGATGTTTGATTTGCATTTTCCTTTATGAAGTAACATTATGTTTGATTTTTCTATTCCTTTATGTAGTTTGTGTTGGTTGTTGACAATTCACATCTCAGATGTTTTGCTGATGGAGTTGTGAACATGCCAGAGGGTCGGCTGTGCTTTGGTTTTATGGCCACCCCTGGAAGAGATGCAATAGCATTGCTTTTGGAGATCTTCCATCATGGTGATACTCCATGTACTTCGGATGCAGTGTGTCTGCTTGCTCCGGGAAACATCATCACCTCAAGTTGCACTATTGGAGGTATGTAAAATCTGGGGCTTATCCATAGACACTGAATGGGGCCTTGACTTCATTGAGGCTATAAGATGTTCGTGTGACCTTTTGCACCCAAATGACACAAATATGACCTAAAATTACAGTAAATTAATTTTAGGTCATATTTGTGTCAGAGTAAAACTCTGCAGAAAATCATACATGAATGCATGAAATATGGAATAACAACAATTGGCACATTGTTGCTTGTGCTGCCTACTAAGACTTCCAAAAAACAAAACAGATGTAGGACTTTCTTATAGAAAGAATGACTTATTATCAGTGCCTTGCGCTACAACTTAATTATCTTTCATTCTCAGGCTACATTCTCTAATTGATTAAATCAACATTTATAATGTATTCCTTAACATTATAAAATAACTAAGTATAAGGGCATGTTGTTTTGCAAATCTTTTCAATGAAAAATTAATACTCCATATTCTTATACATATACTCAGATTAATTTCTCCCATTCAACCTTTATTTAAATCGCGAGGAATCATTGAGGGCATGCCCTCATTTTTCAATTATGTCGAGAGTACAAAACAGAATAAATACACACAAAAAATAATTAACGAGAAAACAAACATAACTATTGACCTATAGGTACAAATGTCTTGAGTTTTAGTATGTGCAGCACAAAAACTAAAAGCAATTTTCCCAAATAGTGTGTTTTCATGCGGGACATCAAGCATCAACCAATCACTAGATCAAGTCAAATAATGACTTTGGGGCCAATAAGGAAATAAGGGAGTGATATATTATGGCAAGTTACCATTAAAGACTTTATAAATAAATAGAAACCAATGCCTGTCACCTCTTACTGTTAGATCATATGGCAATCTTCTCAAAGCCTGGTGCCCAGTAAAGGTGCATGACTATAAAAAGGTGGCCCCAGGTGAACTCTGGAATTTTCTACGGACTGATTAAAGACTGGTAGAGCCACTAAAGCCATATTGCAATGCCTCTGTCCAAAGGCTAAACTGAGTGAGTTGATCGCTATCTGAAGTGCAAGAAGCAACACTAGCACATGATTACCTGGTGGTAGTCACTACTTCTCAGTGGTTTTGCTGCATCAGAAATTTCTATGCCAACCTGTTTATGGTACCACCTTATTTTCTTGGTGGAAAGTGAAAAAGGCTTTAAAACTTGCAGTGATACAGTACATGTAGCTAGAGCAGGATATGCCACAGTTTTGTAATACTGGAAATTGAAAAACAGTGCTCAAAAATGCGCCTCTCCAATAACAAATCACTGCAACTGTATTTAAATATTGTGCAGTGAATACATTTCTATAAAATGTAATTATTATAGAACTGCCATGAACAATGCGGTTTCACAAAGTAGCAGCAAATTAGGTTTATATACAGTGTACCTGAAAATCCTGGATAGCTTTCTTTCTTCTGTTATTAGGTCAGAAAGTGTTTGAATTATTCCTTGGATTCTGCCCTTTTGTTTTTACATAGAACATAGTTCTAGATATTAGACTGTTTATATATTCTCTTTCATGATTTTGTGTGAAAAAATGCCTTGATCACATGCTAGTTAATGGGGAGACCCTCCTTATTTATGGCATAAGATGCTGGTGCAAGAACAACACTGTGCTATTTATCTTTTTTTCTTCCTCTTTGTGTTTGTGGGTAAGCAATTAAAATAACTGGGTCACTGATTATTGAACTTGTGCATGCACACAGCAGCACATTGGTATCATAAAATATTAGATCTTTCTTTTGATGGCTCACTGTGGAACTGGCTTCATGTTTCTTGATGAAAGGAGAGGAAAGGAATAAGGTGAGGAAAGCTAGTGATCTTGTTGTTGCTCTGATCCTCCAACAAAATGAATGGCAGAATGTATAGCTGGCAGGTTG
This sequence comes from Coreoperca whiteheadi, assembly GCA_011952105.1. Lineage (NCBI taxonomy): Eukaryota > Metazoa > Chordata > Actinopteri > Centrarchiformes > Sinipercidae > Coreoperca > Coreoperca whiteheadi. The sequence goes on from CM022491.1 coordinate 14,351,549, forward strand.
GTGGCCTATTGCCCCATGATAAGTAGTATCTGCAAGCTGTGGGGTTCCCAGTAGCCTACCTGATAGAGCGGGTGATCCATGTACAAGGCGAGTCCTTACTGCAGCAACCCGGGTTAGAGTCTGACCAGCAGCTATTTCTGCATGTCAACCCCCCCCCCCCCATAAGTTCAGTGATAGTGTCAAGCTGAAGAAAATGATTTCTGGTTTGCATAGGGAGCTGACAAAAGCCATTTCATCTAAAAAAAAAAGACTCATCCGAAGAGAGCACAGCCACAAAAAAAACCCCAAAACATTTTGAGTACTCCTACCATGCAAAACCAATCTGAGTGATTACTCATATGATCTCACCCACAAGCACCAACGCCACATCAGTGTGAAATAAATAACACATGGGCCCCAACAGTGACTGGAGTTCGAGATGACTGACAGCCAATGGGACCCGTAAAACATCCCAAGGCAAACTGATTACCACCCCCATCAGTATATGGGCTGTCACTGTTATTGAGAGACTGTCAGACTCATTCTTATTGCCATCCAAATCAAATGTGAGCATCAGTCATGTAGGGCTGCTGGGAGCATCAAACATCCTCTCTTATTAACCCATTAACCTTGTTGTTTGATGTTAAATAATTATGGTCTCTGATCTTAAGGGACACATCAACAACTAGTTCTTGTTTACTGCCATGATCTTAAGATTTATTTTTGTTCGCTCTCCTAATGAATGGTCCCATTGACTAAAAGATAGACTGAATGACAGATAGATAGAAAGACAGACAGGTATTTTACTGTATGCTTAAAATCTCCAAGCTAATAGTATATCCCTTAGATGCCTGGAGTCCAGGCAGCTTCTTTGCCATTATCCAAACAAACAAGAGCTTACATGTCTTCTCAGCTTCCTGTCTCACAGCCTTGTTTCCTAGGCAACCATGTCAGATGAATTGAGAGAGGGACTGACGCCCTCCAGTGAGCCAATCCTCTCTCATCCAAAGTTTGTCTCACTTCAGGTCATGTGACACCTGTTCCCATGACAACCAGGTTGGAGGGCAGTCTGGATATCTCTTTGATCAAGGAAAAATACCACCCATGCCAGCAAGCAACCTTGAAATCAAGGAGGGAATGCAGATATGCAATTGCTCTTTATGGAGATGTAATAAGCTCATGTCAGATCATTCATAAAAGCCCTGCTTGGTTCTAGCACAGGGATAGTAGAAGTCGAGATATAGATATAGAATACCTATTGCAACATGAAAAATGAAAAATTCAAGAAAACATTCAATTTAATACATTAAAAGTAAAATTACACATATATGAGCATGCCTATAGTGTAGCTACAGTAGCTTTCAATGAACAAAAAGAAAACATTGACTCACAATGCTAACAAGTGCCTGTTTTTGAGTTTCTTATATATGAGCTCAAGAAAAGCTTAAAATCATTGCTTAAAACAAATGTACGAGGGGCAGGTAACATGATGCCCCCAGAATAAGTTAAAGATTGAGTGGATGCCTTTCTTGTCAGCTCACAGCAGCATTAATCACCAGCAGCAGAGTCACAAAACAGATTATTTTTTGTGAGCAGGTGGCCTTAAAGCCTTAAAGGTCTTTTGGTCTATGATAAGCATTTGGCCTTTCTAAGCCTTTGAGCTCTCACAAACAAAGAACCATCCCAAACCTCTGGGCTGAGGTAAATGGTTGACTTTTCCAAGCCTTTTAGTCTGCACAAAGCTGTTGGAAAGCGTCCATCAGATAAGAGGTTCCCATGGGCATCCTTTCAATAAAATATGTGACGGGCAACAAATTGGCTTTAGACACCTGTCGTAATATAGAAAGGCCAGTCATTTCTCTGCGCTACAGTTGTCTCAAAACACTGGTATTGGCAGTAAATTATTAAGAGTCAAGACAATAAAAAATAGCCATGTAAGAAAAAATGATAAAGAACAATTCTTCGTAACGCCTCACATAAAGCATGACTTCTGTATAGTTGCATCACATAATGGAAAAAGGCCGACATCTGGCCTATGAAAACAAAAGGAGAGATCACTTCAAGAGTGTTTTGCTAGTAATGTCAAAAGAAAGCAAATGCAACAAACTTTGAAAAGGCAGGCCACCTGCCCTGAAGAAAGTCTAAATAAAAAGGCTTGAGCTCGGACCAAGTGCAAATTCTAATTAAATCAAGACCACAATACACTCTTACAAAGGGTCTTACAGAAATTGGACATGCCTTTAAAACCATCCATATTTAAAGTCCCAATAAATAGAGATGTTAAACTAAATTTTAAGTAGCCTGAGGCCAGGCTATCCAAGATTAGGTCGGGTGTTTGGCCTAATGCCTCTGGCCAATTTATCAAGTAGTGTGCCTGAACTTTGAGATAAAAATGACCACTAATTTGCTGCAGTCTAACTTGATGATAGGGCTGCCTTTATTAATTCACTGTGAGAGGAATATTTCATTAAAAATTAAATGCTAATTTAATGCCACGTGACATTTCAATTACGTAAAATGCCAAAAAGTTAATAGTGTAATTTCATTAAAGAAACAATATTTGATGTCATTTTTTGTTACAGACAAAGTTTCAATGATGGCAAAAATTCATAAGGCCACAACTGCACACACTGGAGGATGACACGCAGCCGACCTACTACAAAGCCATTGAAGTGGCTTTTACCAGAGCTCTCTGGCACAGGCACACAGTAACACGGTTACTTCCACACTGGCCATGTATTATTTGACTCAATAAAACACACAATTATTTAGTGGCAGGAGTGATAGTAAGCTTTAAGGACACCTGGAGTTTAGCAAGGACTCTCGTATGGTGGGTGAGATGTTTTTACATTTATCAGTAAATACACAGTTTTACTTTCTTATCTTCATGCTATAATAGTATGAGTTATAATAATAACAAGGTGCAATACCCATCAACAGCCACACCCTTGCTGGGGCAACTACTCCTGAACTTCCCCGATTTTCCACACACGGACAGTTGAGCAGTAGCCAAAGTCTTCAATAAAAAAGTATTGTGGCTTATATGTGAGCAAGTTAGCTTTTGTTGTTCTTGCCTGAAATAAACAATGCATACACAACAGTCACACTTTCTGCGTAAACTTCTTTCAATTTTCTTTGCAACATATAGGCTATACATTAGCTATAGATTTAGGTTACTTTGTGCGGTGGTGTTTCATGTAACGTTACCTATGGTACTCTTAGGATATGGCTTGCTAACCCTTTTTCCCCTCATCATTTAATAATTATAGGGGCCCTATATTGCAACACTTACTGTAAAATGACATTTTAATCATCATTACACTATAAGACATTTGGTCCAGTCAAAGAGTACAATACAGTATGTTCTAGGGATGCCATTAAAACCCACAGCGCTCGACATTAGTCAGCCAGCTACAGTAAAAGTTGACATTAGCTAACACGTAGTGGTAGTGTACCAACGTTGTTATACTATTGGCTTACAAGCCTTGTTAGAAGCAAGAACCAAACGTCAGACAACTCAAACAGAGATAGACAAAACATTAATTAATTATTTTAAAATGAATAATTCACAATCATAATATTTTTTTGAGGAAAAGTGATACTTTTATTCCGCACCTTTCAAAAAGTTATGGTGATGTTTTTGGTTTGTTTTTTTAAATATTCGTCTACATAAAAATGTTAATATAACCTTTAAAAGCAACATAACTGCAACATGCAACAAGAGTCACTGTAAAGGAAACACCAATTGATCAAGAGCCAAGAGCCCTTTGTTTAACAAGATGCCAACATAGTGTCAAATATGATCGTTACCTTCCTAGTGACCAATTCCAGCTTAAAAATAACTCACTTAATATTTATATTTCTGCATTTTAATATATTAAGTATGAGAGGAAACTAGGCTCAAAAGCCAGACTACATCTCACAAGCTCAGCAAGATTAACTCCTGGAAAACATTGACCAAAACAATTCAACCCACTGGGTTCAAATTAAACCTCTGAACCTTGTAAACAACTAACATACAAACTGAAGTATGAGTCAGTCGGAAACTACATTCCTGTGTCTTGTTTCACCTTTATCTGAAACTGTATTTTGGTGTATTTTAAGTTAAGAGAAATTAAAAAAAAATATTTTCACACCAGGTGCCATGATTTTCCAGTTTGGAAATCAAAAGAAAAATGGTGTGTTGCTGTCATCTGGTCAGGTATAAAAAGGACCATCTTTTGTGGTCCGAAAGAAGACATCATACTAACAGCTAGTTCTTAACAAAATAAAAGTTTCAAGACAATAAAGACTGCTATTGGCAACCAACAGAAGTAACTGCATGAACAAAATGCCTGTCATTTCATGTCAAGCTCTAGTGAATAGAAACCCATTCACTTCTCTTATTCTACCTCTCAAGATTCAGTGCTGATAAGTGTTTTAAGAGCAGACTGAAACGAATCCATGAAGCTAAACCAAAACAATCACTGCCAACAGGTACAAAAGAGCAGTGACCAGATCCTGCTTAATAGTGACTTTGAACTAATGCTATGTGCTTGCAACATTTTATAGTCAGCATACTGAATAATGCTTGGTTGTTAAATGTGGCTAACATAGCTGCTAACTGTAGCTTGTTCCTGCAGGATGCTCCAGCCTTTATTCTGTCTTGAGCCCTCAGTCATCCTTTTTGAAACCATGTGGAACTGCTATTATAAACTCCCTTTGTCAGATAGCCTATAGGTACTGGCACAAAATCCTCACTGTGGGAAAAAAGCGATGCATCTTATCTATCAAAATTCAGACCTAACAAAGTACAAAACATAGTGAGCCAGTAGCTCCGTAATTATCTAGAGAGATAGAAAAGGCACAAACTAAAAAAATAAAAAAAAACCAAACAGGTTTGCTCCATACTCATCCTACCCATGAATTTTTGAGGAAAATAGGTTTAGATCTCTTGTAATTTGCTGCGCTATTCTCCAATGGCTGATCTGAGATGAGCCGATTCCAAGCACTGTAAATGTTGTTGCAGTGATGGGGAAAGGGTTGCAGGGGCGGATCTAGAGAATTATTCATCGTGTGGCAAAAGGGTGTCAGAATTTAAGGGGTGGCAGTAATGTATATGCTGATTTAATCGCAAACAATCACATATATCAATATTTTCTTGGAAAAGTCCTCAAATGAACTCAAAAACATTACATTATTGTGGCACATAAGCATTGAATAGAAATATTCAAAGTTGAGGCATTAAAAGTAAATTAATTGTTTTATTTCCAAATCTTCAAACATTCAAGTATTCTGCCAATTATTAAATCGATTAATCAAGTAATCAGATCTGAAACACTTTTGCTTCAAATGAGGTAATGAATTGTTTTCTCATAGTAATGAGATCTAAGTTCACACGGAATACATCTACGGCGAACATTTGTTGAAATGATAAGGATGAATATATAGTATAAATTTGCCACTGAGAATAATATTTATGGCAAACATTTTTTTTTACTTAACATCCCGTAGACAATAAAAAAAAAAAAAAACATGTATCCACTATTCACTCTAGTCATTAAATTATGTCCTTCCCACCACTTAGTCTCCTTGTTAGTACATGATGGCACAGAATGGATGACATATGTAGATGATTAAAATGCTTAGGTGCTGAAACGGAAATGAGGGTGTAAACTAGACAACTGGGCCTTTAAATAGAAACATTACGCAAATTTACCTTATATTGAAAGGTTGCATATTTTATTCAAAATATCTAACTTCAGTCTTCCCAGCATACTTCTTGTGCTGTAGTAACGCATATAGGTGATGTATGTTACATTGTGCATTATATCATCTGGCATCAGCAGTCAATGTCTGGCAGCTTGCGGAGTCATGATTTTGCCATAGAGCATTGGAACAGTGTTTCATGTGCAGTGTATTTTTAAAATCTTTAGGTTTAAAGGGGGCTTATTTCATTATCATTACCTATTCAGCTATCAGTAAGCATGGAAAACAAGCAATCCAGTTTCCTGTTTAGAATATGGCAATGAATATTCAAAAGATGGTACAGTAGGTAGTATACAAAAAGATACTTGCTTTAGAAGCTTAAAATGCCATGCTCTACAAATTCACTAGCAACTGGAATCCCCCTGGCAGGCACTAACTGGTGTCAACAAGCAGCTACTGATTGGTGCAGATACTGATAAAGTCAGCACATAGCAAGGCAGATAAAGGTGGATGGAGGCAGACATGGAGAAGCAATCTCACTGCAGGGGGAAAAACAGTTGGGAATGGGCTCCCATATACTAAAAATATTTTCAATAATACAATTTCCATTTCTCTTTTGCTCCTTGTCTCTTTTTCCTTCTGTCTCGTGCACTGAACTTTACTGTAGGGCTGCCACCAACAAAATTTTTTTTACGACAACTAAGTTTCCTTTAAAAAAAATAGAGCATTTGATTTGAGTTAATTTTATTTAGACAAACTGTATGTCATTGTATAATGCAGCACAAAACAAAATGTAAATAAAATGGTTTACATATTAAAGTGCAAACCTGTACGTTTAAAATGGCAACTCTAACATGATAAAAATAAACCGCTGAAACTGCTTTATCCATAAAGTGAGTAGTAAAAAAACAAGGAATTACACAGTACATTAATGAAGTGTACCAAACTAGCAATAGCTGAATGTTCTACTCTGACCAATATTTGCAGGTTAAGAAATAAAATGTACAACTAGAAAGCACAAACAGCATAGTTTCAAAGATTGTACAGTAAAGGCATTGAGCACCATGGATACGGGAAATAAGCTCAAGCTTGTTTTAAAGCCTAGATTTAGGTTTACCACATTCATCGTGGACCCACAAAATCAAAATTTGGGCAAGAGAGGAAAACAGGATGGCACTAAGGTAGAACAAGAAAACTGCAATATATCAATAAAGTCAATCAAGCAAATGTCCCAAAACATACTTCTCTTCAATCCTTATTACCAAATGAAACAAACAGTTCTCAAATACAAGCATTAGTAGTAGAACGATTGAAGCATAAATTGACAGGACCTGCCAATGTTTGTTGGTGTGGGTGCTGTGTTTGGGACAACTGCAAAGTGGGCTTGGTTTGGAGACGTGAGTCCATTGGGAGGGGTGGGGGCGCGGGACATGGCTAAAATGCGCAAATAGGATTTAATGACCCGAAATTTGTCTAGCTGCCAATGGGGAGGGATGACTGGCAGTGATCTGAAAGTAACATGATATTTAAGAGCCACAGAAGTAATTTGGCCCGGAGGGACAGACAAAAGGGGAGAGCTATGGATTGGGAAGAAAGATTGCATGTGCTCATGTAAATGGTGCAACGTGCTAAAAAAAAATTAAAAATTAAAAAATAAACAGTATGAGATTTAGAGAGATTAGGAACAGAGGAGGGAGGCAAAATGGGATTTTGATTCAATGTGGCTTTCTGATGTAAGAGTAAGAGGTTGAGGAGCTAAATTAATGGCTAGTGGAAATTCAGCATCATCAGGGGACAGAAAAGATTTAGCAATTTTATGAGGGTTGAAAATAAACCAGTGTTCATTTGACAAAGAATGTTACCCATGGAGTCAATTTAAATAGTGGGATCAGACAAATCTGAGTCTGGTGTTATTACACCTATTCAAGCAAGTCAATAAAGGATTTTCTCCATGTGACAACTGACAAAGCAAAGCATCTGACAAGATGCCCTGATTCATTTTTGTAGCACAGTAATTACATACTTTTTGCTCTGACTTCTCCTTCTCCAAGTACTATAGCTCCAATGTGTTACCTTGAGTGCTGAGCAAAAGACTTCCTTTCTGCTACCCTCAATCAACAAACGGATGCCGCAGTGAAAAAGGGTCAGGAAGAGCTGTCACTATTCCTGTCCACCCTAGATACTATCTGTACCAGAGACTTTCCTCTGGGACTGAGGTCACACATCACCTCAACACTTTGTTCCCATGAGATGTCACACTTTCTAAAACTCACCCGTAAACCCCCGCAATCTCTTGCTCCCCTGAGTACCAGCTAACGCTGTCTTATACCTAACAATCCATTATGTTGTTAGTGGTACAGTTTTTACAGAATATTGCAATACTTATACATCTTTAAATTCTTACCTGCACAATCTGTGAACATCAGAACCTTTACTATAGGATGCAACACATAAAAAAAGATACATTCAGAAGTGACGGTAATTTATATTTCGCCCCACTTACTATTCAGCCTTAACTTTATCATACTACACTTAAATGTCACTTCAAGTCAATATACTACTTGGCACCACAATACCCTGAGCTACAGCTGCAATCTCAAAGTAAGAATGTACTGAATGGAGTAATTTTGAAGTTCATATATCCATATTATGCAATTGCATGAGGGATTCACTTGCATTGCATTCTTGTATTTGGATGGAAATTTTGTAATAATTTGAAGCAAACTCAATCCAAAACCCCCGATAATGGTACATTGTTACACGATAGCTAGTCTATGAATTCGACAAATGTTAATACAGTTATTTTACAGTGACTCTCACATCACTGTTATTCCATCCGTAAAAACATATATTAATACTAAAATTGGACTTGAATGATATATCACTTAGTGATCCACACATTGTGTATTGAATTGAATTTTATATAAAAAATGTTTTACTTAAAATACATAATACCAAACAATATTATGCTTTGGGTGAATCAGAATGTGTTTTCAGTGCAGGAGGTAATGCTACAGTACACTCTACACTTGTTAAGATTGTGTGAATTTAGTAAGTGAATTATTAGTATCATTAGTACATTAGTATCATACCACACTATCAGCATAATTAAACCTGGCATATTGAAAGCAAACAAAAATTGGATCCATCTACATCTTCCTACACACTGTTTACTTAAACAACTTAACCTGTCCTACATTGACCATAACCCCGACAACTGTGAGCCATCTACTTAATTCGTAAATATACAAAATATTTTTCTCAGACACCGCTGGGCATCAGCGACAACTGCTGTGGGCTTAGGATGGAGTGGGTATAAATTAGGTATGGCTGTATCAGATGCACCTTTTACAATATGAAAGCTGCTTTTCATCCCTCTCACAAACCCAAACCCACATATGTTGTAATGCACTTCAGCATGGGCCCAGCTTGGGGAATGACAGGGTTCATCTAGTGCCATACTAGTAAAAATAGAAATTAGACAAGTTCACTTCCTTGTATCTATAACAAAATAAATGTGGGGTTGACTTATTTTAGGGTAATGCTAATGTTTTTTTTCTATTAATCACATGTGGGATTTGCAAATGAGCACATCATTGTAAGATGTTAAGCTGAATGTTTATGCCCACTGGATGCTTAGGATGTGTTCAGGGAATTTTATGCTAGAATGTGGTAGCTCCACATATTTGTCCCCAAAGGGTAAATTTATGATTTTGTGCATGCACTTGCTTTTCTCTTTGCACGTCAGAAATAAAGTTGTATTAGTGTGTTCTTATGGACTCCCAGTATTGTACATTTTAGAAGTACGTTGTACAAGTAACTAAGGGGAAAGCCTCTGTTCTCTGTTACTTTGAGGTAGAGCAATCCAGCCATTGTGAAGAAATTCTTTATAGGTGGCACATACGCTACTCTACTCAATAAAAACATTTTCTTGACATTATAAAACTATAATTTATTGCTGTTCAAGTACCATCTCACTGAACAACACTATTAAATTTGATCCTGTACAAAACGCAGCCCAACAAAACAGACAAGCTGAGATATGAAAGTCCTCCTGAAACCCCTATGTAATTCTTCTTTTGTATTAAAAAATACTCCAGCCCTACAAGCACACACAAAAACACATCAATGTCTGCTGACTATAAGTAATAAGGGGATCACAATCATGGCAGGTGTATTTTAACAGCATCAATGGTAGTTGGTGCAAAGCAGCACACAGATTAAGTACAGTAGAGGCAATCAGTGCAGCAATAACCCAGGCTTAAACTGAAATTTTCAAACCAGTGCTATCAGAGTAGCAGGAAACACAAGAAATAGGACCCAAATGCAGAGTAGGGAGTCGTAGCCTCTTAGGTGTTCTACCAAGTTTCTCATTACCTACTTTGGCCTGTCTGCTACCTCTGCTTTGTCCAGGGAGGGACGCAGAGGTAGCTACTAGCCGTGGTAGCATACCACTTCTGCTATTGCTAGACCCGAGAGCATACCTCACTAGGGGCACTGCATCCTGGATGGCACTTTTCAAGAGTTTCTCAGTGGAGGACATCTGTCTGGCCACCTTTTCAACCTTTATGCAGTCATATCTCAGGGACATGAATGCTGATTCTTTTTTCTAGACAAAAAATATGACATCAGGTTTACAAACTCCCAAGGATGGAGAATACATTTAAAATACATGTGTAATGCCTTCTGATGCCCCTCCTATTTGTCATAACTCCAATTGTGTTTCAGACATAGACACATAAACTACATCCCCTTCCACACACACACACACACACACCACTCTCACCAGGGAGCTGGGAGATGGTATCAGCAGTGCTTTTTCACTAAATTAAATATATACACAGGAGTAATTGTATTTCTTGTTGTTTTCCTGCAGGTATACAGTAGGTGGTATAGGGCATATTGTTATAAGTAAATCAGTCCTTTTAATATCCTTGTTAAGCTGACAAATAAAGAAATACACTTAGCAACTCTTCATTACCAGCCTTATGTCAACATAGTGATGTGTTCACATTAGGCTTGTCATGAACAACTGATGTGTAATATCTATAAGAATAATGTGAATATTAATGCTTTTCCCTCAGAAATGCAGGTATAAGATTTGGGCTTGTCTGCAGATGTACTCTCTTTTATTTCCACACTGCAGAAACTGCTTTCCTAAAACTCCTGTGTAACATCCCACGTTTCATATTCTCACAGGCTGTAGTTCTCACACATAATATACAATTTAGGGTAAACAGTTGTTCTACCAGCTGTCTCCTATTCTTCCTCGATGTCAGCATAGTTACAATTAAGCACACACCGACAGAAATGTGATCCTCACATTGCTTGTGTAATGAGGAAGTCATGAATAATACAGTAACCAAGTAATAACGTAGTCATTAGTAAAGCCCTATTGCCCATTAGGAGCTGCTCTTAGTTCCAGCACTGCGTAATGCAGCTAATGTTGACCACCAAGGCTCACTAACAGGGAGCAGACATTGTCTTGACCTGCTTTCTTCTCGCATAACAATTTGCCTGATTATATCCAAGTCTTTTTCATTTTTGTCATTGATTGATGGAGATATTCATATCTTCACTGTTCCCAGATATAACATGATAAATGATGAGCATTCATTCACTGTTTTAATAATCATATTTTTTCACATCAATCCAACCAAATACATTCAGTGCAGAGATGTGTAAAGAACCGCCGCCCTAACCCACACACACACACACACACAAAATGCTGCAGGAATTCTCAGACACTGTGCTCTCTAAACGAAAAGGAATTGTCTGACATGCAGATCCTTTGATATTTGACATCGAGCAGACAGAATGATAGCTGCTAACTTCAATAAATATCTTCTTTAACCAGGAAGCAGGAAAGAGGAAGGATGCTTCGTATTTTTCAAGAGCTGTGTGGGATTGGGGAGTGACTATGGATGACAAATGTAGTTTCTGACCTCTCAGATTGATATGCGACTTCATAGCATTCGGTCTGCTGCCATGGATACTAGGTATCGCATCTAACCAGAGATCAATATAAATCAGCACCCAGCACCCAGTCAGTCATTAATCTTAACATCAAACGTGTCAGCCGCTATACAGCCTCATAGTGACATTATCATAAGAATGCAAACTGGCAAAATTCCTTCCTAAACAGTATAAATCAGATTAAAATATGGTTGTCATGTCTCCATTCTTGGTTTGTTAGACATGTGGCAGATGCAAGTATGTTTTTCTTTCTATGATTTACAAATAGGAATTGTTCCAGAAAATAGGCAGGTTTACTGGTGGACCATTCGTTCCTGTGCTATAGTATGTGCAAAGCACGACACCAAATAAAATGCATTTTACATAATAATCAGTTAGGAAAGCTATTCTGTTTATACCCAGAATAACATGCAGCTGATGTCTTGCTCTACCAACTGCTTTAGAAGATACAGAAAAATCAGACAAAACAAATTAGAATCTTGAATCTTTTTTTCCAAGTAATAAAACATTTAGGTTTTTTTCTGGCAAACTGTCAGTACTGTCAAATAAAGGCAGAGTCATAAAAACAAACAAAAATAGATATAATCTTAATCTTCTTTGGTTGTACAGTGCACATTAAATACCCCTGGGAGTTTACAACTTGTTCTAAGCTTTTGTAGTGGAGTTTGCTTTACAGCTCAGCGCAGCTTATACAGAGTATACATGCTCACATCTACATCACATTACAACTCACAGATTAAGTGAGGAATTGAGACAGTTAAATTTGATTAATGGTGGTGAAGCCACAGTTCTGTGTTGGAACAAGCATTAGGTTTACTGTATTAAAATATGTGAATACACTGGGGAACATCAATTAAACAACAATTGTCATGTGTGATGCATGTACTGGGGATCAATGTTTCATACCAATCAGTCATTTTGAATATTTGATAGATTGTGTGAAGCTTTATAGCCACTTAGGAAGACATTGTTTGTATTTTTCCCCCCACTAAATATGATTAATGTGTAAATCAATGCAAAATTCTGACCTGAGAGACAGGAATTTAAACATGAACGTAACAGACTGTTGATGACTGTCTCTAAAAGAGACACACTCTACAACGCTGAGTGTAAACAACGTATATTATTTACTATGCATGTAAGAGCAAAATTGATAACTTGTTGATCATGTACCATCACTAAGGGGAAAACGTTTTTTGTGCAGAAAACAACATATTTTTCTTCAGAAGAGTAAACGTGAGCCTGTGTTTTTCTACACTTACTCAGGTTGCTTGGTTAAAGCCCTCTAAGGTCATGAGAACATCTCACACATGCTGTTCTATCTCTGAGAAAGCCGTGAGCCCCTGTGCTCTTGGCATAGTTTTCTTCACAAAATGTAAACACCTGCATCACTGCTGTGCTCCCACTAATTAAAACTCTGTCTGTCTAATGAGAGCCGTGCCTGTCAGGCCGCTCCACACACTCAATAAATCACCGCTCTTCAGGCCTACTTTATCCCACAGTACGGAGAGGGATGCGTGCGTCTCCCTGATATATGCAACTCAGATACTCTCTCCTGCACTCCTGTTTGTTCTCAGCAGTCTCCATGAGAATTCATCGTCTTCTCCGCTGAGTCATAACATGGGCAATGTAGAGTGGCAGCTCAAACTAAATCTTCTGTGTTGGTGGCCATGGTTATTAAGCACGATTTCCCTAGACCACAGACACAATGAGACAGCTCGTGTAGCCAAACTATAACCATCCACTTAAAAAGGTATACTATGTAAGACTTTTGTAAAATAGTACCCCAGTAATTTCAGAGATCAGTGATAAATCAAAATCAAAACAAAGGATAGCCTCCACCCCCTTTCCAAACAGCATTATACACATCCCCCATTGAGGCGAACAAAGGCTATCGATTCATAAATATGTCAGAACTGAATAGGAGTAAGTAATTTAAGGTTCACTGAGTGACCACAGCAGCAGAAATCCCTTTACGTTATAATGCAATCCGATACAATAGTCCCGTAATAAATACTGCCTTGTTATTATTTTAAAGTTATTGACATAACTGGTTCAAGTCAACGGTAATTTATAAAGCTGTAGTTTGTGGTATTGTTGTGATGTATTGCATTAGGTAAGGTGTTTCTATTATGCCATTACAAAAGTACAGAACTGAAGCAGTCCTGACAAAATTTGAATATTTTAAGTATGGTAGTATTTATTGCAGGGCTGTTGCCTTGCTCTGTATTGCATTGTATAGATATTTACTATATTTTTGGGGTTACTCATAGCATTTATATATATTTATGAACTCACTTGTGCAGCATGACGTCTGATGTGGGTGCAAAAGGCAACACAAAAAAAACTGAAACACAGTAAGGGTTTTGGATTGTGTGGGTTACAATTTATATAACTGCAGACACAGGCTACCATCAAGGCTTATAGAAGAGAATGCAAATTGCAAGAAAAATTACGCCATGTGGTCCCACACATCCCCTGTAAGTGCAAAGTACGTGGGTATCCACCTCCTCCTGGTAGGTGTGGCAATGGCCAGGTAAATTCCATTGTGAAGCAATTTGGTAAGCATCTGCTTGGCAGATGTGCTGCTGTGAGCATCTGTCAGACTAAAGGTGACATTTGCGACCGTGAGGGACATTGCTTGGGGTCGCTTGCACAAACAGAGATGCTACTAATCTGCGGGAGGCATGTCACGAATTGAGACTACATGTTCACCTGAAGTTTCCAGGGCCTTTGAAGAAGAAGAGCAAGGATGAGATGTGCAAATTATCTTCTGTTTGGCTTTGGAGAAAAGCAGATAGATATTTACAAAGCTACTCACGGATGACACGTAAAAGGTAATGAAAACATAGTATGTGAGACATATTTTATATTTTACCTTATTGGTGGTTGCACAATTTAATGAGAAAGCACAAGAAGGTAATGAGCCATTTGAGCAGTTGTAACCTATTTTCTGACTATTTGTAAGACTAGGCTTAATTCTAAGTGTGATATGACGATGAGGGACTGTACTGTGTTCATTCACCCAAGAGAGTCATGGATAAGAGTCCGATTCTCTTACGCTGGACAAAGCAGCAGATATTGCTCAGTCTCATGAAATAGCATAGGTGCGACTAAAAACAAAGAAGCATTATAAAGGCTTGTCTACACTGGAAGTTTTCAATTTTCATTCTCATGAACAAATACGATTCTACTCTAATTAATGTAGCCATCTACACATGATGCGTAACGCAAGCGCATTATGCACAAAGCCGCCAGCCGAAGTCTATTTTCACGCTTCAATTCTAGTGAATGTGCGTTGGGCACTGCCAAACTGTGTGTGACCTACACAGTAAGTGCCTGAACGCATCCTTTGTAGGTACTAACAGAGGACTGTCAGCTGCCGCTGCACTACTGACGTGTTACTTTCACTACGCCGCCTGTGTGGACATGGTATAAGGAAAATAAAAGCAGAGAGTGACTGTGAGCCAGAAGGGGTAAATGAGTGATTACTGTCGAAATATGGCATGTGGAGAGTGGGGAAAATGTCCAGCCAAGGACAAGCAGTGAAACATGTGGCAAATGGAATTGTTTACATTTTCAGAAGTATGCCATTATGACCACATTAGGTTCCACAGTCTAAGTGGAAAATACTTCGAGGAAGATGCAGAGGAATGGATGGGCAGTATTCTTTGACTCCTGGGATCTGAATTTTTGTCAGTACCCAAGACACTTGCAGGGCAAATCATGAATGAATTAGCAGATGTTTTCTCCAGCTTTCCCTGATGCACATTTCATCTTGACCCCAATGAAACACAGCTCCCGCCAAGATGAGTTCCCCTTGGCATTATCCAGCATAAACAGAGAAACCCTGCAAAGGCATGCTCAGAGTCTGTCTCAGAACTAGAGATTTTATTTTTATTTTATTTTTTAAAACCTCTAACAGCCACATTACCCTTTACCAACCCACTATGACATCAGTTTCCCTTTTTATACCGTTTGGCCAATTAGCTGTCAAGCTACAACGAATCATCCAAACTGAGCACATTTAACAACTTGTTTGGATGCTACAGAAACCTAAGGCTACTTTCAGCATGGGAATTAAAACAACATTGGCATATGTGAAGGGTTGAAGGTGTCATAGCCATTGTTAATGATATATTTATCTATGTCAAAATAGAGTATGACAAGAAACTATGCTACGTTCCTGTCAGCAAGAATTCAAACTCGATCTAGAAAAGAGCATTCTCTCGCTTATAGTAAGCTACTTGGACATCAGACAGCTGATAGCGTAGAGCCAGGATTTAAACTATAAAAGACATGAAACCAACCAACCAAAGACAGAGATGAGCTCAAAACCATCCTGGGAATGGTTCAATAAAGTTTGCATTTTGCATCTCTGACATAAACACAGCACTGCTTCACTTTTTGAAGCGTTCACCTGGGAAGTTGATACTTCATAACGGCTTAGGCGCAGACTTACTGCAAAATGGCAATTAGTTATGCATTCAAATCACTGACTGACAGTGAAGTCAACTTTGCACAGAGTGAGAAAGTGCTTTATGCTAGGTTGTTTGGTTTTATGCTTTCCTGCCACCCAGGGTCTGAAATTGAAACCAGCCAAGTGCCAAATGCAGGTAAATGTCAGTCAGTCAGTCATTTTCTACCGCTTGTTCCTGTTAGGGGTTGCGGGTGACTGGAGCCTATCCCAGTGGCTTCGGGCCTTAGGCGGGGTACACCCTGGACAGTGGCCAACTCGTCACAGTGCAGGTAAATGTTTGTACCAAAATAGTCATGCAAAAACAAAGCATGCTGAGAGTCTCTCCCGTGTTTTGGTGTCATATACGGGCGCGCTTGCTTCTGTCCTCCTCTCGGTGTTGAAGTTTGACACACACACAGACACTACCATATATCACGTGCATCTATACAGCGCCGTGAAACTGACCGGCCCGAGCGCTCCTTGTTTCATGGCACTGTTTACTGTACGGGACATCAGATACTCCACTAAACTACTACTCGCCAACACCAAAGCGTGTAATACACACGCCGGTCCACCGTGGCACTGTCACCGTTGTCATTCTGCAGTCAAATTAGCAATAAAAAATATGCACCGTCCATTTAGACTGTCAAATTAAAGCTTGCTGAGAAACATTTCAGGTGACAGTAGCAATTTGGTTAGGTTTAGGCACCAAAACTACTTGGTCAGGTTTAGGAAAAGATCATGATATGGGTTAAAATAACTAACTCCTTAAACAATCAATGTTGACTACAGGTTTCACACAGGAAATTAACCCTGGTCTCCTGTGTGAAAGTCCTGTGTTTGACTAATTACTTTCAGGTTTCATCCTTAAGTACATTTAATAGCACTTCAGTAGAATTTTTAGATCAAGACTTCTTGAGTTGCATTCAGGCTTGAATTGATTAACCTTTGATAGCCAATATAGCCTATTAAAATATGTTGCTCTGGCCTCTTCTTTAAGTTTGTATTCAACATATTATCTTATTTCCTCAATGAAACGTACTGAAACGAATATACTGTATTATGTAACAAAAAAAGACAAAAGGAAAAAATATGCTTGGCCGGTGGAATTTTTCCATCTACCAGACCCCTTGACCGGTGAGTCAAAAAGTTAATTTCGGATACTGTTACCATCTATGTTTAAGTCTACCATATCCTTGCGGAGAGAATCCAGTAAGCACTTGACTCTACCATGTGAAAACTATTCACAGCAATCCCCCCTAGGCTTCAAAGGATGATTCTTGAGCTTTAAGGGTACAATTTGATCATCATCCACAACCCTCTACAACGTACTTTAGCAACATATGTGTACAGAAAAGCAATCTTTGGTCTGTGTCAGGTTTCTGCTTCTTTCAATAACAAATGAAAAGCCAACAATGTATTGAGACAGCAGTTAATTCTGCAGTGACCTATTTCAAGTCAAAGGTTCTTTTTTCCCCCAAATCCCTTAAAGCAGACTGAAAATCATCATCATTATTTTAAACTACATGTACATTCTACTTTTTGTACCATGACTTCGTAAAGCCAAAACAATTGCTAGCGCAGTCATATCAAATAAACCCAGCTGACAGGTGTGAAGATGAGATGATTATAGACATTTGCCTCCCACTCTTCCTAGAAGTGGTAATGAAGAGCAAAAATAGTCCTCAATAAAAATCAATAATTAGTTGTGTGATAAATTTGTGAGAAAACTGAAGTGTTTGTGTTTTTGAACTATTGCTCAAAATGTACCGATACAATGTAAATTCCAATTGTATTTCCACCAAGATGAGTCTTGGCAAGTGCTGTACTTTGTAAAGTAAGTCACTGGTTTAGAAAATGCTGAAATGGCTTAAGTTTCATAGATTCATATAATGGCTTTAACAGTGTTAGAAACCTAGTACCAAAATAGAGTACAGTACAGTACACACACACACACACAACTTTCCACTGTCCACCACACTCTCAAGTTTTCCTAAAATACTTTCTGCACCAAGACCATGAATACATATGTCAGATTATTAATATATATATTTGCCTGTTATTAGTTGAAATGATTAGTAAATTAATCAATAGAAAAGTTGATAGAAAATGAGTCCCCAACAATTTTGAAAATCCATTAATCATTAACATAATTTATCAGGCAAAAATATAAAACATTTTCTGGTTTCAGTTTCTGAAATGTACTTCGTATGCCAAAATATATTGTCAGCCTGTCTTGTGCATGAATGTTCAACTAGGATGAGGGAAAAGGCCCACTGGTGAGAAATTAATTTGATTATTGAAAATCAAATCCATAATCAAAAGGACTTCAACCCAAACCCAGCCAGAATCTACCCCTAGTCCACTGCAATTATAGTCACCATAAATAAAGGGTCTTGCTGTGCGTCTAGACTACAACAAAGGCCAGAGGGTCATAGCAATATGCCTGTCAGTCACACAGCATGGTGTTCAGCCCAAATTGGGTTTAATAAAGCCCAATGACTCATGTACTGAATGGGATACGACTCCGGTGGAGCATCTGTTATGGATTACCAGGCTTTGTTCCAAGAGTATATTCAGCGAGGGACTTTGCTGGATAAAACATTTTGGTGTAAGCATGCTTTAAAATCACCAAAACATCTCTGGTCTGCAGATAACAACAACAAACAAGTAGATGCATACATCCACAGTAAGGAGTTGCTTTTATTTTATTTGAATCTATTCATTTAGTAATTAATCTATTTCTGAAGTGATAAACTAAAAATGTTCTATTTTCTGGTAACATCCTGCACATGGAGGCTAACTACAGTTAATATCAAGCTTTGTTTCATTGGAAAGTCATTAATACTTGAATGAAGTGGTCTGAATTGGTATTTTAAAATTTTCATTCTGAGCCAGAACTCATATTATTTGGTCAGGTTGCTTTAATATTATTCCATTCATCTATATTTGCATATCACTTTGTAAGATACTGTTACTGTAGCCTGCATGTTGTATAGTATCAGAGTTTAAATCCCTACATCAGTATGTGACCTTGTCATTGTCCTATTAGCAGACCAAACAGTGCTGCAGAATTGTCTTCATAAAGCCTTATCAAATTTAATCTTAATCAGTTAGGAAGTTACAGTGTTACTGCCCCTTTTTGATGAGTACTTAAAAATAATGGTCTCAAGACTGTTTAGTATAAATGATAAATCTAGCGTATTTGTAGGTTCTATTTTGCGGTTTCAATTGCCTCTTATCCAGTCGAAGTTGCAAAGAAGGTTTCAAGATTGGGCTTTTTATGTGCGATGAGGAAAAGACAAGGGGTGAAATGCTAACACCAGGCAACCTTACACCAGTGACAATGCAGCTTTAATATGTAACACTACCAACACTCCCTATTCACATAAGGAGGTCTAGTAAATCTGCAGTTCTCTTAGTCGGTTTTTGTTCATAGCACTGATAACTATAGTTTTAAGAGACAGTGGTTTTAGGTGCATGGTACTCGGACGTGACTGAAACTGAAAAACAATAGAATAAAGGCAAAGTTGAAGTTATAAACATAGGAATATGGTGAAAGGTAGATTTTTGCCAGCCAGCTTTAACTACATACATTCAATGAACAATAATGTCTGTGTCTATATATATTCTTTGGGACAATCATTCTGTCACATTATTGCAACCGAGTCTTCTATGCATTACAGTCATCTGCAGCAATGCTGCTTTAGCAGTTTACATTTAATGGCACAATTCTGTACTAAAGGAAATAATGGAACACTTACACAGTATTGTGCAGTAAAAAGTAAGGGTGTGAGGGTTGGGGCCAAGGTGGTCATTGGATGTATAATTTGTCCTCAAAACTGACACCCCAGGTTTGTGTCTCTCTTATAAAAGTTGTCGGTGTTAAAAGTTTTTTCTGACAAAACGCAAGCTCTGTGCGTATGCACACTCTGCCTCGTTTAGCAGTCCCAAGAGCGCTACGACCAGTTAATGTGAGGATACACCTCCATCTGCTTCCAGAGCGACTTCTCCCTATGCAATAAACACAGGAAAATCACACATAAGCATTAGAAAAGATGAGGGAGACTGAGATGTAAGAGAGTGCACAGATAGTGGCACAGCAGAATAGTGTCATTTAACCCTAAATACAGCTTATTTCCAATGAACAGCCATGTCTGACTTAAAACTTTCAGTAAGAAAATAATTTCTACATTGTATACTGTGTGATAATGACAAACTGTTCCAAAAAAGAAGGGAAAAGGCTGCCTCCAATGTGTCCCCAGGGGAGAGGGAAGCCAAACAGTGGTTCAAAATAATGAGAATCTTACAATGAATACATCTGACAGAAGTGGTGATACTTATATATGGAGTAAGAAACAATCCATTTATGTAACCCACAGACAACTCAATGATAGGCAGGTGTAACCCATGTTACTAGGCCTTAAAAGGTGGGGTATGCGATTCTAATCTAATACACGTCTTTTTGTCAAATTCAGCGAATATTTTCTCACGGTCGGCTAGCTGTCCTTTCAGTGTGTGCGCTAAACAAAATCCGGTGTTTGTACACAGCCCCGGATCTGTAATTGGGAAACAAACAAAGTGGCTCGGGCCGAGCCACACATTATTATTCCAGCCATACCAGCTATGATGCGTGCGTCAGGTAATGTTAAATAACTTGCCCACGGACATTCAGCGTACTTTCTACTTTGCCAAGATGTGCTGTTGTTGTGATGTTCGCTATAGTAGCAGGAGAGTTGTGAGTATCGCTGTCTGGAGCTGCTGTGCTGCCTCTGGGAAACCATCTCACCTTCTCTGGCTGTCAAACTGTCGCAGCAGCAGCAACTGTAACTACAGTTTGATAACCCACAACCTGGCTAATGTTAGTTACCTTACTTGCTGTGTCGTTGTTCGCTCTATATCGTGATATTTGTCATGGTGTTGGATTTCTCCAGAATCACATAGCCTACCTTTAACTATGAGACTGTAGTAATGTAAGTTAACATTAAATTATTATTGCCAAATTACTATTTTCCACAAAGGAAATAAATTAGGAGTTGATTACAAAGAAAATAGTGCTGTGGTATGAATTAAAAAAATGTAGATCTTGAATAGAAATGTCATTTCAAGTGAGGTGAATGTGCTTGGTTTGAAATACATTTAACGTTTCAGGTGACATTGGAGTGGAATAGCTCTGAAATCGGTGATTTAATGTGATATATTTGCGATACTGGAGTCATATACCTCACCATCCAATCAGAACCCTGCTTACACCATAAGTTAGTGTACCCACCATTCCCTAGTCTAGATTCTCCCCTTTTCTTCCATAAACATGATCAGTCAGACACACTTTGGATTACTCTAAAGATCACATGGTGGATTACGATGGAGAACTTGATGTTTTAATTGGTTTTCGAAGATGCGAGCTGTATAAGTGGAGAAATTCCTGTTTTGCGGTACATCAATCTAAAACCAGTTATCATGCGCAGTGGATTTCAGAAAACTGGATGGAAATCTTGAGTGTGTAAGCCTGGTTGTTTCACAAGTTAGGAGAGTATGCCTAAAAATTTACTTTTCTCCCGGTTTGTGTATGTTTTGTGTTGGATTCAACATCTTCGTGGGAGAGTGGATTTGTTCTGCTGCTTCTCTGTGCATTGGTGGTCAGAGGTTGCGGCGAGCCGGGCTAATTGATGATCCTGAAAGATCTTAACTATTGTTTTCATCTGAAATCCTGGCAGGATTGATCATTGCCAGAACACTGAAGGATACAATTCATAGACTGCATAGTTTCATTCTTTTCACTGGACTGGCAAAAGTAAAAAAAGGGAGAAACTGTTCATTACTGTGTTCAGTAATGTGAGTTAACCTAGTTGGGTATCTAACCCTAGGATAAATGCTAATATGGGATTACATAGATTCTAAATGGTTCCATATTTAAGTGGCCGCTAACCTTTTACTTGAGTGGTGTTTGGTTAGACACTGAGTGACTCCATTCAAAAAGAGAAGTAATACATTGTTGTTTAATGTTGTAACATTTATTTTCTCTTCATACAAACAGTAAATATATTAATTATTTTATAAACTTACCTGCTGGTTTATGGGTCTTCTTTACTCTTGCTACTTAATGCTTAATACTAATTTCTCCTGTGAACGAGCCTACACTCTCTGATGCACTCGTCCATGTGGTTACTTATTTATAGATGTAGAGATACATGCACCTGTTCCACCCAGTGTGCACTACAGTAAGCTACAGCTGAGCAAAGTTACAAAAGTCTAGGCCTTTCTCACCTCTAATACAATACAACTTATCAAAACTGAACTCAAAAACATATTTGCCTCTGCTCTGCTTAATAAATGTTTGACAGGCAAAGAATGTGATTTTCTGTTGCCATAGGGTCTTTCAATCGCTGCTTTTTATCTGCTTTGTAAGACCCAAACAATCACTGTGGTAGACCTATTATTAGTGTCCCAATTAGTGGCACTAGGACGATCACTGAACCCGCAGTCAAATACATAGATTTTCTTATTAAATCTGAAAGATGGCTTTTTACCTGCTTTCCTTCAAAACACAGCCCATGTTTTGTTTTGTTTTTTACATTACCATGGATATTGAGGCTCTGCACATAAAGAAAGGTCAAGAGCAAAGACAACAGACCCTGGAAAAAAAATCCACCCCCACCTCAATCCCACACCTTGGGACAAAACCATGTATGAGCATGCTTAACTTAGCTTGGACAGTATATAAATTCAATAATGTATGCTTAATTTTTTTCAAGTAAAAAAAAAATCTTATTGATTTCCATCACTCCCTCAACAAAGTCAACCCAAATATTAACTCTACTTAGAATACAGTTCTACTGCTTTTCATTTCTTGGACGTTAAAATCTCTGAATGTGTGCAGATGTCCATAACAATTGACATTCAATCTGCAATAAACACTGTCTTATTTTTAATATTCTAATTGGCCACAACGTCAATGGATTTAAGATATACAGAGAAGAATGTTTGCTGTTCAGGCAATGGATAGTTTGAACTTAGGGTTATAAAATAGAACTGTTACTGGAGGGCCAAATCACTGAAAAATAAAAATCTTAAAATGAAAACGGGTCCCAATAACCCAACTCCAACAGAATGTTTTTTCGTTACACAGCACAGCACTCAAGTGTATGATACCAGAACAATAATAAGGACATGGTCGGCCATTATAATCAGTAGCCCACCTTCACCTCCCTAAGTTGCTTTCCTACTGTTTTACAAGGGCTCCAGCAATAAAAGGAAAGCTGGAAAGGAGCTATCTCCATTCTCCCACAGCATGACTAGTGAAAGCACACTAAATAATGACTTTGCTAATTGAAACAGCATGGAAGAGTTTTGATTGTGGTTGCTTTTGCTGTACATTGGTCACACAAAACACACACTCAAAGACTGATGCACAAAATATAAATATGCAGTTTGATCTCAAAACTCCTAACTTTCCCATAGCACAAAACTTCAAAAGATGCAAGTCACAAGGAGCCAAATTGACCTACGGTTCTGGTTATTTACCTAATTCCAAAAACAGTCTGGGGTGGGGGAGTGGCAGACTCAAACATCTTCTCCAGCTGGAGACCTACTGGATAGAAACGCTCAGGGCAGCTTTTCCTCTAGGCCAGAATGCAGAGTTAAGTTGAGCCTTTTCTTGTGATTTCATTTATGTTTGTACATTTGAATTTGTGACGATTTGGCTGTGTGAAATTTTTTAAGCAACTATTTAAAAAAATAATAATAATAATTTAGCTCCTATGTGCAGATATTTAGGGATGCTAAAAGTCTATAGGAATTAATACATAAACTGGGTGGAATTGCATTTCCCTACACAACATATTATGGTAATGTATGACATAATTTTTAAGAGATATGGCAGTCATGATACTCTGACTGTAGAAAATACAAACCATGTTGCCCCTGTGAAAATGTTTCTAGTTTTTGCTCTGGCACACCATTTTATAGTCTGGGACTTTCAAATGTTATCAAAGATATTCATAATGCAATGTCCCAGTCAAACTATCTCACCTTGTCATAAGTGTATAATGGAGACATTGTGATGCGACCTGCAGTTCAGCCTGTTTCAGAGTCCCACAGCTTGTGTGACATGTGACAAAATAAATCCCACAGCACTTCTTTCATGGAAGCCATATAAATAGATTTAGAGAGGAGAAAGAAGATTGCCTGATGATTGCCTGATGGGATGTTAACGTCAGGTAGACAAGCGATTTATTGTACCATGGAGAATTCATTGTGGACCTCACAAGATAGGAGATATGCTGTTTGTTTTCGCTTTGAGCTGAAAAGCAAAGCTGCCAATGTCATTTTCTCCAACTGTACTTTGGAAAGACACAATGAATCAGTCGTGACTGTCCCTTAGCTCAATCCAAGCTGTCACAGTCTATGAAAGAGTAAATGAGTTATGGGAACATAAGCAAGAGCAAGTATTGTGAAAGCAATCATCACTGGCCAAAGAACCATCTCTTGAAAGGGGCTTTAGGAGGCAGTGATGTGTTGCTTTACAGTCTCAAATATATAGAGAGATGAAAAATAAATAAGCTCCATACACTACTTGGTTCATCCATCTGCAAATCAGAGGGGATGGAACAATTAGCAGGAGACAGAGAGTTGTGGCTACATGGATGAAGCAAGATAGCAACAGAATGTTATTTAAATGGATGGAATATGGTGCACACAATTACATAATCAATATTTCTCTGTATAACAGCTGTGACATCTATGAGAAAATAAAGACATAAAATCATAATGTAAGCGTATTTGTCATTTATGACCCATTCAAAAACATGTACTTGGTTAAATGAATGTTTTTCAATTAACAGAGAAACAATTAGGACTTCAGAGAGGAAACTTTGACTTTGACATACTGAGCAGCTTATAATGAATATGTACTACATGAACATAGACAGAAATTCATGGATTTGCAACGCACAGCAGGTGATACTGTAGGTAATTCATGTATGTCAGGTGCTGAGCCAAAACCTCAACTGCATGTACCCCAACTTGCTGATCACAGGAATTATGGTTAAAAGGGAAGAATGGGCAATGCGCCCCAGTGAAAACTCCTCACCCTCTGGCAGTGCCCCATGGAAACACCCCAAACGCTGTAAGGATTCAAACATATCAGGGATTATTAAGAGACCTGAGAACAAGGTCAAAGACTTGCAGAAGAACACAGAGCAAGTTAAACTTAACTTCCACTTCATCCCCGAGGCTCTGAAAATACTTAGGAGATAGTTGAGGCAGGCTCTGTTGAAAGCTCCCCCGCCGGCACGCAAAGCTTTACTTTTGATGTTAATTCCTTGAAAGCTGTTTCTTTAGCTGGGGATTAGTGCATGAAGAGCTAGGCTTACCATGCTCTGGCTAATAAAGATGAAACATCTAACACAGGTACTCGTACATACACTGGCTTGGGAACAGTGCCTATAAAGTTGCCTTAATTATAGGGAACTCACTTCGCTTCAGTAAGTATAAGAATAGGACGACATTTGTACTTTGAAAATACTGCGGTATTAAATGTTGAAAATCCTTTGTATTCTTTAGACACAAGTCTTGAGGTAAAATAATGAGTTTATAGGCACATCACTTTCTCAGCTCAAACGATCAAAGCTGCCTGAATTTCATAGTATGCTCTCAGCCTCACCAGCTTAGGTCTCCTTACCATACAGCAAAAGACTGACAATTATGAAGTGTGTCCATTACAGCTGCTGATTAGCCTCCATGTCTGTTCTGGCTTGAGCGACTGTTGTAGCTAATGATTCTGTGGCAGCGTGCATAGAAAACC
Source organism: Coreoperca whiteheadi (assembly GCA_011952105.1). Classification (NCBI taxonomy): domain Eukaryota; kingdom Metazoa; phylum Chordata; class Actinopteri; order Centrarchiformes; family Sinipercidae; genus Coreoperca; species Coreoperca whiteheadi. Next base: position 14,377,456 of record CM022491.1, read on the forward strand.
GACACCACTATTCATCTGCTTGGCTAAAATCTCCATGATTAATAGGTGTTTCACAAGAACATTCGCTCCTTTGAATATTTGAAATGGTTCTCCCCATCACTGAGTCCTCTGCTTTGACAGTTTAAGAAGTAAATTAATCAATCCAATCACTGCATCCATCCTGCTTTCAAGTACAATGAATGGCTTTCTTTTCGTCATTTACTTGGCTATTTCCAATAACTAATAGTAGGATGATTCATTCCTGTGACCTTTATTTATTAAAAGTAGGTCTTTTTGAACATTACAGTACACATACTGACAAAACAGCAATATCAGCTAATTACCTCAATAATCTTTATAACCTGGACTGTGCATTAACTGTACTAAAACAATATATATATATACACACACACTAACAATATATAGAAACCTTTAATTAAATCCTATTATCACAATTCAGCTTAATGGAATTTCAGTACTTGTTGGACCACTACAACAATTTGTTCTACTACAATAATAGTGGCTCTGTTTGTTCATTCTCTGATCGTCCTTGCCATTTGTGTCTATTTTACAAAGTATATTTTGATTATGGATAAATCTATGACCCAGTTTGCTCTTATGGGAAATGCATTAATATACTATCGTCACAGTTGTCAACATGCATGCAGTTATATCATCAAGGCAGAAAGGCACAATTATGTTAAAGCCAATGAGGTCTGTAAGAGGGTGGTAAATCTTATCTATCTAATCTTTAATGATATGGCTGGAAAACACATTTGCCCCACTTGTCATCATGAATATTTTGTCTAGCAAAAAAAACAACATTAAAACATCTGCATAAAAGACTCTAAGGGAAAATGGTCTCTGATATTCCTGTCAAGTTGTAAATTTAAAAAGCCGTTAATTAAACCCTTCCAAATTGCCTCACTGGCAAACGTTCCTTTAGAGTTTCATGGTCTATGTTGTAATTACTGATTGTCAACAATATTGTCCTTGCATAATTGTCCCAACTTTGTCTCTCTGAGTAACAAATCTAACATCAGGTATCCTTCACATTGCACTGGCAGTTTGCATTCTATGCTGGACTGTTTCTGAATGCTCAAGCACAGTGACGAAAAGGTGATTCACCTGTATATAGGTAACATTAGAGTCAATTTCCTGAGGGCTCCAAAGAATAACATAAATCATCACCCTTCTGTCACTATAAATGGGCTCTTTGGTGCAATTTTACCATGGAAGTCAGGTACATTTAGCTGGTTCACTTAGTGCCCAAAGCCAAATTTAAGATTGAACTCCCCCACTGCATTCCCTGGTAACGAGCCATTATCAGTCATTGCCAGTTCAAATCTTAACACAATAATTACCTTCAACCCTTACTTTAACATATTCAGTGTGTGACACACATGGTCGCACATAAGAGCAGGAGAGACAAAAAATTCAGCAAAAAGTGCATTGTCAGTATTTTTACATACAGTGTCTGGAAGGTGTTGGTTTATATTTTCTTTGATACCTCAGGACTTGGACCCAAATGTCACCCATTAGTGTATCAAGGCATACATCAATACACATACATACAGACGCAAACAAAACACACTGAAATGGAAAAATGCATAAAGCCATAGATTTAATGCCTAGGGAAGTTAAGGCAGCAGGTGGACAGTCCAAAACATAGCTTGGCAAATCGTGTGGTGCATGATAGGATGATCTATTTTGATTGAGCCTGAGGACTGTCAAGTGCCAGTGATCTTTCTTGCCTTTTCCACAATACCAGTAGAATGTTCTTGTTTTTCATGAAAACTATCTGTTATACTCTGAATTCCACAACTAAGAATAGTACCACTTGTAACAGTAATAAAGGTTTAGAGATTGCTCTAAATGAGACATTAAAATGTACCCTAAACGAAAATACATTTCTTGCACTTATGTTGTGTAGACTGACAATCTGCCTGCATTACCCAAAATGTATTGCACAGTTTATGAACTTCCCCACTGAATATGTAAAATACTAAGTATAAAATCCCAAATGGCTTTGATTTGCTTTAAAAGTGAATATAAATCTAGTTTTATACTACAGTAGTAGTAGTGTACAGCTGACATAATTTTTGGATTCCTGTAATTATCTTATTTTTCAATAGTATAAAATGCATTGCTATGAATTGCATCACATGAGAATTCAATTCTTACACCCAGGCAAAACAAGGGAGAGAATTGCATTACTCGGTGATGTCATCAGATAAGTTGGCATGGAGAGGCACTATTAAAAAACAGTAGGGATGAACGTAGCTTGTATTACTGAGACATGTCATCAGCACATAGGTAGCAGGGATTCTCAATGCATTTCTTTCCATCAGGTGCCCGAGTACATGTGGAACTATAAAAACTGATAAAGGCCAAATCTGTCCCAATCAACAAGGCTGAACACACCAGATAAAGCATGTTTGCAGTACATTTCCCCCTTAAGATTTCCCCTCAGTATGATTAATGTATAGTCTTAGTTTTGAAAAGGATGATGAGTAATGTAGCTCTTCACATGTTATCTAACAGCTTAAAGAAAGCATTTAAATGTTGAAGAAATGGGTTTATGACTAAACGTTGCCATGGCCCAATCCCACATTGAAAGTCCAAATGATGCACAGTTATTAACTATTCATTTCAATTTTTCCCTTCCTACTGGTAAGTTACTCTTTAACAAAGCATCTAATATTAAGTTCACCTGAAAATGAAATCAATTCATATGACCATTAAAAATACCAGCAATTTAGCTGCTGCAGCTCTATCCCAGCCATCTCCCAAACAAGTGTAATGAAGTGGGTCCAAAACAGGCCATCTTTTCCAACCATTAAATAATTCAATGAACAATTCATTGTTGTGCAGGGAGCTTGAAACTTTGTGTTGGATTGGTATGTCACTACATTTACTGATGCTAAATGATGAAAGAAATCAGGGGTTTTTTTTTGCCTAATCATGAGTGACGCTTGCTTGTGTGATAGTGTGTGATAGTGTCTGGTTCAATGGGTCTGGAGTAGTGGAGTGAGTTAAATTATCTAGCTTAATTAGCCTTGAATTACTGTAAGAGACTTAAATAACATTATTGGACGAACTGACCTGAATCCATTAAAAATGCTCGTTGATTTTATTGGACAGCACCTAGTGTCACATCATGCATACATTAGCTGTTAAAAGGGTAGCTTCCAATTGCCAAAAACTCACTGAGTGAGTGTAGCTTGTTGTGTGAGGACATCAAATTAAAAGCTGGCAAAGAATGGCTAAGCTAAGAAGCAAGCGCCTTACATGGACCTGACATGAACATGTGCGTAGCTAGCAGCTACAAAACGTAATTGTAGCTACAGTACATACAGTGTGTACTTGATGAGCCTGATCAAAACATTATGAAAAATTCACAGCTGACAGAGTGCATGTTCAGATGTGTTAAGACTGAAAGAAATACCTCAAGTAACTAATCATTCCTTCATTCATTACTGAATGAAAATCTGACTTTTTAATGCATCTTACAAGAAATATCACATAGATAATTACTTTTAATGGCAGTCTATACTTGGGCATTACCTCATTAAGTACACTTTGTTTTATGTGATAACTGTGGAATGACTGCTGAGATGACAGTTGATTGAGTATCTTGTCTGTTAATTGCAATCGTGTTTTTAATGCTGCACAGCGGATTGACTTGTTGAGGATATGAATTTCTTCTTATGTAACCCTGGGCTGTTGTGTTGGAACCAACTTATTAATAGCATCACAATTGATGAACTGTCAAATGCTCAGCATTCGGCAGATGGACACTTGTACTTGACATGTTTGAGGCTAAGGGCCATGTTCCATTTACAGGGCTGAGGGATACATAGTGTGTGCTGTGTCATGCCTGACAGCTAAAGCAGCGCCAAATTAGAGTAAGCACGTGTTGTTCATTACAGTAGGATGTGTGTTGTATAAAAATGCATGTTTGCTTAAGTGTGCGTGTCAATGTTTGAGCGGGCATAGATGTATTTCTTTAACAGGGATCACTCGTTTGAACAGGGGACAACAAAAGTGAGCTAACCACCTTCCCAGCATTAACCCTGTTGTCCCAGTGGTAGTGCCCAATCAGGATAAGTGCTTTATATTGATTCAGCAGTCTGTTTCGGGGCCCCTGCTTTTGATTTCCCCCATTAGGTCAAAAGAGCAGGTGAACCTTTTATCAGCATGCTTCATCTTGATAACTACCTATTTGTTTTTTGCTTGTTGATACAGGTTGCTCCTAGACTGAATTTTTGTGTATGTGCAAGAAAAAGAACCATCGATTGCTTCGCTCTCTCATAGTGTGACATTTAGATGTACGCTTGATGTACGAGATTCAGGAGTTGTACTCATCCGTCTCTGAAATTTAGTATTAAGTCTCTAAATGCTAAAAGCAAAACAAAATAAGAGTGAGTAATATGGAATGAGGACTGTTACGAATAAGTTGAATTATAATCTCGTCAAGAGCCTGTAGATAATCCTCTATACGTCAGTTCATGAAAAATCGAAGTCCCTGCATTTTGAGCTTCTGTCAAATAGCAGTAGCTCACTTTTTGCCGTTATACTGAAAAAGTTTGAATATGGGTTTTTTTGTGCAAACTTCTCGGGAATTTAATAGGTCGCTGCATGTTTGCAAACATCTATATTGTCATGCCACACAAAGTGATGTTTTTTTGGCTACACTGATATTAATCAGTACTGTCTGGCATTTAATGCAAGATTAAAATCACTAAGCAGCGCAGACCATATTAAAAACATACCTCACCTAAAATCCAATCTGAAAAGGGTTTCAGACCGCAGGCAGGACAAAGCTCGTATTTTGAATATCAATATCATCATTGTGTGATGAAAACACGTTTACGGTCAGCACATCAAACGGCAGAAACAATGCCCGACTATGTAGCCATATTATCCTAGAAATCTTCTGTGAAAAATCTAAAATATTTATTACTGACCATCATCTTCAGCTTGCTCAAATAAGAAATCTATAGAATAAAAAAAAAAAGGAGTATAAACAAGGAGGATAAACATATCAGAACATATCCTGTCCGGGGATAAAAATCGACAATCAAGAATGTCCTGATATCCTCCGCAGTCTGCCACAGCTCCATTTCTTCTTGCTCCAGGGAAAAAACTGCAGTGTGTCATCCAGCTGAGAGGGTCATTGCTTGCCAGTTGCTCTCCACTGAGCAGTTCCCTAATGCCTGAGCAAAGAGGAGGGCAGGGAGGATTGCCTCCGACACTGCCCACCCAGGCAATCAACTGTTGGAGGATTTGTGGGAGGTGGAATTAGTCCATCTCCACTGGCTCTGCCTGCCGCTTCTGCAGCCTCTTCCCAATACCTGTCCGCCTACTCAGCTAGCCCTCCAACCTGAACTACATCTCTCAACAGACTGCATCTATACAAACCCTACATGCAGAACGATCTTTTGTTTATCCATACCAACGTTTTGCTTTACAGTGCTGTCACCTTTCCAGAAAGAAAAGCTTCTCTGACTGTTTACAGTTTCAGTGAAATTAGGGATCCAGTTGAACTTACCCCACTCACTTCTTTTTAAGTCTGTCTCTCACAAATTTTTTTGTGGTCCTGTAGGTTACTGTATCATCTACTCCAATGTTTCCCAACCTTTTTTGTTTGTACTCCCACAGCCCTGTCAGATGGGTACCCCTATATTGACCTCACCTTTTTTCTTCCAATGTGTTTATTTTACTTTATCTTACTGGATGTTATTTAACACTATTGATTATATGAAAGTTGATACTTTTCCCCCTAATTAGCTAAAGTTAGGAAAGTTGGATGGAAATCACTGATCTGCTCTATGTAGATGGCTAAGTGGCCAAGTGTAACAATGTCACTGTTTCTGTAATTTAAAAAATATATTTGATATTAGTGAAACTATAATACAGTAGTGATTGTAGATAGGGGGTTGTCAATATGTTTTAATACAATTACTGGACAGGAAATTGGGATGGAAAAGGGGAAAGATTAATGCTTTTCTCTGCCTCTATGACTATTGACTTGCTCTGGAGCATGGCCAACTGCTCCACTGGAGCTCCACAGTTCCCAACATTGAGACACTGTTGTTAAACTAGGTGCCTCCTGATGTAAATACTGGACATCAAGGTGAAGCAGTGCTTTCATAAAAATGGACATTGTAGCTCAGCAGATTTTGTGAGAGTCCTGTACATTTGTTTGTACTAGGCTATATAGTTCATTTAAAAAGTATAATATCCATGTGTCAGCTCTCACTGGAAGTTCATGCAGCACCTATACACTTTATAACTCAGTGGTAGAGGAGTTTAGTGTTTTTTTCCACCAACCCTTCAAAACCAAAGTCCTGCTGACACCTAGCAATGGCAACGCTCCTGGTGCAGCAGGTTGGAGGGAGGGATGCTGACTGCTGACAAAAGAGTCTGATTTTGATTTCTGGTAGCAGCAACCTCTAGGTGTGAGAACTAGAGGGTGACTGATATTACATCTACATTACACAGAACATGAAGTCCCTTTGAAGCCCAAACTGTCCTAACAGTCCTACAGTAGAGGCAATACTGCTCTCTAACCTTCCAATTAAACACACGTGTCAAATGGGTTATTTATGTATGTATCTTCAAGGGATGTTCCGATGACTCAGACTAGATTAGCCGATGTAATGTTCATCTAGGCCTACCAGTATGGCAATCAGCCATGGAAATGTGCCACTTTTTTAGTGCAAATTAATTAGCAAATTAAATTGCAAAGAGTGGTAATTAATTTATGTGTTACAGGCTTTACCTGAGGCATTGAACATTAACAAATTTAGATATTAATCCATTTTGGCATGTTTTGACATTGATAGATTTCAGCTTATTATAATTGGTTAGATGAAGAACTATAACTGCTCCAAATGCAGAGAAGAGAATGAGAAGCTCTGAGAAAGGTAACTCATAAAATGGTACGCCTTCTACATATACACTATCCAGTGGTTTAAAAAGAAAAAAAAATCTAAATGACACATTTTAATGACTAATCAGGAATATTACACAGAGAAATGCCAAATGCCAAAAGGCATTTTAGTTTTGACGAGTTTGGCCTACTAATTGTCAAGCCTTTGAATCACTATGTTGAAAAATGGCACTGCTATGACATGGACAATAACAAGAACTGACATTATTTTGGCATGCAGCTACGAAAAAGAAAACGGTATTCCAAACTGTTTAAGATGTATGAATATTTTCTTAAGCTGTGCACCAGTCCAATTGTCTAAATTACCAATGTTCAAGTCGTGATATGCTGTGTGATCTATTTGTTTCTTATTCCACAGAGTATGTTAATTCAATTAAAATACCCATAAGTCAACATTATTATTTTGTGCCAAAGAAACAATTATTATTTTTTCTAAATAATATCCCAAAATAATATTGCTGAATCTTAAGCAAACACGTTTGATATGTATTGTGAGTATTGTGTATCAAATCCTGCTGGGAAAGCAGCGGAGTGTTACTTGGTGGAGCGCTGGATCATCTAATTGCTGTTTTTGTCCCTGATAATTTATCAAATCATACCTTGCAAGTGGAATCAACAGTCTAGCATTGAGATGAACAATACTTTTCAGTAACTAAAAGAAGAAGAAATTGTCATTTATTTAGACAACGTATTCTTTTTGAATGTGCCATATTTATGGTTATGGTTGAGAAATGTTTGCTGTATTTTCCCAGTGGAAATACTGTTTTAGCTATTGGAGGGCAGGGCTGACAAAACTGTATCCACATAATAGCCATATTCCATTAGAAAAAGATTGGACAGATGCTGACCTCTACAGGTATGATTTTGCCTTGCATTCTTGACAGATATCACTTCAAATTATGGAGCACATTAAGGGGCTTTTATTATGGGGATTTTTTATCAAATTCAAAACCTGAAATCAACTGCCATTATTAACAACTCAAGCAAATGTCAATAAGCAATGTTTGAAGGCATGCATGCCCGAATGTTCTGTATGTTTCGTTCATTAAATTGAGCAAAACGATCAGCATGAGGTACTGTAAGAAATGTGGTCTTGCTGAGACACTGATAGATAATGAAATGTCTCACTGGAGCCAAAATGTAGTGGCAGAGCAACAGGGAGCCAGACAGCTAAACCAAATAACTGGGCTATCAGCCTCTACTGACAAACAGCCACAAGCCTGACTGAACTGGGAAAAATAGAGCAGTGGAGAAGACATGGTAGCAATGGAGCACAAAGTGGAGATGACAGCCTTTAGGACACAAGTGACAGCAATTGAGGGTAGACTGAGTACAAGTGAGTGTCAGGCAGAGGGAAAAGGCATGCTGGTGCAACAAGCATTAATGTTGACTGGCACATGAGCTAAAGACAGACACAGGGGTCTCATTCACAAGGTCCTCAGAGGGTGCAACATGCTGCTTACCGGTCAACTGAGGAGTATATAATGATGTTTCACTGCACAGATCTTTAAAGCTTATCTATTTAGGGAAGGCTGACAGAGTTTGCTTGTGCTTTTTCACTACTGCCAAGCCTCTACTTTACAATAAGGTCCACAAGGTCGGTGCACTGCCACTCACCAAGTTTAAATTTAGAAGAGAACAACTAACGAGAGTGTGACCTCAATCATATTGGAAGGCATACGGGTCCCAGACCAGTTCACAGAAATGACCAACCTGTTACACTGACTTCACTTTATAATTAAGAATGGTTACATATTTCCAGACACGATCGGAAATAAAACAATAAATCAAGGGGACATCCAAAGGTGGTAACAGAGGATCTTCTGAGTGAAAAGAGCAGTCACAGATTACGAAAATAGGCCTATTGCAGTATAAGCCCTACATCCTAGGATGCACATGCAGTAATCACTTATCTGCTGTGCTATAAAAATGAATCACCTTCATGACTGATGTCTGATTCAGTATGAATGGTATCCAGCGCAATTATGAAGCTATAGTGAGACTACATTTGACAGGAAAGACTACTAAACTTTACATTGACAAAAAATAAAATGTCCGCATGTTATATTTTGAAAAGATTACATGATCCCAGATCACAAGCAGTAATGGCTGTAAACTTACTGTAACCATCAGTCATATATTTGACATGTTTTAGAAACATGTTCCTGTCGATAATCACAATCATAATATAAACCGTAGGGTCAAGATGACAGTAGGTGGTGTCAGTAAACCATACTAATTGGAGTGAAAATTTGGGTCAACAGAAAAATGTATGGTTGGAATGTAATCCTTAGTAGTGTTAAAATATAATGCAGGAAAGGGGCTAAATAAGTAAGAATGCACGGATATGATTCGTTGGACCGTATCAGGGCCAGTACTGACATTATTAAGTGTCTCGGGTGTCGACCAGACGTGACAAATCCTTAATTAATTAGTTTCATCTTCAACATCATTATGAAATTCAGTGTTTATCAGTTACTTTCATTCAGTCAGGACAGGCTGACAACTCTGGGCTCTATTTTAAATTGCATAAGCGCACCCACAAGCTCAAAGTGGTACGTCTTGTGGGCGTCTCCAAGCATGCCTGTCTTTTCGGTTCACGTAGGTGCAGCAGCACAAAGTGCAAAGGGGTTTAATTAGCATTAGCAACACTAATGGGCATCATTGTGAGCTGTAAACACATTTATGGTCAGCACATCAAACTGCAAAAACAATCCCTGACATCCTAATTGAATGTAGGGGTGGGCGGTATACCGGCTTTGTCACCGTCACTGGTGTCACGTTCCGCCACGACATGGATTTTGCAATACTGTCATTACCATGATATAAATGTTTTAGCATATAAAAACTAACGTGCTTTACTGTGGCTGTGATAACATGATGGTAGAGGGCATGATGGTATGTACTCATAGACCTGGAGTTACATCCAGTAACTACTATGTTCCTCACTAACACCGACTCCGGTAACGTGAAGATGTGGAAAGTAAAGTTACGAGCAAAGCACACCAATTCCCACCATCCCAGGAGGTGAAGACCTAGTGGACTACCTTTATTTTTGATGGTACTGTCCCCACAACAACTGGAAAACTCTTACGTGTGTGCGCCAAGTTAAAAAATGTTACTTCGGACTGCTTACTCAAGTACAAAGCAGGATTCGCTTCAAAACTGAAGCTCAAGGATGGATCGATACCGACTGAAATAAATAAATGTGGCCTTATGAAATTCAAGTAAAGTGAAATAGAAACATGTTTATTTATTTATTGAACCATATTGACTAATTCATTTATTTATTTCGTAGGCACATGTATTAATTTCATAGGCATATTTATGTATTTATTTAATATTGAATAAAACGGCATTCCATAGAAGATATGGCTAAGACTTGTGCTAGTATTGTGCCGTTACCCAATATTGCCATTACACTAAAGTCATAACAATTCTGACTTCACTAGTGCAGCTTTACTTATCTACTGAGAAAAATGTTTCAAATGTGGGATGCCTAAATTAAAAATCTAGAAAATATCTTTTGTTAGAATCTATTACAATAATCATGATTCCAATGATATGTAGTTCATGACAGCTATTACAGTCCTTCTTCAGTGCACAGGAAGTGATTTGTTTCATAAAGGTTTGTGTTTGTTACAAGTCCAAGATAACCATACCCTGTGTTGACTATCAGGGTCTTAGTTTGTTTACTTTGAAGCACAGACATGAATAAGTCAAAGTGGCAAGTCACACTTCAGAGACATGAAAGCTATGTCGCTGAAGGGATGATAACACTCAGCAGAACCAAAAGTAAGGGAAGATGAAAAGATTTCACTTAGGTATGCTTGGTTAATAATTGCCAGTTATTGATTGCCTGACATAAGTTGAGTGCACTCTGCAGACAGCTGCCATAATAATAGGTTTGGGTTGACAGAGGATGAGAGGAGAGACTGAAAGAGCCAGTGATGAAAAAAAGCAGCCTGCTGTATTAAAATGGGAATAAAATATTGAAATGAAAGTGAAATTTAAATACAGAGAACGAATCAGCAAGAACCACGAAGGTATATAGACCAACGCAGCAAAGCACAGCCCATATGCAAGGTTGCATTAATGGGCTAAAATACAGACATTTAGAAGTAAAGTAGATTAAAAGTCACTAATAAATGGAGAAGACAGACATATTTCAAACGTACTGGGCCTAAGGATTGAACATTCCACAACCAAGCTCAAAACAAATTCTCAAGACTTACAGTAAGGGGCACCCTTGGCACTGTCTGAGCCAGAGCAAATGTGATGAGCAGGCCTTAGATTTCCACTCAGTTGCCAGCTTAGTGGATACACTTAGCTCAAACGAATGCAGTCTAATAAATCTGCCCTTCATCAAAGTTAAAATGTTTTTGTTCACACTGTAGAGAGGTGTTGATTCAACGTTGTGGTCATTTTAGAGGCTTGCTTCCAATATTTTGCCCTTTATATACATGAGGATAGACTAAATACCTCCCAGTAGGTATAGTGTAGCACAGTATGTTGTTTTCATGAATATTGTATTAGGCAATGGTTTTAGCTAGGTGTACCTAGTTAACTGGCTACTGAATTCCACAGATGGCCATGCACTAAAGTTTGAAAAAGATTTACAGGCAGCTTAGAGGCTATTGAACAAGGGGGGGAATACCAGACTGCTCTTCTTGCAAGGGCACTGTGGAAAAACCAGAATAAACAACCAAATCTAGTAGGCTGGGCTGCGCATACTCAGCACACCACTGGCTGCCTTATTACAGTCACGTTTCAACACAGCGACAAGAAAAACAAAAGCCATGATAAAGAGAGAGGGGGGGGGGGGGGGAGACACTTCACTCACCATTAAAATAACTGACCGCGGCAGTGTCGCTGTGGACAGTCTCAGGGTCAAATCCTAACATCCCCCCAGTCCTCAGTGCACCTGGAGGTAAGGTCTCGATCCAGGTTCAGCCGCACGGTTGCCAGGTTGCTCGCCTACAGTACGTTCGGTAGAAATGTGGGGAAAGGAAGGTTCACACGTGGCAATGCGGGCACCGAACGCCAGAGCACGTGTAGGGCCACTGTACTTCTGCTGGAGCTGCACTGGCATGATGACAGAAATCATGGCAAACAATATCTTTCTGCGTGATCTGTTTCTGTCCTTACACCGTGCACTCAAAAAAAAAAACAGGTTGTACAACCTGGACGGTGTAAATACACGTGGTTTTGTTTGACAACAGTGTCAGAGCAGCTCAGGTTGGCCGGCTGCAGTTCGGTAGAGCAGCAGCAGCCGCGCAGGATGAGGCGTGGTTTCCACTCATGGCAGTTTACGGCCACCTGAGTGAAGGGCTTGTCTTCGGTGGTGGGCCTTTATTCAAAATGCCAGTGGTGGAAGGTAACAAAGTGCTGTTCCTTAGTACTATCTGGAGCTACTGGAAATACCATTTTATAGAACTTACACTACTCCACTACATTTCAGGGGGAAATATATTACTTCTGCTTCACTACATTTGTCTGGCGGCTTCAGTTATTTGTGTTTTCAGGGGGCATTATTTCATATACCCTTCCTTTCCAGTGAAAACCATGTCATTTGAAATGTCCTGATAACTGAAGGCTTAGCGCTGCCCTTCACGGGTTGAGACACTTTTCCTAGTTCTAAAACGAAATAAACTATTTCTTTTTTTTTTGTACAACTTGGACCGGCTGGAAAATGCATCGCCACAAAGCTGAAAACAGGGCTGTTCTCTGAGCTCATGAAAAACTGCCCTTTTGTGGTTCTCCCAGGACAGCAGCACTACAAACATATGATGATCTTATAGAAAGTGATGCATTGCTGTAGATTAAGCTACCCAACAGTATATAAATGACTTAAAATTAGCACAACCTTAAACAACCACAGCAGTCAAATGCAACATACACACTAATGCAGCAGTAAAACATTCTGCAAAATAGCACAGGAATTGCACCACATGGCAAACTGCCGGGACTGGTAGGGCCAATATTGTACTATTGTTCAGTTTGTATTACTTTCCGTGCATGAGTGAATCCACTTTGTGCAACTTTATACTTCTACTTCATTACATTTTCAAGGCAAATATTGTACTTTTACTTTTATCTGTCAGCTAGTTACTAGTTATTTTGCTGATACATATTTTACATACAAAACAGGTAATCAGTCAAATTTGATGCATTGCTATTAAACTACCTACTGTAACAGTAAAGTGGTTCAAATTAGCATTACTTTTACACATTAATGCAACAGGAAGAATAACACATAAATAAAATATCTGATAATATACCATTCACATGTTTCTGAATTTTATGTTTGATATTTTAAGTACATTTAATACTTACATGCTCGGGAATACAATACCTTTACTTGTAATGGTGTACAGCTACATTGTTCTATAGGCCTTCTACAAAGTAGACATTTGTGTAAATTGTCCTAGACGCAAAAGGACAGGTGTTACTAATAACTTTAAAGATGGCTCTGTAAGCTATGACAGTGTGACACAATATCAAGACCCTGAAATTGAAGCAGCTTAATGTAATTCAGCCATCATTAATTTCATTTACACCTACTGTGACATGTCACTTTAAGGTCTTGTACACCAACACAGGTGTTTCTCTGGCTGACCAGATCTCTGCTCAGATTGAACGTGGGTGGAATTACTTGAGGTCACAGGAGTTTGTGTGCTAAGAATTATAAAGGTGTAATTTGTCCCACGCAAACAGGTGCAACAGCCCTAACAGGATGAGGGAGATGTGATTCAAGCAATGTACAAGCACAGTCCTGATAAATGGTTTAATCAGCCAAAATAATTCAAATGTCCTGTGTGGGATTAAGTAAAGGATATGAATACGTCCTAGACCATTGGTGAATCTAGTTCTGAAACGATTAGGCGATTGACAGAAAAGGCTGTCAATCGCCTATTGACAGCGATTGACAATCGCCTATTTTCTTATTTGTGCGATAGTCTGTATTTAAAAAACCGAACATTATTGGTCCATTATGAAAATAATTGGACGTTGCAGCCCCAGCTGAATCCAAATAACACATGTTTCCTACAGTCTTTGCAAGCTCACCAAAGATGGAATTAAAGTTGCATTCAGTGGCCTGATTGACAGTTGCATAGGTACAGTAGCATACACAGGGACTGTATATCATCAAGTTGGATTTAAAGGCCCAACTGCCACATCCCAGTAGTGTCCACGGTCTGTATTCAAATTGCAGCCCACATAGCTATAAATAAATAAATTATTTTATAATACAGAATTCGAACTTGACTTCACTTGTGCTGCTTGCAAGTGTAGAATATACTAGACTCTCTTTCTATCACAGACTTTGGTATAATGTAATTGCCTAAATAATTTTCTGGAAACCTTCAATGTTACATTTTTGTAATAATAAAATAAGAATGTCGTTTTCAACAACATTATGAAACTTCAGATTTCAGAAATAGTATAAAAAATGGGCAAATGAAATGATAAAATGAAATTCTGTGATTTTGTTTCTTAGAACTGTAAAAACAATATCTGAAAGCCTTAAAGTATAAATTCCAAGCCTTTTTGATAGCTGAATACAGCAGGTCAACCTCAGTCAAGAGCAGTCTGTGCTGCTGTCTGCACTCTGCCTCTCCTTTCCTGCAAAAGTAATGATCATAGCAACAGAGGAGAATCTGGCTGTCTAACAGTCTGTCCTCTTGGGAAAGAAGACCATGCTACGCAGACTGAGCAGTCTCTCTTTTGATGCATGGTGTAGGTGTGTTTCAGTGCAGAGACATCTGCTTGTTGGTGGGACAATTGTTTAGTCTCTCCATATCCGGCGCTGACCTGAATTGCTCTGTAATCTCTGAGTCTGCATTTTAAGAGCCACTTTCTTCGTCATATGCAAAATTGTCCTCATTGGCTGCTGTTAATGTGTGCATTTAGCCATCTCTTTGATGGTTTCTTAGCAGAAACTGCTAGAATTTGGAACAGATAAGGTCAGAGTGGATGGGTGGGAGAAAGATATGTGTAACTGCATGATGACTTTTTAGAAAATGAGAAACCCATGAGCGCAGTTATAAATGTTGGTAAGTCGTTAATAAAGGTCATTTTATTAAACCAGTCTACAGTGTAAATAATGTATTTAATCGAGGGTCATAGGTTTCTCACTTTTAATCATCAAAATAAAAATGTTTAAGGTTCAGTTCACCCCAAAATCACAATTCATGTTTTACCTCTTACCTGTACTAATATTTCTACTTTTGGTAGAAAGAAAATAGTTCCCACATGAAACTGCTCGCAATAAATCTGTTTATTATCTTGAGTAAACCAGATCATGAAGTCTGGAAAAGACATTTGCTGTTGAAATTATAAAAAAAATGTTTTTGGCACTTTGAGCACCACAAGCAATTTCGCATTTTAATAAAAAAATGCAGACATCTCTATGGTTGATAGGTCCAAAACTCAGCAACTCACGCCAAAACAGTCTTGATGAATAAATAGCTCTACAGGTAAGAGGGAAAAATGGATTTTGGGTTGAACTGTCCTTTTAATAAATAATTAATAACGCGTTCTTTAATCCTTCAAGTCTCTAGTTGTAAATGCAAACAGTTAATACATGGATTCATGGGGTTACCCCTGTGGTTTGGAGAAGCCAACCATGGACTGCAACATCCCTAGTTGGAATCTGGCTGGGGATCTTTGTTGCATTTTCCACTTCCTGTTTCCTGTCATCTTTCCACTTTTTCTCTCTATTAAAAGCATATATAATAATGATTAACGCGATAAAAATATTTGTTTTAAATGATAATGATAATAATGCATTGATGTTTGTCCAGATGCAATGCAATGGTCAAAAAGACAAAGCAAGTGTCATGTTGGAGGATGATTTTCCACAACCCGGCAAGTAAGTTACAGCTTACAAGCCTAGTGGATCCGTTATTATAAAGTGGTAATGTAGTTTTTGAGGCAGTTTTGAAAGAGGACACGAAGTACTCTTATCAGTTTAGAATGGGGTAAATGAAATGCTACGATAGAGCATGATATTCCCATATGTTACTGTCAGCTTCCTTCTGTGGACTGCATGCGTGACATGACTGTTTACAGTTGATGCCATGGCAACAACATGTCATAATGTCAGTGTTCAGTGAGGTGGTGGTTGCCACACCAATTTGTAAGTGGAAAAAAGAGAGAGAAATAGGCTCTTTCCAGAGGCTTTCCGAGCCAACTATCACTGTCAGGAGGTTCCCATGTGACAAGTCCAATACCAACTCTGCTCTCAGCTGTCCCGCTTTCCTTTGACATTCATGTCAAGTTTCAACAAACACACTGAGCCTAAAACTCAGGTGATGACGTCATGAAAACTCATGTGCTGCTAAATTTATAGGGAGCAGGGAGAAGGGTAGATTCACATAAAACTCTGAAGCTACTTTATAGACAGCATAGACAAAATCGGAGTTTATTGATGGTTATAATACCTGTGAATATAATATTGATATGATGATAAATATCAAAATACTGGCTCCGTAACAATTTCTGTAAAAATCAAATGAGGACAAAGGACTTTATATGTCACCTCCTATAATTCCTTTCATTCACTGATACTGATTTTGTACTCTTAGGGAAAAGATAACAACGTTTTTGTGGTGCAACAAAGACTTTAATAATAAACACAATCAACCATGCGCATGAGGTATCATCCAAATAGATTTTTTGCAGTCTATTGAATTGCTTAATTTATTAATGAAAATCTATGTTTACAGATGGAATATCCAAACTGGAGCCAAAATCCTTTTTTTCTGGTAATGTTATTTGTTCTATTGGGTGCATTTGATAAACTCAAACCATCACTTTCTTTTTGACCAACCCACATTCTGAACGTATGCACATACTCTCACACTAGAGCAGGATCCTATTCACAACCTTTGCCTGTTCAGCAGACTGTTGTGTAGACAATTCCCACACTATTTCATGTCTCTGTTTAGCACCCTGTTCCCATAGGGTTTCTGCCATTAATATAAGAGGAAGATACAAGTTATATTTGTATACTATGTGACAAGACAAACAGGAGAATAGATGATGATGAGAATCAAATTTCCCTCATAACCATGGCAGTAAATCATGTGAGAAGTCCTTGCTGTCAGTTTGCTGTTGGCTCTCCATACCAGGTGGTGCAGAGCATCTGTAATGTTTCACAAGAGGTTAAATAGAATTCAAAATAATTAGTTACACTCAGAACATGTTACATGACAGACATTTTAGACATTTAAGAGGAATGCACAACACTGTTCCCAACTAATACCGCTTAAGTGGTAAAAGCTGCAGAATATAGGCTAACCTATTCTAATCCTACAATTTTAAAGCTTGAAAGTAGTTAAAGACAAAGGGATTGATATTCTGCTTTTGCCCTTGAGTGAGAGAACGAGGGAGGGAGAGAGGGACAAAGTGAAAGACATTGCATGTGTCTGTGTGTGTGTGTGTGCAAGAGAGAGAGGGAGAATGCCAGAGAGATAATCTCTTTTGTATTTTTGATCCCTAAATGTGGTGGTTTGTGTCCCCTTATCCCAGCTACTTAGTTTCTGCAGTGCGTAAGTGATGCCATGCACTTAGGCTGTGAAAAGCAGGTCAGTATGACCACTGAGAGGAAACCACATGTGCATCACATGGATAGCCCTGGGATTATTCCTCACAAAATGTCTTAATTCCTCTGTTCACTAATGATCCAGGGAAAATGCCCTCTAATCTCCATTCCATTAATTAAAAAGAGCATGAGCCCGTGGAAAACCTCACCATCTGCTGCAGTTTCATTCCTGCAGACAGATTGTGTTTTCAGTTTTTAACCAGGGGAACTGGGTTTTTCAGAGCAAATGGGCAGAGCATGCATTGAGGTGGATGGAAAACAGATACAACTGCTCTCTATGAGTATTAATACAGTGAAATATGCAAGGGGGGGAAAAAAATCTGTTTTAAACAGGCGCAAACCCTGCTCGGGTACTGTGATGATGTCTGGGAATTTGAGCTGCTTCCTGAGGACAATCTTACAATTTACAGACTTCTAACCCACACTGTACATAGTGTCTCTATAATAACGTTCCTCTTCAGAGACTTGATAGTCATTTTATAGTAAGTTCATAATAACTGTTTCTAGAATTGATATATGGACTTTCCTTTTTTTATTGAGAATGCTGTAACAGCTCCTTGTATTCTTCTAAAGGAGTGCTATCATTCTTGTTTTATTAGGTAAGGTCTTTAAAGCTGGTTTTGATTATTTTATTCTGATATGATAATACTAAAATTCTCACTTCCTCTGATAACGTAAACAAAAATCTTTGGATTTTCATGTTGATTTCCTTTCACAGTTCAGTTAGTTATGACAATGAGTTTGTTGAAGAGTTTCAATCCTTTTATTCCAGAAGGTCATTTTCATTCAAGTCTCACTATGCATTTACATTTAGCAAACGCTTTTCTCCAAAGTGACTTACACGCTCACATACCAAAAACACAGCTAAGGGAGCAATTTTGGGGTTCAGTATCTTGCTCAAGGACACATGACTGCAAGCTGGAATCGAACCACCGACCTTCCAATTGGTAGACGACCGCTCTGCCACCAAGCCACAGCCGCCCATCCTGCACTCTAACGATAATAATACTTCATTAAGTAAAGCATGTTTTAAATATCGGTAGCTAGATTAAGGATTAAAAGTCTACAACTGTAACTTTTGTGAGTTAGAGTGAATATGCTGCAGGAAGGTTTGTTTCTATCCGATTATGCTAAACTATATCAGTTCAAAATGATGAGACACTCTTATAAGAAATTGAATCAAGTACGTTTGACCTGCTGCCAAAGCCTAGAGACTGGAACATGAATTTGATCGGGCTAGTAGGCAGGAAAGATTATCTGAGCAGATGTCGTTTCCCCCCAATTGGAACAGTAGGGCCAATAATAAAAACACACACACACACACACACAGACACACAGACACACACAACCTAATCTGAGATAGCCTAGTAGCCCTGCACATCCCTTTCTCTCTCCTCTCTTTTCTCTCAGGCAGACAGTCGCGGTTCCAGTCCCCACCAATGTCAAGTTTTTTCGAGACTGTATTTTGCACAATTCTGCCTTAATCATCTGTGTAGGAGTACAGACACAGTTTTTGGTGTGAGTTGCGGAATTGCTTCAGCCTACAGATGGACACACAGGGCGCGAAGAAAAGAGTAGGTGGGAAATGGCACGTATTGTGCTGTTTTGCGTTGTTCACTTGTTTCTTGGATGCAGTCTGGGGACAGATTCGCTACTCAATCCCTGAGGAACTGGAGCATGGGGCTTTTGTTGGCAATATTGCAGAGGACCTGGGCTTGGATTTGGACAAGCTCTCGGCGCGCAGATTCCGCATAGTATCAGGTGCCAAGAAGCAATATGTGGAGGTAAATTTAGAAAATGGAGTTGTATTTGTCAATGAAAGAATCGATCGTGAAGAACTATGCGAGCAGAGTTTGTCCTGTACTTTTCACTTGCAAGTGGTCATAGAAAACCCTCTAGAGCTGTACAGGGTAGAGATGGAAATTTTAGACGTGAACGATAACTCTCCGAGTTTCCCGTGGACTGAGTTTAATCTGGACATCTCTGAGTCCGCTGCGCCAGGATCCCGTTTCCCACTCGAGAGCGCACAGGACTTGGACGTCGGATCCAACTCGCTCCGCACCTATTTGCTTAGTGTAAATGAGCATTTCCTTTTGGATATACAGACGCGCAGTGATGGCAGTAAATTTGCAGAGCTAGTCCTACAAAGCCCACTGGACAGAGAGCAGCAAAGTGCGCATCAAATGGTCCTAACAGCGGTGGACGGGGGCGCGCCTGAGAGATCCGGCACTGCGCAAATTGATATCACCGTTTTGGACGCAAATGACAACGCGCCCGTGTTTGATCAGTCGTTTTACAGAGTGAGACTTGCTGAAAACGCACCTAAAGGGACAGTTGTCATAAAACTCAATGCGTCCGACTTAGATGATGGTCCCAATGCTGATATTACCTATTCATTCAGTGGCCACGCTCCCATCAAAGTGCGCCAGCTTTTCAGCGTAGACTCGCGCACGGGGGAAATCAAAGTCAAAGGAGTGATAGATTATGAAAAGGCCAGGATGCATGAAATTTATGTTCAGGCGAAAGATAAAGGCCCCTCCGCTGTGGCAGTTCACTGTAAAGTGCTGGTGAACGTTTTGGATAAAAACGACAACCTTCCAGAGGTGATCTTGACGTCAGTGTCCACACCTGTGCAGGAGGACGCGCCCCCGGGAACGGTGATAGCCGTCATCAGCGTGATGGACAAAGACTCAGGTGAAAACGGGAATGTGGACTGTGAGATCCCACATCACGTCCCATTTCAGCTCCACTCATCCTTTAAGAACTACTATACATTAGTAACTTGTGATTTTCTGGACAGAGAGACAGTCGCAGAGTACAACATAACACTTACCGCCAGAGATATGGGCTCTCCACCTCTATTCACGAGGAAAACTATTTTGGTTGAAGTGTCTGATGTGAATGATAACGCGCCACACTTCAAACAGCCATCGTATACTGTGTATTTGACTGAGAATAACGCGCCGGGAGCATCGATTTGCTCGGTGACTGCACTGGATCCAGATTCTGGTCAAAATGCATACCTCTCCTATTCTATCCTGGAAGGCGACTTACAGGGAATGCCCGTGTCCACATACGTGTCCATAAACTCAGACAACGGGAACATTTACGCGCTGCGATCCTTTGACCACGAACAACTTAAAAACTTTCAGATCACAGTTCAAGCTCATGATGCCGGTTTTCCGGCCCTGAACAGCAACGTTTCAGTGAACATCTTTATTTTGGACCAAAACGACAATGCGCCTGTTATTGTGTCATCAGTTCCGCAAAACGGCACAGCACCCAGCGAAGCCGTGCCCAGATCAGTCGACGCCGGTCACCTTGTCACCAAAATCAGCGCGGTGGACGCAGACTCGGGTCAAAACTCGCGTCTTTTTTATCAGCTGCTCCAGGCAACAGACCCGAGCTTGTTCAGCATTGCTCTGTACACAGGCGAAATCAGGACGATACGCCAGTTAGTGGAGAAAGACCCCACGAGGCACAGACTGGTCATTCTCGTGAAGGACAATGGTCAGCCACCCCTCTCGGCCACAGTTTCCATCATTCTGTCAGTGGTTGACAGCCTGCCAGATTCGCAGCCCGATTTGGGTGACCTGTCACTAAGCCCGCATCACAGCTCCAACTTCACCCTGTACTTAATCGTGTCTCTGGGCGCAATCTCTTTCACATTTCTGGTGGCTATTATTGTCCTGGTTGCAGTGCGGAGACTGAAGGGCAGAGCGTCCAAACGAGAGTCCAACTTACCCTCCATTAGCGAGTGTTGCCGCTGCTGCGCTCGCTCAGAAACGTCCACCACCACAGAGGTGTTCAAAAAGTCGAACTTAAATGTTCGGATGTCCACAGGCGCGTCCGGCTGCGCAGAGGCCAACAGCAACGGCGCACTTCCTCAGGTCTATTGCTACAAAATGTGTCTGACACCGGAATCGTCCAAAAGTGACTTCATGTTCCTCAAGCCCTGCAGTCCGGCAATGTCAGTTCAACAGAATAATACCAAGAGCACAGATTACCTGACCTCTGGCTGGAGCGCACTGGACCGTAATGAACTGGCCAACAACAGAGCGGCAACCCCAAACGAGGTAATATCCTAAAATATACCGACACCTATAAATCGGCATAACCGAGGCGTTATTTCTCTTATCGTCTACTTCAAGAATAACACTTATCCCAAAACTATGTCCACTCAGTCATGTGCCTTAACTAGTCGTCCTGCTGCTGTCTCGCTTCAAGAAAAAAAATGACAGAAAGGTTGGCCACAGGGCAAATGTCACAATGCATTTTACACACTAGGGGACGCTCTGTCATCTATCATACTATATTTATTTACGTTTATAGTAAAAAGGGTTGTGTATGAAGGGATGTTAAATTGTAAAATGTTACAATAATTGAATGTGTGAAGAATAATCAGAGGAACATCAAAGAAATGATACACTACTTCAACCTCTGTCTTTTATCTATAAAGATAGAAAAAACACCAAACTATATATATAGTATTTTGCAGTTTCAATGTTTTATGCAAGTAATCCACTGGAAAATGCAGCCTCAACCAACCCACATGTTGTGACAACATACCCGGCAGCCTTGGCAAATTACCACAGCGTGTCAAGGTGTGTGACACAGACATGGCAGCAGGTGTTGCAGGGATAAAAGAGATGCACATTTTTATCACAGACTCGAAGCTGTCTCTTGATCGTAACACTGCCGTTGTATTTGTGCTCTACGCAACAGCATCAGTACATCCATCAATATTAAACCTTGCATTAGTCAGTTAGGCATTTTAGTTACTAGCTAATTTTACAATTTTTAGCAGATGTGAGCCCCACCCTGTCATGATAATGTTGCATTAGAGAGAATATTGTGTAATTTGTCAAAGTAAGGAATGTATAAGACACTGTTGTCCAACATGTACAACCGACAAAAGTCATGTCAATCATCTGACTTTGACAATACACTATCGCCCATGTCTGATGCCTTCAGCCGTACCATTATATACACATGACTGCATTTAGACATACATGTATTGCAATTGTTCTACTTGACCTGGTCAATGAGTTTTTTTATGTTTCAACTGTGCAGCTTAAATATTCAAACAAGGATTGGACCTGGACCAAGAACCAACGCAACTCAGCATACAAGAGGTGAATACATAGTTGAGCCGATTACAATTCACACACTTGCACACACACACTTACATAAGGCACACTTAAACTTGTACTTGTGCTGTCTCTTTATCTCGTCAGGTATAGTTCAGCAAATATGGAGGGCACTCTTTCTCGTCAACAAAAATACGACGCTGATGGGTTTTCCTGCGCTGTAGCACCACAGTACTGGACCTGGGGAAACCATATGAATGGTAGGTGGCAACTGTGCAATTTGAGCTCATTATTGTTCACATGAAAGCGAGTGCTGGCATGGGGGTTCTCCCTGTGTATGTGCCTAAGGATTTAGTCCAAAATATAAAAAATGGTAAACTGAAAAAAGATAACACAAGGCCCAAAAACTGGGAGGGGGGATTTTAATGCATCAACTGGGGATTACTAAAGTCCCTGCAAGAGGTGTTTTGCTTTTTTTGCAAAAAGCTGAAATTAAGACGATGCCTCTAAAGCCACCTTATTCAGATCAAGTATACTGTATGTAAATATGAACTCTTCGCTGAAATAATCTTCTGATACAAACTGTAATTTATGTGCATTTTTACAGACTGCAAGATGTCTCTTCAAGAGGGAGCAGTTCCTAACTACTCATGGGCTCCAAAGTACACCCAGCCTCATTCTGAGCCACCAGACTACCAGCACAACGTATACATCCCCGGCAGCACGTCTGACTACAGTACTCTGAAGTTGGCCCCCAGAGGAGAACTGGATGTGTACAACACTTTCTCTACTTTTGGAAAGAAAAAGAGACTCATCTCAAGCTATGAACAATCTTTTGACAGAGATGATGGTCTCATAAGCAATGACATCTTCAAATGATACCCCAACTATACTGTATATTCTGTGTACAATATATATGCCATGAACTAGTTCCATTAATAAATATAAATTGCTTGTCCACTGGAAGTATTGCTCTTGGAGGCTGACAGACTATGTCTCCTTTTTCCAGTAGAATTTAATACCACTCCTTATCCCCAATATATGTTTATTTTTGTAAATACTGAAATAAAGTATAAACAAATCAAGTCTATTTTGGGTCATGACAGGATCTCCGAGTAGCAGACGATGACTTTTCCATCATGATAGGTTATAGTCCAGTTCAAATCAGAACACTCAGGTAAACATCATTTGATCTGTTTGGAGGCTGCTGGTTCTCAGTAAGGTCATAGTGAATGTCTAACTCCAAAAAAGGTTTAGCAGCTTACAGTCTATTATAGGAGGGTTGTCCACGTACCCGTCACCTCTATGTAGACACACCTTTTTGTCTTATAAGGACAGCTGAACTGAGTGCAATGCTGTGTGTCAACATTTGTGAACAAATTCACAGTTCTAGCTAGAAACATTATACGTTATAGGAGGTTTCTACCTAAATCTAACTTATTTAAGATCTGTATTTAAAATCTGTAACTCCTATATTCAACAACATGAAGAATCTTTGTGGGCATTAATTTTCTCAAATGCTGTAAATCTTGGTTGGATAAACAAAGCAGTGCTACACTTTCAGTTGTCTTATAAGTTCGACTTCAATCATCCAATCATGCCATGTGCATTTAGTGACAGGTCATTTGTTCACAAGTGTGTTGAATCTGAATGCAGTCCAGGCACAATGTGCACAGCAAACAGATGACAGAGGTCATTTAAAACAGAATAAAAGACTCAATAACAAATGCATCTGATTTCAGTAATATGACATTGAAATGATAAGTGGAACCATGCAACCATGCATGGTGTTCAACACCCAGGGATTCATTGAGGGATTGTGTTGCAAGGAATAGCATCAAAGCTGTCATTTTACTCTTTAGGCTTGTGCAGTAGACCATTACACTGACACATCATGTTGGAATTGTTGACACTTAAAAGGTCAATACCACAGGTGGAATGTTACTACAAATAACACATACCTCTTGGACCAATCAAATTGTTTGATCACAGGCAACTGCTGTGTAAAGAGACTGGTTCGGTGCATTCCTGATCTGTATTTATCATTGAGTGTGATTTGTATATCTGCAGATTATTATGCAATTATGCTTAGTACTAATCACTCTGAATATCTGTACATATTAATATCAATAAATCTGTCCTCAACTCTGTAGTTGATGTTTTTTTAAAGAACAGCCATAATTACATTCCTGTCATTGTGGATGATATGCTGAACCAATGTGTTTATGTGGCTTTGACATAACTGCTAGATTAACTTGCATTTGTTTCACCATGAATGCCCTAAATAAATACATCAAAAACAGGGAAGCAGTAAAAGTAAACTTTTACACCATCAAAAGCTGACATTGAGGATTTATTTTATATCATAGCAGTGTAAAAAGTGTAAGTCCCAATTACAGTATAGATTGGTTAGAGCAAATGCAATCCCATGGAATTGAGAGCATTGAATAAAATGTGTCAGGAGCACGGAACAAAGTGGGGGCAGAGCTGGCAAGGCAGCCGCTGATCTTACCTGCACTGGCCTTGCATGGTGCCTGTAAAAAGCTCTTTACAAATTCAGTCATTTTGTGTCAGATGCTGGTGCTGACACTGATTTGTCTCCACAGGGGTCAGAGGTGTGAACCATGGAGTCATATTTTTGGGACATCAACTGCCAACCCCACAGGACGATTTGAACCATTTTTTCCCTGTTCCCTGCCGTGATGCAATCAGGTATAGTAATTTCACCCAACCCTGCTAAATCTGGAAGTTGAAGGCAAGAACCCAGTCTTAGTCAGGAGGATCCTCACTCTACGACATGGACACCTGTGTATATGAAGCCTGTTATTATTATTGTTGTCTTGTGACTTATGGCCATAAGTGTCATTTAACCTCTTCTCTTGACATTCTGGTCAGTAAACCCGGGGTATCAACTAGAGATAATCCTCAAGATCCATCACCTCTAACTGAGCTATTCCAGACCAGTGGGTTCATCTTGGGCTTGGGCCTGACTGCCTCAGTTGAACGCTTCATGTTCAAAACGCTGAGTGCCAAGGGCCAGTTTCAGATTTATTTTGAACTCTCTGAAGATCGACGGATGAAACCTTTGAGGAAAAAATTACTTTATATCCTTGTCATTTAGGAATTTAATATACAAATCCATGTAGACCCACAACTATATCCTGCCAATAATTACAAAGAATCAAGCCAAGATTTATCTTTGGCTTTATCACAACCTGTACCAAAAACACCAAGGCTTAGCAATCATAATATGTCCCATGTGCTATAAACAGAGATACACGTATGTCTTTTTTTTCTACCATGTAAAATCTGTGTGTCTTTATTTCTATTAATCTAATCTCTCACAACAATCCACAGCTTCTACAACTCTGGTTAAGCAGAGGAGTATCCCCTTTTCTTCCACTAGAGGGTATCTTTTCCTCACAGAAACCCCTTTAGAATAAACTAACCATAACCTGCTGTATGTCTGTGCGTGGCATGCATGTTAGAATTCACCATTTTATTTCCATATTAGTCTTAAATAATATATTTATCTTGTATTACTCTACCTCTGATTTTTGCATTCATTTTTTCAAGGATTTAATTAAATTTAAATACCCTTAATTTAAATGAATTTCTATGAAAGGTTTAGTATATGACTTAAATTGCTATTTTCATGTCTCATGTTAGCCAGGAGATGTAACGTATTCCCTCTCTCCTGCTCTACACACTGTTATATAGGACAGGTGGTGGGCAGGTGGCGTGGCTTTTATAAACACTATATGCAACACCTAGTATGGCCATGACTCCTATATCCCTTGTTCAATCTGAAACTGGGTGAGAATGGCCATTGAAAATATATGACCTTGAAAGAAAAAAAAGTATTGTATTACATGGACATTAACAGAAAATAAATGATAAAAACTAAAATAATAGACAAAAACACAGCAATCAATATAAAATAACATATAAAAAAACACATAAGCGAGCAGGGCTCTCCCACAACCCCAAAACACACCAGCTATAGTAGTTCCCTATTACAAGCATTATCTGCACAAAACAAACAAGAAATAGATTTATTTATGGATTATCCATTAATAGATTAGTATTGACTACTTCATTGTCAAAGGTGGCAGTGGCTACAGTAAAAATGCTTATCATAGCATTTTTTACATTGCTAATTCTCCATCATGTTACATGTGATCATCAAGATGCTGTACTGGTCTTGCTGGGTGGGTTCAGGGAGGTGATGAGGATCATGGTGATGTGTTTTTTCCTTGTCTCGTGTTGTTAATTCTGTATGTCTCTTTTGCTTCAATTTGTTATTTTCACTTGAATCATTAGAACAAAATCTTGATTAAAAAAATGACAGTAGACATCTATCTATTTGAATAGGCATCTTTTCCCTCCTTGAACAAGGAAAACCTTCAAACTGTAGATTTACCTCTGACAAAGCTATGTGGTAACTTATTAGACTTGCTTCTATAGCGTTTCCATGTATTTTGTCTACAGTCTACCTTTGCATTGTTTACATCACATTAACCTGGCAGACACTTTTGTCCAATGCAACTTACATTTTGGGCCTCACATCATGTCCAAATATTTCTAGTGTAGTAAAAAATCTTTTGATAGGGAAGACAATTTCAGGGTTCTAAAATCTTATTAAATATACCTCTCGAGATTTTTTATACAGTTAGCGCAACACATAATATAGATATGAAACTTGTGGAAAGTGGATAGGTAAATTAGTTTGAAATAACCATTTAAATGCTAACAGATAATATAATATGTGTGGTGGGCGAAGTCCGGTCTCCTGTAATTCTCTAAATGGTCACCAGATAGAGCTAAAGGAGAAGGATGTTGAGGACCATCCTCATGTTATCGCCCATCATGTCAGCATACAACCCCTGTAATTTGGGAAACCAAACACATTAAAACATAGCAACAAGCACAAATAATGACTGCCCATGCACAATGGTCAGTATGCCCAACATAAAGCTCTACTGTAGGTCACTCTAAAGAAAAATGTAATGCAATTTATTTTCGTTGCTGGGGATACATTTAGGTGCATTTTAAAACAGCAACACTTTTTAAAACTCAACAGACTGTTGTCTGTTTGTTTGATGAGGTTAGACCGAGTGAGGAATGGCCTGCAAGACACGGGTGAGAAATACAAACACAACTTCAAACGTGTGTTACATCTCTTAATACATTTTGATGAAGACCATATTTAAATACCTTGTAGTATAACAATCTTGCCTCATAATATTGGCAGTAAGCACCAAAGGGACAGAGAAAAGTATGAATGACACAAGTATGACACAACATCCCCACCAAATAAACAGAATATCCCTTCAGCGTTTTGCCATTTGGTAATATTTTGATTGTAACCTTCAAAGTAGATTCTGGAAATATCCTGCTGTGTTTTTTTCTGAGAATCTCTGCAGAAGTTCAACAATTCAATAATAAAATAACAATTCATCATTGTTATATTATTATTGCACAGACACACGTATATATATATATATATATATATATATATATTATAATTATGATTGACAAATGAATGAATAGAATGAGCAGCCCTTAATTTCAGCGAGGCCACGGAACCAGCCTACACAGATGCTGCCTACGCCCCTGCGGAGCATTGCTGCGAGAGCCCCGCTCCTCCAGCGGTAACGTTACTGTACTGTCTATGGCCTGCTGCAGCTACAGCTACAACGCGTGGAGGCAAGAATGACACCGGCGCTACCCTGCATCAAGACAACCTGATCGTAAGGACGGACCTGTTTCTTTTCTAGATTGAAAAATACCACAATAATGGCGCTTGTCATTGCACCTTTATGGACACGAATGATCTCTGCTCTTTTTACATTCATTGCACTATGGGGATGCGCTCTTTCCATCACTCGGTACTCTATACCGGAGGAGATGGAAGAGGGCTCCTTTGTTGCCAACCTGGCCACAGATTTGGGTCTGGATGTTCGCAGTTTGGTGCAGCGCAGAGCAAAGCTCGATGTCATTCACAGCAAAAATTACCTTGACATCAACAAAGAAACGGGGGATCTGATTATCCGCGAGAAGATAGACCGGGAAAGCATATGCATGACTAAAACAACCTCGTGCTTTCTGAAAATGGATGTCATACTTGAAAACCCAATTCGCATTTTTAACATCGAGTTAGAAATCATGGACATCAACGACAACGCGCCTGTGTTTCGCAGAAGGACAATGCACTTGGACGTTTCGGAGGCAACCCCTCCCGGGGAGAGATTTTCATTGACAAACGCCGTGGATGCGGATGTGGGGGCGAATTCAATCAAGACCTACTATCTCAGCAAAAGCAAATACTTCAGCATCGATATACAAACTGGCAGCGATGGCTCCAAATATGTCGATTTAGTGCTCAACGGTAATTTGGACCGAGAGGAGCATGCCGATCATAATTTGATTTTAACCGCTGTGGATGGAGGGGTGCCTCCCCGCTCCGGCACAGCCAGCATCATTATTAATGTCCTGGATATTAATGACAACGCCCCCATGTTCAGTCAGCCGGTGTTTGCAGTCAACGTTTCAGAGAACTCGGCTGCAGGGACAGTGGTCATGACCTTAAACGCAACAGACCTGGATGAAGGCACAAATGCTCAGTTAATATACTCATATACACTGTACACCTCAGAGAAGACTCAAGAGCTCTTCTCACTTGATCCAAACTCAGGTGAGATCAAGGTGAAGGGGTCGATCGATTATGAGGAGAGTCAAAGTTTTGAGATGCACATACAAGCTCAGGACAGAGGGGCGAACCCGCTGTCAGGGCACTGTAAAGTCATGGTGTTCATCACAGATCTGAACGATAACTACCCTGAGGTGACCGTCAAGTCTGTGAAAAGTACACTGACTGAGGATGTCTCTGTAGGGACACTGATTGCAGTGGTCAGTGTCAGCGACAGGGACTCTGGGGTCAACGGGGAGGTGGAGCTCACTTTGAATCAGCAAGAGTCTTTGCCGTTCCTCCTAAACAAATCCTCAGAGGGTTACTTTGAGCTGCTGGTTTCAAAGCCGCTGGACAGAGAGATAATAAGCAAATATGACATCACACTGAGGGTGACTGACAAAGGCTCGCCGCCCTTATCTGAAAATGAAGCCATCACTTTAGATATTCTGGATATCAATGACAATGCACCCACATTCTCCAAGTCCTTCTACACAATCCATGTTGTGGAGAATAATCTACCAGGGGCATTATTGACATCTCTTAGTGCGTTTGACCCAGATCTCAATGAGAACCAGTACTTGGTTTATTTCATAATGGAGAAGGAGATTGTTAACACGTCTATGTCAATGCTGTTCTCCATCAATCCTGAGAATGGTGATCTTTATGCCCTGAAGACCTTTGACTATGAGAGAGAGAGGGATTTCCTTTTCCACATTGAGGCTAGAGACTCCGGTGTTCCCCCGCTGAGCAGCAACGTGACAGTTCACATCATCGTGCTGGACCAAAACGACAACACTCCTCTCATTGTGTCACCTTGGCGGGCGCAGGGCTCTGTCGTAGAGGAGGTGATACCGAGGTCCACAGATAAAGGGCACTTGATAGCCAAAGTGATTGCCATTGATGCCGATTCTGAGCAGAACTCCAGGGTCACATATCAGCTCCTGCAGATCAGTGATGCAACCCTCTTCAGCCTGGATCAGTACAATGGTGAGATCCGGACAACAAGGATGTTCAGTTACAGAGACCCAAGACAACAGCGGCTGGTCATTGTTGCCAAAGACAACGGTGAACCTGCTCTCTCTGCTACTGTCACCATTAAGATATCAACAGTGGAACATGTCATGGCCTTTTCAGAGACCACAGAGTTGCCAATAGAGTATGACGTCTTCACAGACCTAAACCTGTACTTAGTAATCGGTTTAGGGGCTGTGTCATTTCTGCTACTGATAACTATCTTGGTTATTATTGTGCTGAAGTGTCAAAAACCAAAGCCAAAGGCCATCAAGATCCCCCCAGCCAACAGAAACAGTGTGATCAGCAGGAACAGCGTGATCAGCCAGAGAAGCTCCACCATCGCAGATTCCACCCTGATCTCCAGCGATGCCTACTGGTACAGTTTGTTCCTCGCAGAGACCAGGAAGGGCAAAGTGGTCGTGAGACAGCCCATAATTCCCAAAGGAGCTGGGTATTTTGTATCCAGTATACCCAGAAGCATAGGGCCAAGTGAGACCACAGACTCCAGAGCATCCACCCTGGAGGTACGTATAAATTAAATGGTAGCTGGGTTTGGATTTAGTGTCATTAACAAACAGGTGGAACATTGTTTTTAAGAGCAGGTTTTGGTGGAGTTGAAATTGGGCAACAAATGTTTGTTAAGGGGTTCTTACAGACAACACAAAGGGAACCAGAACAAGTTTTGATGAGACAACTAATTGGTGTGTTCAGGGACATACTGTAGTATAAAAACTAATTATATATCATGATTTTTTCTCCTGGAAGGCCAACAAAGGTTTTGTTAAATTCACGGTGGATGCTAGTTTATAATACTGATAATCAGTTTTGCAGGTTGAAAGAAGTGCGTTAAGTACTGTATGTGTCCTACAGTACCATCATTTTGTAGTTAAAAATATGTTTTAAATAGGTCACATATGCAAAATAAGAAAGGAAATTTTGTGAGTGTCAAGCATCAATCTTTTATATTTCTGGCTATTTTATTTCATACACATTTCATTAATTATTTTAAACATAGAGACAGTTTGGGGAAATTACTGACAAAGAGATTATCTTCAAGTTTAAGGTCTTTGGCAGATACCTGATTGTGCACGGTTTTAACTCTTGACCCCCTGTGACCCCTTAAAAAAGCAGTGTGTAGATGCATGTGTTTGTTTCAGGTGTCTGCTATGTATGAGGTATTAGTATTTCCCCTAAAGAAACATTTCCCCTCTTAAAAATCTCAGATGGTTTTGTTTAAATAACTGTTGAGGCTTGAAAAGGTCAAATTATTTTGTGATTTATCTTGTAACACTCCTGAGGGGGGCCAACCCCTAGTTTGGGACCCACTGGACTAAACTGCCCAACTATATATGAAGCGTTTAACATAAAGTCTGTGATATAAAGTAGTCCACCAGCTACAACATGAAAATGCTACTGCACATTGATGCATCAGTATTAAGAAAATAGTATAATAATGTCCTATGGCCACTTTTTCTGCAGAACAAGTGTTTTGTTTTGATACTTTTAACGTAAATTTTTCTGCTAATACGTCTATACTTACTGACTTATGTAGTTTGAATGCAGAACTTTTATTTATATTTTTACTGTATTTTTACTGTGCTTTTACTTAAGTCAAGGATCTGTGTACTTCTTCAACCACTGTCATTCTCACATTTTCTTTGAAATGCATTTAGGCTGACACCAATGACTCAAAAATCTAATATTATTATAACTATTTATATTGTGTCTGGGTTATGACTCTGAGGTTTTGAGTATGGAATGTCCACTGGCTGACTGGCTGACTGTCTTGTGTAGTATGTAGGTAATTTTTTGCAGGTACATAACACAGAATCAGAGCATAACTAGTGGGTGTAAGAGGTGGAGTACTTCAAAGAAGCCCAGGCATGGAGGGGCTCTCTTCAAGAACAAGAGATATCGCCGTGAGATGCATCATGCTGGGGAATTTCCAGCAGCACTCCTCCACACAGTAGATTGTAATCAATGTAGAACCGCTGAAACTGAGCCAAATGCTGTTTGCTTTTGTACAGCTGGATCTGGATACTAAACTGAAACAAGTGATCCACTGAAAGATTAAAAAATATGAATATTCATCAATGTGTGTGGAGAGAGAGAGATTTCTGTATGACGTGAATGTATTGTAAGTGTGAGTTTGAGTGTATGAGTTTCACACGTACCACTGAACTTGTCTCTTTTTTCTGTTCTTAAGTACTCAAAATGAAAGGAAGTCCATTCTACAACTGGAGGTATGCTGGTTGCTAACTACATTCTGTAGAGCCACTATAATTGTGTAGACACTTACTCTCTATTTGGTATACATTCTTGGTTCGGTTCAAAAATCTGGTTTAATAAACTAAATTTTTGGTGTAATCCTTTGGTCAACAGATTTCCCTGATTAAATAGATCAGAATTGAATATTTCCATTTGTCCCCAGTCAGAAACTGTCCCTCACAAAAACAACACTCTGTTCCAGGCAATGCTATTGTGAGCACTAAAATCTAAATTGGCCGGTCTCTCAAGCTTACTGAAAGCTGAGATTAGAATAAAATTGGCTGCTGGTCAGACTTGTGTTGTGCACATCTGGATAGCTTGGCGGAGATTCAGGGCAAAGTGATGGCACAGACAGAAAGAAGGGATTAGGGAATGAATTGTTCCAAATAGGTTCTCAGCATGTAACATACCTGAGAGCAGTGCCTGTATCAGCTATCTCCACATCCTTGCACATGAGCTCTGTTAGGGCATGTTTCAAATTTATGAGCAATGCCCTGCAATAATATGAAGCCTATTCTTTGTTTCCCTCTATAGTAACTATGTAATATTGGCCCACCAAATACCAAATAGCACATTGTGATGCCTGCTTGTGCATGCTTTAATTACACCTTCTGCTTCCCTAATGTAGTTTATATTAGATTAATATATTTGATTTTAACTGCGAATGTTAGTCTTTTTTTTAATGAATGATTTGATAAAAATTCTAAACAACACTGATTTAAAAGCACACGTTGGAAAAACATGCACCTAAATATAGAAACTACTTATCGATTTAGCCCTGAATTTAAATGTCCCTGATACCCACTGACATGTCAATGATGGTGGCAGTAACCAGTCACAATCCACTGTTGCATGAGTGAGGACTTTCTATAAGTTTATATTGAGGTTGACTTTCTGTTTTGGCTAATTCTATGTTCTGTCTCTTAGCAGGAAGCCAGAAGAGAACTGCCATGATATAATCATCTCTTCATGGGAGTCTCTGGCTGAAATTCTTCCCTGTGACTCACAATGAAGATGTAAAACAACTGTTCTCCCTCAGTCTCTCTGCTCCGACTCTTCGTTCTCTCTAGCTCCTCCAATCCCCCGTACCAACATCGACCACTTATCACCTCAGCTTTCTACCTTCTTTTCTCTTTTAAGCATGAATCTGCATGATTCTACAACATGTTCAAAATATTTGAAATCGAAATGGCATTTATGGCAGGGTATTTGGAGTTGCCTCATGGAGTAAGTCATTCCCTCCGTAACGCTTTGAAACTCCTCAATGGACAAATTCGCCTTCACTCCAGGGTTTACGCTGTGTGCTGTAGTTCTAGAAACAGTGGCTCGCCATATACGCAAGTCGCCATCATGCAACCTTTTTTAAGCAAAAGATCAAAACACGCCTATTCACAAATACACATATGAATCAGGGTGACTATAATTCTTCCATAAATTTGATAAACACTGAACTGTAGCTGGTTATGTTACTGATTCAGGCTTTGCACTTGGTATTTTCTTTTTTGAATAATGATTTCTACTGTATTCATTTTTCTTGCTGTTTAGCAAGGCTCATACTGTCAGCTGGAAACTTGCCAATGAAATACCCAATGATCGATGGTTTTAGATTTATCCATTTGTTTGTTGTACTCAACAGTGATGAATGTGTGAAAATGACAAAACAATAATGAAAGAAAAGAAAACTGAAAATAAGGCAAAAAGAAAACAAACATAGGGGATACATTGTTCCTCCTTTTATTTGATTGTAGATACTGTAGTTCTATAGAAATGATAATGAGGTCTGGTATGCAATTTTAAAGCATCTGACTAGGCACACTCTTATCTGGCTGTATTGAGGAGACACGGATTACACTGCAATATTGCATTTTCTGAATCATGATCATATTCAGTTTCAAAATCTAGTATACTCTGTTTAAGCCTGTCTCTCCTTGTTGGGGTGAGTGAGCAAGGGTGCATGGGGGAAGTGTGTCCTCAGATCACATTTTTATTCAGAGGCACTCTGACATCACAAAGTGGGGCGGGGCCGGAGTGGGCAGCATGTAAAACTTTCAAACTTGATGAACCATATTTTTCAAAACAGGGTCAAATGTCAATTTAACTGTCTTTGTAACAGGGTTTTGATTATCACACTTATAAGCTATTATCTTCCCAATCTAATTGTCACTGACTGTCCCCAGGCTGATAAAGCTGGCAATTCAAATATGAGCTACATTAATTCAAATCAAACTTTTAATCAGCTAAAAAAAAATACAATTATGGTTGAAATGAAGAAAAAAAAAACATTTTGTAATGGTAAATACTCTGTTTATTAAAAAGAGTAAGAATATTAAAATGTATTCATCTTTGCCATGGTACAAGGGAATATAAGGTCCAGGCAAGGTGTTGTTTTATGAATATTCATGTTTTTATAGATATTTTATGTGTTAACTTTTAATGCTGCTTTTGTGAGCTTCTTCAAGGGCATTTTGTGTTGCATATTTGTAATTTAGTGCATATGATGTTGTTTTGATAGTGTACATAAGTTAAAATTGAATCTAGAGTACTTTTCTTGACCTCAAAATGTAGTGCTGTTGCACTACTGCAAAGCCCAGGACTTTCATTTCTCAGAAACAAGGAGCTTATTAGGACCACTTATTACGGTGCTAAATGATCACATCCAATAGGGTGAGGTAAGGAGGTTGGATAGTGAGAAGGAGAACATAGTGTTAATTATAGTTGCAGTATTCTAGTGCTGACTCTGCAAGTAAAAAAAAAACAACCCACTGCTGAACACACACAGTGCATAAAAAGTATCAAGCAGATGACAGCACTTTGAAATATGCACTGAATCTAAATGTCATCGCAGCACTCAGTCAGTAACGCAGTGAAGGGAGAATATTTCTAGATGTATCGAGCTACATATTCTGAGTCAGTGAAATCTAACCTCCATTTTCCTCTCTCACTGTTGCCGGGTGTTGGTGTTACGCCAGGCTGCCCAGACATAAACACAGCTGGCTGTCTCTCTGTCTGTCAGACTAAAGATGTCACTTAATGAGGGTTCTCTTGCGGCGGAGTACATGTTATGTGTGCAATCAGTGTTTAAAGAATGAATAAATTGCACATAATGATGAGCTCCTTGCGTGCCTTCTGCATCGTAAAAGATATATGTGACTGTTAATGAATGAAATTATGGCATGTCATACAGTATTACAAATTACAGTTACCCCAATGATTAAATACCTTGAATTGCTATGGCGTTGTTGGATAGGGGCTCAGCCTATTGGCTGAGCGGATGTAGAACCAGTAGATGCATTTACTGTAAATTGAACTGCTTTATACTTTGTGTTTTTTATACAGTAGACTTTTTTGATATCTTCTGTATTCACTGTGATCAAATGGCACAGGAAGCGCTTGTGCTTGGCATAGTAAACGTGTGTTGTTTCTCATTTGTGTACACAGCTCAGTTTTTCCTCTGCCAATTTGCCAGTCACATTGTACAGTATGCTTCGAGAGTTGCATCAAACCTAATCCAGTTCCCACTCAGTGGATCAAAGACAGTATGGGAGAGAATGGTCTTGCATTATTTTCAAGTCTAGTTAATTGTCGGATTTTGATGTTGCTTATTTGGCTTAAATGTTCTGCCTGATCATACTAGTTTGAATAAAGCTTTTTAATCCGTCTTTCTGTTTTCTATGTGATGAAAAATGAAACAAAGTTATCGAGAGTGACTTCTGGAATGTGACACACATGCTCTCTCTCTCTCTCTCTCTCTCTCTCTCTCTGAAATTCCCTTGCACACACACATTTTGACCCAGTTTCTCTGTATAACACTCTGTACTAATTCTTGGAAATTGAAAACTAAATAAAGGAGATGTGCCTGCAGTTCAAATTGCAGAAGCAGACAAATAGTAGCTTTGTCAGGATTAGTAAAAGCCTAGAGCCAAATTGCATAGTCTGCTCTTCACTGTGACCACACAGGGCTTTCATTCTGCAGTCTTGCAGGAGACTGATGTCTGAGGGCCCCATGAATTTGTATGATCTGAAGCAATTCCCATTATATTTATGGCATCAAGTTTGCCTGTGCTGTGTACCTTAGTAATATCCCTGTTCTAAATGGATTTATGTAGTATTACTAATTATAGTTAGGAATGCAAGTGCAATTGCACACACCCGGGTATTTGGATAAATACAGTCTGTTTAATAGTGCTAAAATGTCAATTAAATTTCCATCAGTATTTTTGCATTCAGTATTTGTATATGTTTTCACATTCCACAGCATTCCAAATAGAATAATATAGTTAAGTGTGAAATGCTGTAGAGATGTAATAAAGTGGTAATAAGGTAAATTTAGGCACACATTCAAAGTAGTTTCATGTTGGATGGGTGGTGAAGCAATGGATACCACTCATCTCACCAGCACTTTGCAACACTGGCAAGGCTATATTAAAGGCATCAAGATCTTCTAGTTCTGGTGCTTTAAAAGGTTTGAAAGTAGGACGGAGGAAATAAGCAGTGCACCTGTGGCTACATTCATGTGTGCTGAGTCTCACTGTAATGCTGCCATCAGTTCACCTCCCCAGTTGTCCACGTTTTCAGAACTGGTGCAATCCGTGTTGCTGAAAGCGTTGCGCAACCCAGCTGTGCTACACCAGGGTGCAAAAGACTACTTTTGATTACACTGTTTACACTGTTACTAGGTAAAACTGGATTTATTTCACTCTGCAGGGTGCCCTTCAAAACGTTTTCATACACATTATTTCAGTTATTTCTCTATACAGTATCTTCGGTAAGAATAGTATGTAGGGCAGTGAATAGCCACCCACATTTCTGATTTGGTCGGCAATTCAAACAGTATGAATGTTGTGCAGTTAAATGGCAATTCAGTTTGATTATCAGGCTACGGTTCCCATTCTCAGTCAAAAGTCATCGAGGTCCAGTATACCTAAACCTTCATGTGTTGGCCCAATCGTGACCAATCAAATGTGTTTTGCTTTGCTCAGTACATGCTAGGCTGGAATCTAGTCCTGATATGACCCTGAACAGAAACAGGCCAGTCTAGAAAATCAATGTATAGACTGTGCATGTTGTTAATATTTTCTACATACTGTATCTATAGTAGAGGGGAAAGGGATTTTACTGACCACCAATCCTTTGTTGTTGGGTGGCAACAAGAGCTCATATAGACTTTTAAGTGTTTCCACAGTGCACTTAATATATATATGTATATATACTCTGTATCAATTACAGAAAAGCAGCAGCACTGAAACACTTTCCCCTCTCCACAGTACAGGCTTGATCAGATGATGATTTGAGGTATGCAATTAAGCGCCCCATTATACATCATCAGGGTTTTTATTTGCAGTGCTTTCATTTCAGGCTTCATCATAAATCACTGTAAAATCTGCCTCCTTCACAATCAGAGAACTGCTTTTGTTTGCATAGAGCTAGACTAGTAGACAGCAACGTATCGATCCAGTAAATGTATTTCACTATTGAGTACTGGATTAGAATATTAAAAATGGAGATTGCCAGAGATTGGGTGCAAGCCGTTTAAGCATATTTTAACCAGATTATGTGGATTTTCTCAATCCTGTCTAGATTTAGTCCGTATTTGCATTATCAGACTTTCTAACATGAAACTTAAACTTTAAACCAGTCTCCTTTTATATTAATTCATGTAATGTTGGTTTAGTCCTTAATAGTAGTATTTGGAGGCCAATTCCCTGCTTAAGGCTGTAGATGGCAACAGTCAATTCAAGCTTTGGCATGCAGTGGCATTTTGGCAGTAGCCGTTCTCTGGTGCCCTCTGTCTGTGCTTTTAGGCCTGGAGTATGTAGAGGATGTGAGAGTTAGTGGTGTGTCGTCCTGTGTGAGAAAAGGATGTGGGTAATATCATAATCAGTGCAAGCCATAGCTATTATTACACTTGTCATTTTGATG
Source organism: Coreoperca whiteheadi (assembly GCA_011952105.1). Taxonomy (NCBI): domain Eukaryota; kingdom Metazoa; phylum Chordata; class Actinopteri; order Centrarchiformes; family Sinipercidae; genus Coreoperca; species Coreoperca whiteheadi. Next base: position 14,415,987 of record CM022491.1, read on the forward strand.
TGATTTTTAGGAATAAATTCTGAAGCTCTGATATAATTAGGCCATGTCAGAGCAACTTTGCCTGCTGGACAAGTTTAGCAGTGCGGCTGTCTGCAAATGTACAAGTCATTTTAGCCACAAAGCACACTCAGAAATGCTGCAGTTACAGAATAAAACCCAAAAGGAACAATGCTCATATTGCCAGCTTCTTCTACATATCATTATAGGTTTTGGACAAAAAGTATCCTGTGCTTCTGACTCAGTCTTCACTACTACCAATTGTGAGTGTGGTTTTTGTTTGTTAAAACCAGTCAATATCAGTCAAGTGTGAGACAGGCTGTGGATGCTTGACCCATTTGTATGACTGAGTCAGATCAGAAGAGAAGAAACCCTGGCTGGAGCACAGGCACAATGGGGTCATGAGTCTTAACACCTAGAGCCTAGTTCCCACCACAGCTGGAAGGATAAAGTGAAGAGGTCTTAAGCAAGTGCCCAGTAATGTACTGCTCCAGCAGAAGTCACAGGGAGGTTTGACGTGTCATTTGTTTTATTTTGTGACTGAGCTGTGTGAAAAGATAAAACAGTCATTGCATCACTACAGAAATGGATATGAACAGGTTGTCACTCTGATTCAGAGACACGCGCTGGACAAGACAGGAATACAAATCTATTACTGCATCTGCAAAGTCTGATTTTATACGCTAGATCTCCACGGACAAACATCTGTCTTGTTGCCTTCATATTACATCAGTAAGATCTTGTTTTGATGAGGCAAACGCTGCTGCAGATTAGAGAGAATTTATGTCTTGATTATTGTAATATTTATATATAGAAGTGTATACATGAATGAGGAACATGCTTCACAGTCACAGGGGAACCAGTGACTGAAGTAGTCTTTTCTGATCTGGTGCCCAGACTGATGGAGTACTATGATGGAGTTAAGTGCAGTGAGATATAGGCTCCATCTTGAGTGACGCCTGTGGCAGCTTTTTAATGTGTGGCTGCCCTTGCCATAGGGTCACTGCTGCACTAGTTTGTGTTGGCCATTCTGTGTTGGTTGTTTTAGAGGACTACATGTAACCTGGAATCAAGCACCGACACTGCACATTTTGCCAAAATGGCCGTGTCTGTCTAAAAACCTACAGAAAGCTTGATCATTAGAATCTATGAAAATGCAAGAATCTTGTTTGTGAGCTTGAATCTTTTAGACAATTGGTATCACATGCAATGGAAAGATGGACAGACAGACACAGACTTGCTCAAGGACATTGCAGTTGTCTCTACAATCACAACTCCATCCTGCTGCACAGTAAAAATAATAACCCTTGTAAAGTGGAAAAAAGAATGTAAATGTGAGGAATGTCACTGTGTGTTTCCTTTTTGGTATGCTTAACATGGCTTCCATAGACTTTTCATTATGTTGGCATGTAAGTAAGCATAGTTTTGCATGGGGACAATATATCAAATTTAGAATGTTGATCACAGCTGGCACTGCAACTTACATCAAATTGCTGTTGCTATGGAAACACACTTTTCTGAGTCTTATGAAACAAATCCAAAATGGTTCCTATAACCAAGCAGGTGAACAATCAGCAGTGCATATTTAAATTAGAATGCCATATTCTGTCAGTTCAAATTCCTTGAACGTAACACATCATTTTTGCTTACTGTAAATGTTTTACAGTCAGTGTGTGTGCGTGTGTGGGGGGGGTGACTGTGTGACAGGTAATTTTCAGTAGTGAAGCTCAAACACTAGGAGGTCAGTGGCTGTTTTTTATCCCACACTTAAGTACTATTCACTTGCATATGCTTTAATATAATTTTGCCATCATTAATATGAGTCTTTCGTGTTCCCATAAACATGCCAGAACAATTTGTGATAAGCAAACCCAGGCACAGTTTCACATTGCCGCCAGATTAGACTAAACACCTATCAGTTGAGGATCATACTGTATTTCATCTCCCTGCCGCTGGCAGCCTAAGATTCACAGGCTGAAATTTCAATCCAGTCTAACAAAAGGTAGGTCCCAGCTGGATGAAATGGCAGAATCATGGAAATCTACTTTGAATGTGCTTTTAATAAATATATTTACAGGCTAGTTTATTACCTATTTTTCTTTATTCTCTTTTATTTTGTCCTGCTCTTGTTGTGATCGACTTTTGCTGATATTATCTGTTATAGATATCTTCTGTTTTTTTATTTGGCATCTATTAAAAGATGTGTTGTTAGGGAAAACATTTTATAAACCATATTCATTATTTTTTGTCTAACAATGTCTTATAGTGGTCCAGCTTGTGGCTCTCGTCCATTAGATGCATTCACCCAGCGATGCTCAAGGCTATCAGGACAGCCTTGCCCTGCCAGATGTTGTGACCGACTTTGCTTGTCTGTTTTGGACGGATTCCTCAGACTCCCTCAGCTTCAGCCAAAAATAATTTAGCTTCACTCTCACAGTAAAATGCTGATACTGAATCTTTCTTTTTAGTGGTTATGTTTAAGACATAGTTTACACCTACTGTTCCTCGGTTGTGTAACTCTACTAAAAGCTATGTGTGTTTCATATTCAGTGGTATCCTTCCAGTTTCCTTTTTGGTACATGAAGCAATGGCTGCTAATTCATTCACTGCCTGATCGTTGTTATCTCTAGGCTCTACCCCAATTTTTACACAAGATAGCCATGGTTACTGACCTAGCAATCCCTTTATAGTCTAATTTTTTATGACTCACTTGCTGCCTCAGTATGCTTCCATAACAATTCCTGTTTTAGAGATAAACATAATACATAAGGGGATATTTTCCAAAAGTTAGCAACCTGGGTATATTTTACAGAGTCTGAAAGACTGAAAATACAACAGGTAAATCCTGTGCATTCACACATCTTTATGCATTTTTCAATTTTGTACAGCAAAGACCATGATGATGTTTGTACCCATGGTATCGCAATTTTACTCTGTCAGAAGATACTTTCATACAAATTCTATACAGATTTCCTTTAATCCTCATTTTGGGTGATCCAGTCACATTGTCTTTGCAATAACATGTGATTTTCCTCATCTCACTACTACCGCTGGATATAGTTTACATTTTAATCCGAGTAAATAGCAATTGTGATCCAAATGACCAACATGGCTGGCTTTGACATAAGTAAATAACTAATTAATAAGAATATTGTTGGAGTATCTTCATTTGATCCATCTTAGTAAGATTTAGAGTTTAACTTGATTATAATTTTACATCCAAAGATCCCAAACCAGGTTACCCGCATAGGGACAAAACATCCCTTTGCATGTAAACATAGCCAGTATTTATACAACTGTTCCCAGATTTATCCAGACGAAAGTGTTGTGGCTATACATAATGCCTTCATTCTGTCACCTCTCCCATCCTGAGCCTGAGGAACTGTCCCTGGTTCTGAAGTGACTCTTTAGCTGATGCTTCCTATGCTATGCTACATATGCCTGGTTTTTGATGAAATGCCAAAGACCACTAGAAGACCATCATATTGCATTTTAATGAAAGCAGTGGAAAATGCTGTCCTAGGCTCTGCACTAAAATGCTCTAACTGAGATGTAGGTTGGGTAGACAGACATCAATGATATGGGATATGTTCATGTGGACGACAACATCTTTGAGAACTCCACTCCCATTAACCCTTTAAACCATAATACCTCTGAACTGCTTTGTATTGAGGGGTTTTTACCTTCAGGGTTAGTTGGACATTAGCCATGTTATAAAATGGTACCCTGGACCACAACAGAGTCATCAGAACATTACATGTGTGCTCTAAACTTTCCCCATTGATGTTTAATTCATTGTACATCAACACCAATATATACCAAGATTCAACACCTCTGCCACTTTTCCAAATATCTATCTGTGACCAGGGGTTGAGGGTTTAACCATCTCAGACAGCGTTATTTTGACCCATAAAACACAGAAGGAATAACAGGAGGTCGGGTTTCCAATGGAAAAAAGAACAAAAGAAACAACTACACACTGACCAGAACCACTAAAAGTTTGAAGAATGATCTTACATGTTTTACCCGAGCAGTAACCAAATGTGTTCAGCTCTCACATGCATCCAATTTCTATGGTCACTCAGATTCTCAGGAGGCTGTCAGCATGCACTGGGTGTGATACAGTGAACACCCCAGTCTTGTTGCCATGTAACACACATAGACAACCACATTTACACCTATGGACAATTTAAATCTTCAATGCAAACTCTGAGACAACATCAATGTAACCATTTGCTTGTGCATCCCATATTTTATCATCATTATATCATGTGTTTTAGATGCGTTTTGACAGGCTGGAAAGCTAATTCCTAGCAATTCAGTTTACAGAAATGTGAAGGGGGGAATTGTTGCATTTCTTGAAGAGAGAATGTAAGAATGAACCTTGAAAACAGAAAATACTTTTCATTGCAGGCTGGATCTTCCCATGACAAAGGCAAATATCCTACTCCTGAATCATGTGTATGTTGATTAATACAGCCCTAAAATGTCTTTATTTTATATTAGGCAATATCCAGCACAATATCAGCCTTCCTGTTTCCCGTGCCCATATATATTGAACCCTATATCATGTTTCTCTTCGGGATATAGGCTGAGGAGAAATGAGATTTCTGCTTTATGGGGTCCACCACGGGCATCTTAAATACGATTATGTGACCTGACAGTCTGAGGTCTACCACTGACAGTGATCCCTGTGGAGGGAAGGTTGTGATTGTCAGTGCAATGCTTTCTCTGTGCTGCGCCTTGCCCAAATGCTCGCCATGCGGTAGGCTGCGTAGGCAGAATCGCTACCGGCAAATTAACCATCCTTATGACTCCAGTACAGACAAAGGAAGACACACATAAGCCAGTCCCCAAACATGTGTCTTTGAATGTGACCACGTTTATGCTTATATCTTGCATTTTTTCAGGGAGGTGGTGATGTTGAAAATTCTGCAGATTAGTCTTGACCTTGTATTTATGAGCAACAGTGAGTCCAGACAAATTTAACAACTGTAAATTACATGTTTTAGCCACATCTTCGGCTTATATTTTCCACTTCAATTATTCCACCATAGATTTTCAGTCATGTGCTGCACAGCAATTCTTATTCATGGAATGAATGACTGATGTCGCTGAATATATAAATAGGCAATTTAGATGGCTGTATTGTAAGGTTCGCCATTCTTAATTCCTGAGGTGATTTAATGTGTTGGTCGTCTATTAGCTCCCAGACCCTAACCCGACATCGCCATGGAGGGATGAGAGGAGAGAAATGGGTGGGGAGGGAGGAGGGGAGCTGCGCCACAGTGGAGAGGAGAAAGCTGGAGTCTGAGTGCGCGCTGGGGTGGGATACTGTCCCTCTAAGGTCAAGTCAGCTCCATTCAATTACATAACTTCTGGTTTCTGTTTTCAAAATAAATCCACTATAAATGAACGCGCATTTTCAACAAAACACAAATGCATAGCTATCCGTGGTACATGGTTCATGGCAATACAAACAAAATGTAGAAAGCAAGTGTTTCTTCATTATGCATGATGGCAAAACAGCTAAAAACTTGATGAAACAATGAGTTCGGAATTGATGAAAACCCTTACAAGTTATGAGTCCCAGCCCTTATTTCAGCAGTTAACTAAAAACACTGGAGGGCATTTATTGTGAAAGGCAGACACTTCTGTTCCGGTTTTTGGGGGGGGCATATTTCGACAGGCTTTACGGATCTCACAGCTCCAGCGGCAGGGAAACACACCCGTCAGCAGCGCGCATTGGAGACAAAACAGCGCATCACGGACAAAGGAAATATGGGTGCGCTGGAGAGGATTCACCTCAGCCGGGTAACACAATGGATGAGCCGCTTCTGTTTCATTTACCGGGAGACCAATTAGCCCACCTTAATGAGGTGCTGGGAATGGGATGCAAGATACTGCAAGCTAAAAAGGCGGAAGGCTGCGTTTAATCCGTCTGCGGATCCTATGAGCTTGCAATGGCTGTGGCGGGGGTATGCAACTGGATAGGGAAAAATGTGCCTTTTTATTTTGTGATATTCTCCTTATTTTGTGGCCTTTCATTTGGACAGTTGCAATATTCTATTACGGAAGAACTAGAAAATGGGGCACTAGTCGGTGATCTGGCGCATGACTTGGGGCTGGATATTCGAAAGCTCGCCACTCGAAAAATTAAGGTAACGTCCAACAGCGGTAAACGCTATGTGATTGTCAACCCCAAAAATGGGAAATTACTGGTCAATGAAAGGATCGACAGGGAGGCACTGTGTGATTTATCCAGCACCTGTCTGATTAATCTGGAGGTGCTGGTCGAAAACCCCACTGAGGTGCACCATGTCGAGGTGGAGATTGTGGATGTCAATGACAATGCGCCGCAGTTCCCCAGAGACGAGTATCAACTGGAAATCACAGAATCTGCTTTGCCAGGGTCTCGTTACCCAATTGAAAACGCTCAAGATCCAGACATTGGGTCCAATTCAGTTCGTATGTATCAGCTTAGCACAAACGACCATTTCGCGCTGGTATCTAACAAACCCTCCCTAAATACAAAGCACATCGAGCTTGTGCTAAAAAAGCCCCTTGATCGTGAACAGACGCCTTACCACCAATTAATTCTAAGTGCTGTGGATGGTGGGACGCCAGAGAAAACAGGCACGGCTAAAATCAATGTCCGGGTCCTGGACTCAAATGACAATGTCCCGATGTTCGACAGCTCAGTGTACAAGGTGAAACTGTTGGAAAATTCGCCCAAAGACACCCTGGTAATTAAACTGAATGCAACTGATCTGGATGAGGGCACAAATGGAGAGGTTTATTACTCCTTCAGCAGCTACACTCCAGAGAGAGTGAGGCAGATGTTCAGCATGGATACTAATACAGGAGAAATAAGAGTGAGGAGCAATGTTGACTATGAAGAGACCAACTCCTATGAGATGTACATCCAGGCGATGGACAAGGGCCCTGGGGCCGTGGCAGCACACTGTAAGGTCGTGGTAGAGGTGGTGGATGTGAATGACAATGTTCCTCAGATAGTGCTGTCATCTCTGTCGAGCCCCGTGAGGGAGGATGCCCGTGCAGACACAGTCGTGGCCCTCATTAGTGTTACTGATCGAGACTCTGGCTCTAACAAGCAGGTGAGCTTAGAGATCCCAGCAGGCCTTCCTTTCAAGATCAAGTCATTCAGAAATTACTACACTCTGGTTACCTCAGCCTTCCTGGACCGCGAGACCACTGATGCCTACAATGTCACTCTGAGTGCCACAGATGGAGGCAACCCTCCCCTTTCCTCCCAGAAGACCATTCAGGTGGATGTGGCTGATGTCAATGATAACCCACCGCGATTTGAACAGACTTCATATACCGTCTATGTGGCTGAGAACAATGCCCCCGGGGCCTCTTTGTGTACTGTGAAAGCTCAAGACGCAGACATCAAAGAGAATGCGCGCATCACCTACACAGTGCTCAATGACAACAACCATGGCATCCCGGTCACCTCGTATGTCTCTGTGAAGGCCGATACAGGGGAGGCTTATGCCCTGCGAGCCTTTGACTATGAGTCACTGAGAGAGTTTCACTTCCAGGTCAAAGCCCAAGATGGGGGCATTCCACCACTCAGCCGCGTTGCCACTGTCTACATCTACATAATGGATCAGAATGACCACGCTCCACTGATAGTCAACCCTCCCGGCAATGGCACACGCTCCTTGGAAACGGTACAAAAGAACGCAGAGCCTGGTGCCTTGGTGACCAAAGTTGTGGCATATGATGCAGACGCTGGTCCAAATGCCTGGATGGTGTACGTGCTGGAGACGTCCACTGACCTGGACTTGTTCAAGGTGCACGAACACACAGGTGAGATCAGGACCACTCGAAGGATCTTGGAGGACAACTCCACCTCCTTTGCTCTAACCGTTGTAGTGAAGGACCATGGGCAACCTAGTCTCTCCTCCACAGCCACCATCAACGTGGCTGTCATGGAGGTGCCACCCAAAGTGGTTCCTGACCCGAAGCGGATCATCCGACCTCACAGCACACTGCTTTTCTCCAATGTGACCCTCTACTTGATCGTGGCTTTGAGTGCAACCACCTTTGTTTTCCTTGTCACTGTGGTGGTGCTGGCAATCGTCCGCTGTCACGCCTACTGCACCCAGCCTGGCTCCTGCTCCCCTTGCTGTGTGTCACAGAAGCCCCCTCCAGATGGTGGGAGCAGCAGCGTAAGTGCTGGTGGGGGAGGCAGTGGTGCAGCCGGGGCACAACCTAATAACAATGTGGTGCTTCGGAGAGACCTTAAAGTGGAGCCTCACTACATCGAAGTGCGTGGGAATGGCTCCCTAACAAAGACTTACTGCTACAAGACCTGCCTGACAGCCACCTCTGGCAGTGACACTTTCATGTTCTACAACACAGGACGTCCCATCAGTGGCACATGGGGCAGCGGTGCCGACCGCTTCTTCACGAGTGGCAGTGGCTTTGTACGCAGACTGAGTATGCCTGATGCCTCGCTGCAACTCTGCCCAGAGGTGTGTCATTCATTTTTTAAATCTACTTTTGTCTGCATAACTGGAAGGTCATGAATCATCAAGTTTACATATTAGTAGCTTTAAATAATGAAAATTGATTAATTTCCAAATAATAAAAGACTATTTTTAAGTATATACTCAACATAACCTTTCATTAAGGTTATTGCTACAGTATGTATTGTTGTCATAATTTTTGTCAGTGTTATAATATTCCTGTATGTCGTTTGATCCCCTCCTGAAATGAATTGAATCCTTGCAGGGCTCATTCTCTTTGTTCAGTTCCCACTTGTACTGTGCAGTCAGCTCAGCACTCACACTGCATTAGTGTCAGGCCTGATGCTTTTCAGGGTCCTCTGTTATTTCTGATGATTCAGAGATTTGTGTTTCAGTTTGAGGTTGTCATCACATCTACACTAAGAACAGGTCACGAAGTCTTCACTACTTGCTCATTCTGTCTGCAAGTGGGTTTGACTTTTGTGTGTGGGTGTGTATGTGTGTGAGTAAGACTGTTACACTGGAGGTTAATTGTGATCAAAGGCCGTACAAGACTAGTTGTTGTTGCTGCTGACTATGGGAGACTATGCATTTACCTAGTAAATACTGTAAGTAGATACTGTGATGAGACTAGGTATTGTTAGTAGATTTTATCTACACCGTTTCAACAATCCCTGATTTACATGAAATATATTTCAACAATAAAAAACCACACCTGAATTACTGTTTATATTGAGGTAATTATGTAGAAGTATTGCTGTTTGCTGTTTAATTGGCATGATCCCAATCAAGAAGTTCTGTATACCTGCTTTCTAACCATACGTGCACCATTTTTGTAAACATTGAAAGTTGAAATCTTCATGCCTGTTAGTCGTAGATTTAAGGAGTCTGGGCTTGACTCCAGCTGATATTTCTGGGTAGATATATTCTGCTTATATGCTGGAGAGGTAAGAGAGATTGCTTGTTCAAATATTGGAATAATATAATTTTTAACGTGAGATTGCTGAAGCACAGGCTCCTAAGGTTACGAGGTTACCTCTGGATACATCATCAGGTGCCAGCCACTGGTACATTAGTTATAAGAAAGTCTCTTACCAAGACAAGTGTAGCAGTGTAAATTAAATTAACCTCCAGCGTCTGTTCCACAAGCCCTGCAAATTAGATTTACTCAAAGAGGCTGGGTCTACCAGCACAAAATACTCCCTTCTGAATTACAGTGAGGAACATAATGTGCCATCTTTATCTGGGACACTTGCTACTGCCTGAGCGGGTTTGTGTCATAAACACAGCTTTTCTTATTCAGTAGTCTTAAGGTCCAAGGCAACAACCCACATGATGCTGACAGATTTTAGCATTAGCTGTAATACAGATGTTGACAATAATTTCACACAGTGCATGTGCGCAGTACCTACTCATGAGGAAAATAATTATGAAAGAGTTAGGCATAATTAATGGCCATGAAAGATCAGCTCATTAAAAATAGGACTTTTTCACCCTATGTGATTCATGTGGTTCTGTGAACTTAAAGGCATAATCATCAGGAAAATGCGGCTATCATCACAGGCAAATGAATGGGAGTGCATGCAGGCTTAACATGGTGAATATCTCCAATAGTCCAAAAACTAATTCAACATTATTAAAAGTAATGTAGGGTAATATGAAAGACATTTTAATATTTAACGCTAAAAAGCCTTTGTCCTGGCAATGTATTATAATTTCACAAATATTTTTTTTAATTTCTGTGTTCTTGGAAACATCAAGTTTTAATGCCAACACGTACTACCAAAAAAGGTGTCTATACAGTAATTTCAATGTAATAATAGCAAGGTTTTGGAGATTTACAGTCATCAGAATCAGAATCAAGTAAATCTCCAATTCAAGAAAGATGGAAGAAGATGAAATCAGTTAATACAGGACTATACAGTGATAATTTGTAACACATTATTCATGATTTATCACACACATTGTCTTACTACACAAGTGCAATACCATATTTGTATATGATTGCCCTTCACACTGGGCTAAAACAGACCAGAGGTACAGTATAGGATGTGGTTGTCCAGGTGATGATGGCGCTTGCTTGTTGGTTTTTAAAGGCAAAAATTTACCAGAGGACTGCTGCTAGTCTCAAGCACTCAGCCCAGGTTCATCAGGAGCAGACAAATTTACTCCAGTTACACACAAACAAGTACACGTTGGTCTATACAAACACCCCAGCACTGTGGGAAAGGGCATAGCTCTCCCAGCTCTCACATTTATAGAGACATGGAGTGAGAGACTGTCCAAAAACTCATCAATATGACTTTCAGTCACTGCCCTTTTTAAAGTCCTTCTGTGTCTGGTTATCAATATGTATGCGGGTGTGCGTGTGAGTGTGCGTGTGCGTGTGTGTATGTGTTTTTGTGCTTCCAATGGGGGACACGACTGCAGTGCTCCTATCACGTCAAGAGCTGGGATGTGTATCATGATTAATTGATGAGACCATGGCCCAGCCTGGCTCTGCACTGTATGAGATCAAACTAAACTCTCTCGCTCTCTCTTTCTCTCTCTCTCTCTCTCTCTCTCTCTCTCTACCTCTTGCTCGCTCAGCCAAAAGCCCCGAATGCTGACTGGCGATATTCTGCATCTTTAAGGGCAGGGGTGCAGAGGTAAGCACTTTCCATCTTAAACTCTTTTGCAACTTTTGATCATCTACTTATTGACACATCAGACTTCCCACGGATACCTGCACCTCAAAATGACCTCTATTAAAAAACTATAAAAAATATACTGCAACATAATACCGCAGATCAGAAACTGCCATTTTAGAAATTAGCGTTAGTGGGCCCTCGGCATCTGTTTGAATCTGTTGTGGAAAGTGTCTGCAAACACTCGACACATAATGAAATAAGCACAAAACACAGAAGAGTTTAAGTAAGTAATTTTACTCACAAGCAGACCAAAATCTTACCGCAAGAATCGCCCAGATATTTAGAACAGTACACTTTCAAAGCATTTAAGACAAAGAACTACAATTTTATTGGTCATTCGCCAAAAAATAACAACTTCATCCTGTCATGCAAAGCATGATCTGGAACATGCTTTGTCCCTGCGCAGACGTAATCCTAAAATCATCTACAAGAACATCTGGTTACACTTAACATGATGTCTCCACAGCCTCCTTTGATGACTTCATCTACACATTCCAAGAGCATTACCCAAGATAGACAAATACATATTAGTTAATAAATGATAAAACTAGTGGTTCATACTATTTTACTTTCACAACCTCAACCCTGTCCTTTTATTTTGGACAGCTTCCATCAGTGGATGCACAGCACTCCTCTGCACTGTAATACTATATAGGTCAATCACATTCTGAGTGTCGCTTCCCCCAGTTACAGTCTTTAAGCAGGAAGCATGAAGGACAAATGAGCTGACTATGACCTTTCTCAGATTATCAGAGGCACATATACATCTGTGTCTGCACATACAACATGTTTGCCCTGAGACGAGGGGAGAAGTTGTGAACACATGCAGGACATTTTGGACTCCAATTATACTTAGTTGTTAATTCACTGGCTGTGCTTGAATCCACTGTTTGTTCAGATAGGGCTTCATAAGGCCTTATTGCGTTACCATATTGATCTAATGATCAGTAGATACATATGGTTTAACAAAATTATTACACTGAAACAGGACTTAATTTGAGTGTTAGAAGCGTTTGGGTTTGGGCAAATGGGTTCAGATCTACACAAAATTGTAATCTCCCAACCGTAATGAGCAGGTTTCTAAGATTTGGGGGAAAAGATTATCTGGGGTGTTATTAAACTGCTCTGCAGAACAGAGTGAAATATAACTGGGTTTCAACCTGCAGAGGGCAATCGCTATGTCCTTTTTATAACACAATAGAATTTAATTTGCAGAATTTAAAAAAATTTCACTAAAATGTCAAGATTTGGACCTGAATTCATCAACAATACTACTAAATACCCATATACTGTAGTTTTCAGCTGAAAAAAATATTTTGGGGGTTTAGTTACTCTTTAAGTACTACACATGTAAGCATTTTCATTAGCTACCTGCTACAAATCAGAGAATACTGAAATTAGGAGGATCTGACAATAATTGGGTAAAAAAAGTGGGGTTTTTTGCATCTACATCAGGTCACAAAAGTTGAATTAAAAAATGTAATAAATCCTTTTGCTAACATGATATGAGGAAAGCTGGAACGCCAGCTTGAGTTTTACATCCACATGTCTGTCATTTGTACTGAATCCTTATAATTTAATGCTAACAGTGCTTATTGCTCAGTTGTGCTCCATCTAAGTTTGATTTTTTGGAAATTAGTGTTCATTTCTATGGTGTGGAGGGTAACATAATGTGCATCATGTCATCAGGTCACCATACCATGACATGAATTAACATAAATCATAATTTCAATTAGCCGCTGCCATATCTGAAATGGCAGTATCTGTGAGAGGATCATATTAACGCTTAACCCCAACACACGCATGTTGTAATCTATCACACTACACACAGCATGCAGCACAAACATTTCTGACCCACATTGCTGGTGTAGTCAGTCAGTGTAGAAAACAGCAGCTCTATCAGTGTCATATTCTCACACATTAAACCAGCACCTTTTCTTATGCCAAAGATTAAAAACCCACACTGCTCAGAATGTACATGGCCATTTTATATTCATGACAAATCCCTATTCAACATAACACGTGTTGCAGTTTGAGATAGATGCTGGATGTGCTGCATTGCAGAGGCCCCAGTCAGGGTAGGTCCTCCTATACAGTAAGCTCTATATTCATTATGAATGTATGGGGGGACATCTCAGCCTAGCTTGGAACATTTTATTAAAATATATTTATGTAACTTAAGATCATCTGAAAATACTTATAGCATGTCATTAATGTCATTAAATACATTATGTATCCCAATTTAATATGTAAAAAAATAAAGTACGCTGACAGATGAAAAAACCTCACAAGAGTAGTGCAATATAACTCATACATATTGCGTATTTTTTGCTTGTCATATAAAGTAGACAAATACCGCATTTTATGCGGATATATGTTGCTTATCTTTATTACTTTGTCTTCCTTCTTCATTTTTCACTTCATCCCTGTGATATTTAACACCGGTCCACTGACAGCAATGTACAGAAAAATGTCCATTGACGTACTTAAAGGCCATCAAGTGGTCTGCTAGTAGAAAGCCTTCACTGTGAAGCAGCTGCAGTCAGCATTAAGAGAACAGTACTCAGAACAGCACAAGAAAGGTGGGTGGACCTGAAAAAACTGAGAATTATCTGTTTATCGGTTGGATGAAGGGAAAATGGGGATAAAGTAGTGGCACAAAACTCTAATCAACAGCAAGTCCTATGTTATTCAGCAGCCACAAAATTGCTTAAGATACACTTACTGTAGTGAAACTTGTTCTTCGTAGTCACCTGCAATACATTCACTTTACAATGATGTCAACACAGTTCCCTGAGGCTGGGGGCTGTTAACATGGCAATCAGGATGGTAACTCCCTATATTAAGAAGGCAAATAAGTGCGGCATTGCATGACATCTCAGAACCCGTCCCCTCAATACCAGTATTTGAGGTTGAACACCACCATCAGTTATTAGGATGAAGAGATGATGAGTTTTTGGAAAAACTAACTTGAAAGATACTTGATTATATCAGCTGGGATGATGACTACATGTACTGCCATTATGTCAGATGATCCTTTACTCTGGTTTAGTGGTTCTTCAGCTTGGTCCACAGCAGCCATGAAATCAGATTACACATGACACACCACTTGGATGCAATTCACCAGGCGAAAGCCATCAACTGTCTGGTAATGAGCAGCACTCTAGGTTTACATCAGCAAAATTTGAAGAGTAGCGTATTAACTCCAGTTTTCTCATTCACTGGTTGTTATTTTTATAAGAAGGCTTGACAGGTAGATATTAGAAATGGGTACCAAGCAGTCATTTATCAGCTTTTGTTTGCCAAACTTAACAAAATACTTGTCATATTTGTATTTTGTTTCAAATGTAGTTAACAGTGTAGAAATGATTTGACTTAGGCAGATTTCATGCATTCTTTTTCGATATGCATATCTGAAGTTCGATATAGGCCTTTTTCCGCATAAGACATTTACACGTCACAGTAGGTAAAGCACAGCATTCACAGGATTCTACATGAAGGGTGGGATGTGTTCTCTTTTCAAAATACAAAAAAAGGAAAGTGGCTGCTATGGGAAGCAAGACCACAAGAAACGGGTGACGGTAGTCCAAATCTGGTTTCCCCAGGCAATAAGGCAACAATTGCTGTCGAGGCCTGAAACAGTGACTAATTCTCCTTGAAATTTTGACACTGTAAGCAATTCTTTTGTGTTGGATTTCCATTTCAGTGGTGGTTTCAAAAAATATCTACAGTATCCTATCAAGGAAGTAAAATATCTTTAAGGAAGAAATAATGAATAGCTAGAGTCCCTGACTAAAGAGTCAACATTTCATTCATTCAAAGGTTGAATTTATTTGATCTGATGTGTCTCACTGAATTTGCTGAATGTGTTCTGCCTTTCAGTTCAGTCCACATGGAGGAGTCTTCTGTGATGCAGGGAGCACAGGGGATGCTGGTCCAGAACTGGCCCACTGTGTCCAGCGCTGCAGGTGAGTAGAAGTCTCGCAGTCAGGACAAAGTGAAACAGCACCTTGAGTGTCATCTTCTTTGGGGCAGTGGTAAAAGAAAACTGATACTAAATAAAAGGTAACCGATTTTGCCCTTTTTACATCTACATTTACATCTACATTTGAACGTAAGGAAACTGAGAGAGATTTCATTGATCTTGCTTCAATATGTATCAAAAGTAGAGGATATTTAAGTTAGGTGTACTGAAACATCTTTATGTAATATATAAAAGTCAAAGCTATTTGTTGAAAGGCATGTTGAAGCTAATATCTGCAATGTGTTTTTAAAATAACTGTTTTATAATTGCAATAGAATGTAGTCTTGCAAATATGGTAGTCAAAGTTAGGGTGGTCTAGGGGTAAAGTTCAAAAACATAATGGGTTGGAAGCCAGCAAGCGTTCTTGTCCTTGTCACTGCACTTGTAGGAAGCTACCCTTGTTCTGTCTAAAGGTTTGTTTAATCCCGAAAAAAGTGTAAAAGTGCCAATTTCTGGTGTAAAGGTTTGGTTTTTGTACAAATTGAAGAAACACTTATTCAATAAGCGTTATATGTGCTAATAGGCAGATGTTTTCTTTTACTTTTGGACAGAGCCAGGCTAGCTTATTCCCTTTTCCAAGTCAAACTATTCCTTTAATTGTCAATATATAGGGCAATATTGGTAAAACAAAGTCCCATAGGGCAATCAGCACGAGTGGTGAGATGATCACAGTGGTTGTAAACACATTTTAGTTAAACCCAATAGTCACTTATTTTAAAAACAAAGGTCACCACACCTAATGCCCATTGCAATTACACATTACATTTTCTCTATTGCATTGAATTCTATTTATTATGTTGAATTCATCTTTGTTTTTACTTTGGTTCAGATATGGTAAAGCTGGGGACTTGACAGAATTGTCCTTTGAATATCTACATGATCTTGAATTCCAGTATGATGTTCATACAGAGATTATGTGCCAAAAGCCTGGGGCCCTTATGCAGAGCCACAGATAAACAACTGTATCCTCCCTTAAAAGCAGCTGGCAGCATGGAGAGCTACTTACTGAAAAAGGCAAATGTTTTTAATAAGACATGAGTTGTCCTGAGTGGGAGGCAACATTGAAAATGTGTAGTAACACAGCACAAGTGTAAATAGAACTGGCCACAAAAATGACCTGTGCTTCATCATTCACAGACACACTGGCTCAGAGCTTATGACTAAGAAAATTTGGGAGTAGTACTGTATGCAGAAAAGCACATAAATACATTGTGTGCAGCTCTTGTCAGTTGACTGGAAGACTTTTGTAACTTTTATTTCTAAACAGTGTTTGGAACATTATAAGCTGTTCCCTCCTTCCTTTAGCCAAGCTTCCATTCATTGATTTTTTTGTCTAGCTGTGGGAATTAGAACATACTGTAGGTAGAGACTTGAGGGTGACAGGTAGCATCACAGTCAATCACTCGACAAGTCAGTGAGAGAATATGTCTTACTGTCTGTCAGCTTTTCTCTCTGTGGAATTGTTCGAGATACAAGCTGTGCCAGTTCCCAGTATGCTGCAGAGAAATGTATATTTTTTAGAGCAGATGGAAAGCTGCCTCTCTGGTCATGTAAAGACTCAAATATTGTCTTTAAGCAGAGTGCACAGGGCACTGCAGACCTATTAGGGGTGCATTGTTGTATTCGGTAAATAATTATTCAGAAATGACTCAGTGCCAAAGCAGTAGATAGACATGTACTGGATTACAGGTTGATCCTCTTTACTATGCATCAAGAGGTGGAGCCTTTTTTGTGACACATTTGCAGTGAGTTGTTATCATGATATGCTGGGATGCATCTAAATGCGGCACCCACAAAACTGTGTTTATGTAAGTGACCCATGGCGCAGATGAGGAGACATTTCTCTAATGCCAGTGGGGGAGATGAGCTATTATCAGCAATAAGAGAGTACCATGAAAAAATAAAGATCCTGTAACATTTAAAGCAATTTTGGAGAGGAAGAGCAGAGGAGACGTACAGGGGGATGGAGAAAAAAAAAGCGAGGTGTGGGGGGATGGAGAAAGAGAAAGGTTAAGAGGATTGGCAGGTTCCTGCAGTAGTGTTGTTGCTAGGGAACGCCATGTGACCTGTTGCCTAGCAACACTGTCTAACTGAGAGATTGCTGCAGCAGCCGCACCCTCCATCAGCAGGGAGTGGGCGAAGGCAGTTTCCATGACGACCAGTCATATCTCTGAATGGAAGATTTAGAGACAGAAAAAAGGAAGGAGTAGGGAGCATAAAAGGAAGGAGATTTGGTAAGGCCAGGTATTAAAAAGAAAAAGAGGGCGTGCAGTAATTGAGAGGAAATAATAATGTAGGAAAGAATGTTTTTGGTAGATGTGTCATGCAGAATACATGTGATGTACCGTATATATCTACACTAGCACTACACGACTGTCAGATGTGTGCATGTGCTACAACCACCAGAGGGATTCATTTTAGATAAAAACCGTCTCGGATTAGACAGGAAATAACATAGCCCATTTTAAATGTAGGACATCAGGTTGCACGAAATGAGGCTTCAAACACCCACATAGCTACATCAGGTGTCATGGCAACCTCCTCACAAGGAGCTGTACTGACCTGCTTACCAGCAGTTACACCATAATCCATTTCAGACACGTGTTTGCTGTGAAATATAGGCTAATACGAAGCCATGGCAGAGTTACAAATAATCCTCCATGTTAGAGAAACAGCAGCACAGGGGGAAGCAAAGAAACTCTTCATAGTTGTCCCGACTCCTCCAAGCTGTAACATGACCTGCTCATTATGAACACATTTTTCACATGCGTGCACACACACACAAAAGAATATCTCAGATTAATACCTGGGCCAGGATTCTAATTAACAATGTCAGGGGTTTAGATTTGTCACATCCAGTACAGAATGCCCTGGGACAATATTCACTTGATGAGGCGCTACACAGCCACTCGACATTTTAGCTCAGTTGGTCATGCATAGGGAAATGAACTGCTCCAACCCCATCAGGTGTACATAAGACAAAAACTGTACTGCCATGATGGTGTACAGTTTTATTTACTGCAAGAACACAGTAATTAAATTGCAATTTACAGCTTTTTTAACAAACCAGTAATCTAGCACACATTTTTTACTCGTTTAGCAAGCTTCGTGTAAATAATTTACCATAATGTAAGGAACAGTTTTAAACAGCACAAGTTTGAACTATATCTTAGGTTTATTCTACCATGATAACTTGTCCAATACACAGTAGGTGGTAGCCTACCTCTAATGGTCTGGCCAAAACCATTAGATGACCTAATAACTACTATAGTTTAAGATATTGATTCCAAATTACTAGCAAAATGTATATAAAAGCTCAAGTTAATATTCATTTGCCACAGAGCATTATTCCTAATGTTTTAGTGAACCCCTCACCTTTCCTCTGACAACTCCATCAAGATTAATCAATTGAAAACTCTTTCCAATTTGGGCACTCATTGACCTTTATTCCTTTCTTCTTCTTTCTTCCAAAATGTAAACTTTGCACACAAAATATTTCATAATCTATCCCTTTTAATCGTAAAGGAAAATTCCAGTGTATTTCAACCTGGCAAATTGTTGAAATATATATAAAAAACCCTGCAAGTTGCCCTGGATGTAGATCCTTATGCAGTTAGCCAGCATGACTATTCCAGGGTGCTACTTTCTGGGGTTTTCTTTCGATCGGACTCAGAGACAACCGTTTGTTAAAATAATTTTTTATTTATTTTGAAAGCTGTAGGAGGCTCGCGCAGCTTGCCCCAATATATGCTGTTTTTCACAAGTCCTCGTTTCTCTGAATCTCTACAACAGAAGTGATAGAGTTAGCAGAACCCATAGATTCACAATTGCCCCATTTGTGTAAAATACGCCAGATTAAAATATGCGGGAATGTTCCTTTAATGACCTCATGGCTTTCCTCTAGCACCATATAGCTCACACGTGTAACGTGTCACTACGAAGTCATCTGAGTTTATGGTGAAATTTAGTCTGCAGGTATTCAATGCTTGCCCTGGATTGGGTTTAATGCTATAGTTTCAAATTACAGGGTTACATACAGTAACCTGTAAATATTAAATGTAAAATGTGGAACGAAAGACCTTTTGTAGATCTTTAGTAATTTATCAATAAAGGCTGTCTAAATAAAAGAATTCCCAAATTCTTATGACTGAGCATCAAAACGCCTTCCATTAAATAGTGACATCAGGTAACAGGAAATGGTGTGTCAGTTATGTAAAATGGAGGGGCATCGTGTACAGAAATGCAATGCACTGCATTACAGAATCAATAAGATCATCCACATCCTGCCTTTAACCCACCGGCTGTCTTTTCAGTTTATTTTCAGCATGTTTGTCCTCCTCCACATAAGAAGCAAGCTTCCTTGCCTAACCACTGAGAGCCATTGAATGGGACTTATTTAAAATAAGTCTTGCTGGGTTTAATAATTAAATAGAAACAGACAGACCATACCATCAAATGCCATAATCCTCAGAAACAGACTATCATTACAGTATTAAAACACTAAGTCCACTAATGGAATAAGATAAGATGATAACATCTGACATTAAACATGCTAAATTACATAGGTCAATCAACTACAAGTGGCCTTTTTTCAACAAATTGTACGTAATAACTGTGTAACATAAAACAAAATTGGCAAAACCAAAGCAAAGCTAAATCTGGATTTTCCTCAGCTGCCATTGCTTCAAATTGTTTATTTGTTATCCTGGTCCTTCACATGCTAATTAATTAATGTAACTAAAAAATGGATGCTTCTATTTTTGCAAGTAGAAAACAAATAGTTATGTGTGTCTGTGTTCTTATCTTTCTGTCACAATGTTATGCCACTGCTAGGTTACTAAAAGCCACAATATCTGACCTCTCCTGCTATATTCAAAAGCACCATATTTGCATAAGTTAATATATGATCAATTTTCAGTGAGTCATAGCTCAATAATATATAATATCCCTCAATAGTATGCTCTTTGCTGGAGTGGTTAAACAGGGAAACAACGCAGAGCTATCTATTGAGCAGTGTGCTAGTGTCCATTACATCTGCTCTTATTATAGTCTATACATGCAATTTACTCTCACACTCGATGAGCTCATTGTAAGCACAGGTGCATACGGTTAGTGTGTATTTTCAAAATAGTGTACTTCCCAATGGGACATTTCGGCAATGTCATAAATAGCCTACATAGACAAATCAAACAGAATCTTTTTGCAAGGGCCTGTGTTTGATCTAAATAACATCCAGACTGAAACTAGGTCAGTGCAGAGGGAACTGGTGTGGGCCTGAGAGCACCATATCTGCAAAACCCGCCCACCCCCATCTTTCTTACTGCCTCTCTCTCTCGCACTCTCTCTCTCTCTTTCCCTCTCTCTCCTTATCTCATCTAACATCCTCTCTCCGTTGCATCTTTAACCTTTTGACCTTAGCATTGTCTTATTTTCACTTTACATAATAATTTTTCTATATATAGACATATCTTTTTTACGACTTGCAATCTGGGTTCCTTTCTGTCACATCCATGCTTGAGCACTAAAGGTTGAATCCCTGTCTGTGGCCTCCTGTGACAGTAGGATTAAGCTGCTGCCATCATCCAAACACAAATACAAATCTCATTGCCAAGTTAAACATCCCTGTGGTTTAAAGGTTACTCTCCTCCAGTGTTCCCTCCTGTGGTCTCGGCTGAATTGCTGTCCTGAAAAAAATCCCCTCCCTGTGGCTATCGCGCCATTATCAGGCTATTGCTCTGCTTGCTTTTGCTTGATTTCAATTATTGCTATGTATGTCAGATTCTATGAACATCTCAAAGAATAATAAATAAAGTCTAAGTCAGGAACAAGGCTAAGGTTGTAGCTTCGTATTTTAGATAGAATACACACATGAGAGTGGCATTGATTTCCTCATCTAACTCTGCGAAAAAGCAAATAAACCTACTTCCCAATA
Organism: Coreoperca whiteheadi; assembly: GCA_011952105.1. Taxonomy (NCBI): domain Eukaryota; kingdom Metazoa; phylum Chordata; class Actinopteri; order Centrarchiformes; family Sinipercidae; genus Coreoperca; species Coreoperca whiteheadi. Next base: position 14,437,128 of record CM022491.1, read on the forward strand.
TATCGAGGGGTATCTTTAACAAAGCAGTGTGACTGAATAAAGATAATGAGTAGCCATATTTGACGTGATTTCTTTTTTTACCTGTGTAGATGGAGAGGGTGGTGGAGAGCTATCACCCCCAGTGGGTGCTGGAGTCAACAGCAACAGCTGGCACTTCAGATACGGCGCCGGACAAGGCTACGGCCCTCCTCAGCCCCTGAAGCCCGGAGAGATTCCTCCTGAAGCCTTCATCATCCCCGGATCCCCAGCCATCATTTCTATTCGCCATGACGCCGGCCCTGTGGATGACAAAGGTGACTTCATAAGCTTTGGCAAGAAGGAGGAGGCCAAGAAGAAGAAAAAAAAGAAGAAGGACAAGAAGGATAAGAAGGAGAAAGGAAAGGATGAAGGGGGAGAAGAATAGAGCAGAAGGGGTGACTTGAAAACAGAGCTACCAACAAACTACCATCCCAATACAGAGGCAGAAAAAAAAGCCAAATGAATATTGTAGAACTGAGGGAGCCTTCTTGCACCATATTTGCATAGACATTGTACAGTGGCCAAACCCTCATTAGACCAGGCCTGGCATCCCACGCCATGCAAACCAGCTAAACAGATGTTTCTCTCTCTTTCTTGGCTCATTTGGCCCATAACTTTGGCCTATAAAAGTCTAAGGTTTATGGTATGGTATCTAAAGGCTGGACCAAATTAAAACAGAAAGGATTTTATTGGATTAGATTACCCCCCCCACACACACACACACACACACACACACACACACTTTGTATGGTAAAAACAAAAACACCCGAAAAGGTGTACTATTCGTATCTGACCATTGTCAGCTGTGGCTGCCTGTGTTGGCATCTCTGTCTTTATGCAGCCCCTTTCCTTTTTGGCTCACCTAGTTGGAGGTGAAGTGGAAGCCACACTAAAAAAAAATGAAAAAGAGGCTTTTGCCTTCAGTATTATGGAGGCCTTGTAGAAATTCAGAAAATGTGGTCTTTTATAAAAAAAAGAAAAATGAAAAAGTAACAACATACAGTACAGTATGTACCATACGATTAGCGCCTTTATGAGAATGAGGTGGCTGAGACAAGCAGGACCACGCTCAAATAAATAGCTCTGTTTCAGTGTAACATAGCACATTGCAGAGGCTAAGGACCTGGACTGGGTTGCACCAACTATGCGCAAGTTTGTTCCCAGGTTAGTGTGTAAAGTAATGGCTTCATAACTGCTGGTTAATTTGCAATTAGCAAGTTGCTAAATTTGATTGTACCATGGATAGTAAGGGGGAAAATCTCCAGGTGTAGTTAGTTATGCTATTAAGATTTCAGATGAGTACCCAATCAGTAATAGCATTACCTTGCTGATGGTTACAAACCACATGGATTTGTAGTTGACTAGATTGGCATAAAAATTACAATTGGTAAGCAGAATCCATATTTGACTCTTAAAGGATATTAGTTTTTGCATGTTTTAGTCCATTCTCTGTAAATGGACTATACGTCACTGCTGATATTTTCCAAAGGAGACAATTGTGTTTTGGGAATTTTTGAAGTATTTTTCCCACCTTTCAGGCAGCCATTGTTTTTAGACAAAAATGAATTAGCTGAGACCTAAAACGTTTTTGCATTAAGTAATCCATCAAAGTGTCTGGTTTGAGTATTGTATAAGTGTATGTAGCTGAAGTGCAGATTCATTGGGAAACCGCACTGCATTATCACAATAACAGAATTTTGTACATTAAACACAGGCGTGATGGGTCACGTATGTCAAGCAAGTCTCACAATGTCAATTTCCATATTGTATGGAATTGAAAGGGCGAACTAGATTCTGCCTGAAAAAGACACACTAAAACAATAAAGTCAATTGGAAAATAGTCGTCAGTAATGTGCAATTTAGAAAATGGGCGGAAATATCCAGAATCCTTTCTTGAAGTCATTTAAGTTGCAAAATGGCATGAAATTACTAAAGAAAAAAAAAGTGCTATGTGCAAAAAAAAATTTAAATCCTGCTTTACTGTTATTGAGTGCAATTGTGTGACTTCGTATCATTTGCACCTGCTTTATTGCTTGCTTAACTATTTAGTTTTTACTTAAGGTTACGTTGTAACAGATTTTTGTGGTGCTACCGCTTGTGTTTTAGCAATGCGTGAATCGGGATTAGTGGCTACTTCTGATATAACTAGGGAACCTACATGCAGCTGATGCAACTGGCCCCTGACCTTGCCTCTTCTCTTGGAATATGGCACAGGTCAATGGGGTCTTAATCCCACTGTGTATCAGCACACCCAGTCTGATACACAAATTATTGTACACTAACACTGACTCTCTCTGCCTCTTACTCACACATACACACAAGAAAACACACACTCTGTCTCTCTTGCTCTCTTACACACACAGACATACAGTTCATACGAACACACAAACTACAAAAATATACTAAAAGAATACACACCCCATTTTGGAAACTACAAGACCGAAGGCCAACGCCATCCTTAATATGGGAGTGTATTATATGGCTGGGACGCAGGAACGTTGCTTGTTGCTTCATTTCTGTTCAAGCCTGAACCCTCTACTTCTGTCTTTGAATGTTAAGTAGTTGTTCTTCAAGTACTGCACCACTGCCTCGACTGCTTCAGTGCTTGTAGAATTTGCTTGCCCGCTGCCTGTTTCCTCCCTGTACTCCCGTTTCTTCAAATCAACACGGTTGGACATATACTACACACACCAAACACACACACACACATCTTTTGTTAGGTTCAACTTCAACTGAGCTTATGCACTTCAGCCAGAGTGTCTCTTCTGTTTGCTCATTGTTGACAGCTCTGACATCTGTCGCACTGGTTCTAAGCATCGCATTGTAATGCATTGTACAGGTTTGCAAAAACTGAGATTATGCTGTATTGGATATAATGAGACCAGATGATGAGAGGCAAAAGAAGAGTTGGAAAATAGCAGTCATTGTAGTATATTGTGTAGCTCCAACGCAGAAGATAAAGAAACCACAGCCGAGTTAATTGGGCAAGTCATTCCTCTTTTTCAGTTATTCCTGCGTGTCAGGTATTAGTTACAATTGATGAACTTTTGTCAACTAAAACCACTTACAAAAGACGTGTAGCGCAGTTCAGAAGCAGTAGAAAGAGGTTGGTAGTTGTTTTTTGGGGGGAAGGCAACTTAGGGATTAATGGAGGTAAAGCACACAGTTGATATTATTATTGTGCACCAGTGAGAGGCAACATGATAGATGGTGGAACAAGGGAAGATGATACCAGCAAGCAAGCAAAGATCGACACACATCAACAATCACAGCTGGCAAGACCTTAAAATTATACATTTCTTGCTTAAGTGCCGCACATAAACATGCGTGGGACGTGCTGCGTAGGAGAAACTTACAAGTTCCAGTGAGCCAAGTATGAACTGTGTGAATTGATCAGCTTTATGTGGCTATGACATTGTGAAATCCAGGTCTAGCATGGTAGAGAAAGGGTATTGCGAGCAGTAGATAATGGAACAGCATCAACATGATGGAAATCTCACCTCAGTGTTCCTTTTTTTAGACCATCGTCTTACCAGTCACAGTAGGGGTATATAGGTGCTGCTAACCAGGCTCAATCCCTCCCGTGCACATGTTTCCTTCCCCCTGCCCCGTCCTTCAGGTGTACTTCTGTGCTGTCAGATCACCAAGTGGCTGTTTGCATGTTATAAGCAAAGGAAACAGATACTATATAGATACTATATATACATAGATATGTTTTTACACTGGGAAATGCGTATTGGAATACATGTACCTCTGATACACATCCTCAAAGACAATACACACACACTTAAAGACCCACACTCATCCACACATACATACATGTTGCGAACAGTAATTTGTGGAAAAACCTAAAAGAATCACATTTTTTATCCTGTTGAAAATGAATTTAATCTACTAGATATACATAATGCTATTGTGTTATGCTATGAAATGCTTTTCTTTCTCTTTTTACCCTCATGATTTTCATAGATAAGAAAATCAATCCTTAAAGTTGTGTTAAGCTTTGAAATGATCAAACAAACACTATTGTGAAATTAAATCATTTACTCACCCTCCATATATATCCCTTGCCCAGTAGAGAAATAAAGAAAAAGATGGAAAAAAAATCCTCAAAATACATAAAATGGTATAAAAAAATAATGTTGATGTATTCTCTGCTTGTGTATAGTGAATGTTCCTCAGTCACTGGGTGTGGCAGTGAATGGCACATACCAGTGGACTGTGACAGTGCAGATCTGTTAATAACTTTTTTGTACACCTGCTTATCATTGTAAAGGTGATAATAGTGATTCTTATGATTTAATCAATCTGGTATGTGTTTTGTTAATAAGTCACAAATAAAGTTTTTCGTAAATATCTTAATATGTAAGCTGTGTTTTGACTTGATTTCCACTAACAGTGGTGTTAAGTGATGTGAGAGGAGCTTCTGTATTTCTATACTGGTACAGTTGGAAATTATTTGGAAGAATAAATGTAATTGTAATGAGAGGCAGAGATATTTAGGAACAACCTAAATACTACTGTTAATGATGACAGAATGTAACATTTATTTTCACAGATAGATGGATAGATGGATGGATAGATGGATGGATGGATAGTTATTATGTGATTCCATTAAATATTACAGAATCTTGTGGGAATATATGTAAATAGCCCATTATCCCAGGAAGTGAACCAACAGGGACTGTTAAACTTTTTAAATCTTTCCCATCAGAAAATATTACATTCTTAAACATGTTCCATGATATTGTCTGGCCACAAACTGGCACATTTTGTCCTTGCACAGTCAAACGATTTAATCATTTCTCTAACCACTCAAGTTCAGCTCATCCAAGTCATAAACATCCTTGTTTGTTGGCAGGAGCAAACACTGTTGAAACACATTTAAAACAATTGCCAAATTCAAAAAACAATGTGAGATTAACTTGATGGAAAACAGATGGTAGCAAGAGTAAGGTATCCAAGCAGCTGACCAGTGGCTGCAAAAAAACAAAATCACTGGAACAGGCAACAATGCAAAAATGTGACATTAATTTATAAAAACCTTTTGTGCTTGGAATTCTCCACTGAGCTCAAGGTCAAGGGTAAGCAGCATAGCAGCACATTTAAAGTGGACAGGGATTCAAGGACACCACAGAGGATTGGTTACTGGTTAACATGGGAACTTTTCCTCCATTTGAACAAAAAGCTCTAATTTTTAACGTTGTTAAAGAACGTTAGGAAGATGGAGTCTGTCAATGTCGGTGCCACGAGCTTTATCTGCCTGTGGACTGAAAAAAAAAATAATTCACTCACACCTCCCTCCCTCCTCCAAGAGTCCATCTCTCCAGCAATACTGACACCTACTGATGAAAGCTAAGACTGGCAACTGACCCACATTGTTCATATTCTAAAATAGCATCCCACATTATTTTTTTGCGTGTAAGAAGAAATAATAGTCAGTAACAATGATACACAGAATAATTTATTTGCTTAATGTATATATTACATTGTATTTGGGTGAAACAAACTCTCATAATTTCACATTCTATATTGTACATCTTTAAAATTACTTGAATGTATGAATATTCCAAGGACACTGGCAAACAAAAAAGGTTGATAACCTTTTTAATAACCTTAGGTTAATAACCTTTATTTGTCTGCCAGTTTACCTTAACTTTATTCAAGGATGACATAAAGAAATGGGCCAGTGAAGAAGAGATCGTAGACTACTCATCACAGGCCCTTCCCACGCATATCAGGCAGAAATAGTGGCTCTGCAGTAGTAGTGTTTTTCTTCTTTACTCTCTTTACACTCTATGCTTTCTACAAGTCTTTTTACAAGACTTTTCAGGGGGACAATGGTCTTGAAAATTAAATGCATGAATGAAAATGTAACAAACAAATATACAGGACATTTTATTTTTATTTTTGAAATCAAAATGCTGTTATCCACTATCCACTAGTCCCTGTTTTGAAAAGTAACTCAAACTCCACACTCAAAGTGCACTAAAAATCATTGTTAGAGTATATTTTTGATGTCCATCTGCCCCCTAATGGCCATTTTTTAAAATGCAGCTTAAAATAAATGTAAAATCCTGTACATACACAGTATATTATACTATATTTATTTTGGTACCACAAGATACCGCTCTAATCTTGCATGATTACAGAAAACTTGTTTTGCAAACCCGAAGTTATCTTGCAAGCATACTAGCTTTGACTGAAATCAATGTCTTGCCATTGCAAAACGAAAGACAATTTCAACAGTTTCAACATGGATTCAACATGGAGCATACCTGATGGTGGTTGAATTTAAGGCTTCGCTGTCTTAAATGTCATGCAACTGCTGTCAACATGGTACATGAACATGTAGCAGTGTTCAGGCCTGTGACAGCTCATCCTACAGTATGTACAGAGAATGTATGCCTTCCTCATCTACCTTTTGGTTGATCATATTGTCAACAACTCCATGGTGGCCCTTAATTAACATGTGATCTGGTGTTATTAGCTTCACCTGGACTAAAGTCACTCATTATCAGCCCCATAAGGACTCACTACTGTAACTGACGATACAATACATTCATGAACTAGGCTCAGATGAAGAAGAAAAGTGGGCAATAAAGGAAGTATTACTATTGTTTATACACTTCTCTAAAGAACAAACTATTAGGATCAGTAAATGCAAAACACACAAAACTCTTACAGTGACAGTAAAACTGTTGTGCCATGTTATTAAGGCACAGTAGGCATTTTCCCTGATACAACTGTGTAATCACCTTGAGGCTATGGAATGATTTTCTATTCACAAAGTCAGCCGCATGTTCCCCAGGGCTGCAGTGATGGAATATGAGTGCAATCTACTGAAAACAGCACACTCAGGCACCCTAAAGTATGAACCTATTTCAACACAGTAATAGTAAATGTTATAAATTACTGATAACTACTGTCACACCTGCTATTTAAGAAAATCCTCTTTTATAACAAATAATGTGGAAATGCTATACACATTTAGATTGTCTACTATAATGAACCACAAGAACATAAAGGGATCTTCACCTTCCTCCTACTGTCTGTATAATGTCTGCAGCTAAGTCGATAGGAGTCTTGAAAAAGAATAATGCCGCAGTGTTTCAGTAAAGTAATCTAACCTGAATATACCCCACTAAAAGTTTAAGTAGAAAACAGAGCTTTTGGTTTTCTGGAGTAGAGTAGACTAGAGTAGTAGAGCTAGTAATATTAGAATGGGCACGGGCATGTATATAGCTTAAACAACTGGAGTGTACATTACCAGTTGTCGGAAAGGTAATACAGATAATTGTGAAATGCTAAAGTTCCAACCCTTACAGTATGTCACAAAGACGCAACGGTATAATGTAAATGTGTCATATAACATTGTGGTATTAACTGATATTAACTTCTTTAAATGGGTCTATAAAGTGAATCTTTTGTCTATGCCCTCTATCTACTTGTAAATTTCTCTTTAACAGCCAGATTTCCATTTCGAACAGATTTAGTTCCCCAGTCCCTTAAATCTGAGGCAGAAAAGTAACTCTAATTAAACTGAAACAACTCCAAACTATAATGTTGAGTCATACTGTAAGTGGATTCAATACATTTTAAGAAGCTGTCATACAGTGGCTTGGTGGGGGATTTCAAAATAAGTGAGTTAAAATGGGGCAGTTTTTGAACAAATTTGACGTTACTTTCACTAACTTTGCATTAATTATGATTATGAGTCATGATTGTTATTTTCACACTAGTTCTCGAATAGACTCCGCTATCACTTTCCCTGCTGATGACTCTAATAAAGAGTGGCATGATTACTGACCCTCCCTTACATACATTATATTGTCCGAGAGTCACAAAATGGGTAACTGAATTTTCCATGCAATACAGGCCATTTACTTTTGGAAATACTGTGTGAAAATAACATGTTTACATGAAATTGCATCCTCTTTGCTGGTAATTGTTTTTGATTGAAATGTTTAGGTATCATATTTTAATTATTTTCATGCAACAGAGGTGGGCTAATTCATTTGTTTCACTTAATATCAAGTTGCCCTTATCATCAGTGGCATACATACATCTGCCTGTTTATTTATCCCCTTTTTCCATTAGGTGCAATGTTGTTAATATAATCATTGTTACTTAATGTTCCCCAACATGTAACAAACTATGATACATGTGTGAGAATTATCCCCATAAACAATGTTGGTCAAAGAAATGCAAAAGGTGAAAGTAAAATTTACAAAAACTTGCTGTCACTCTCATACCATTATGCACTTAATTAACAAACAAGCCTCATACTATATACCCAAACTGCCACTGCCAGCAAAGTGATTCCAGATAGTACATATCCATTTGAAATCAATAAGGTCCTGATAGCACCGATAGTCTTGAGATACTGTAATTGTTCATGTTCAAGTACAGCACAGAGTTGGGGTACAATTATTTTCTCACTGTTATTTTTTCTATTGCTTTCTCAGACTACTACTACAGCTTTGTTTATATTTACATTTGTTTTAGAAGTGTTGTGCATTTTCTTGCTTTTTAACGTGCACGGTAATTTACACACAGTCCCTACCCCACTGATGCAAGTCACTTCCTCTCTCTCTCTCTGTCTCTCCCTTGCTCTCTTTTTCTTTCTCCACCCAGCTGTAGATCAGGATACATGAATGCTGGGAAGGAGGGTAGTGGCAGAAATAAGAGAGAGCGAGAGGGGGTGAGAGAGACAGAGAGAGAGAGAGAGAGAGAGGAGTGGAGGAGGAGGAGGAGGTAAAAAGGCAAGACATAGTAGGACAGAGTGTGTTGGAGGGCAGCATACTGTGCTGTGTTGTGATTGTGGAGTGAGCATGGAACAGCAGGACCAAAACAAGAGGAGAAGGGGATACAGTGAGGACACAGCTTGGCTTTATTCCTGATCAATAAAAGGTAGATTAGTTCTGAATCTGAGCATTAGAAAAGAGGGTTTATTAAGCAGCACTGCTTTGCAGAACTGAATGCCTGCAGACTCCCTTGAGTTTGAATTCTGCCATCAAGGGATTTTTAAATATGAAGACAAAGTCACTCCAAACCTTGAGGACCTATGAGGACATAAAACAGAAAGCGGAAAACTAGCTCCTGACATTTGGACTCAAGAAAACAAGACATCTTGCAGCAGGATCAAACAAACACTCAGGTATGCCTGCTATACATAATCACAAAGACACATTAGGTAGCAATTCTAATGAAGACAGAAACAGCTCCTTTCTTTTGCCCTCAAAAAGTGTGTGGCATTGCAAGAAGATGTATCTTTTTTTTTCTCCGCAAAGAGGGATTTAATGGTGTATAAACAGGGCAGGACAGTTGTCACTTAGCGTTAGACGGTGACATACAGACATAGGTCACTTGACTGAGCTCAAGTAACATTAGATGACATGACAACCAAAATAATAGATGACTAAATGTTCTTTTTGTAATTTTGACATCCCTGGATGAAGGTTGTTGGGGAGGATGGAGGGGATTGAAGGGAGCCTTGTCAGAATGTGTTTGCATGAAATGTATGCCATAAATCAATGCTTGCAAGCACAAACACACACATTCACACTCTGTATTTTTTGTGTATAATAATCAAATGCCTGCTCATATGCAAAAATCCACACATTATTGCCTTGTTGTTGACTACTGAACTGTTGTTGCGTAAATTATTAAAATGACCTCCTGCACACATGAGAAAACGGGCGCATGTGAATTCATGGGTGGCATGGACACACATGCACACACAAAATGCCACCTCTGTTAAAGGGTGTTCCAGTTAATGCACACAAAGCCTAATGGAGTCTATACTGTAGCATCAGTGTATACATTATGGTATATTCCAAGGTGGGCTGAATGTAGAGGACAACAGAGTGGAAGCTGCTTGCTATGACAAACAATGAGAGAGGAGAGAGAGTTCACCACAGGAGCTATGTTTTGAATTTTATTCCCCAAATAAATTATTCTAAAGCTGTCAGACATTGAGGGGGGCATCTGTGCGGTATGTTTGAAATGCTAATATAATATAGAACACAGCAACAGCCTTCCTTTATTATCAGCATTAACATATTGCCAGTCCTATTTCTTATCCAGTCAAACTATGTCAGGAAAGTGAGAACATTATTCTTTCTGTCTTATCTTAAATCTGCAATTGATTTTTGACAACTCTAGTAATCCTTCATGTCTGCAGTATTGAAGCAGTTCCATGTCTCAGTTCTAGCTCTGTGCATTGTTTTAACTTGTCCTGCTTACTCATGGATTTCTTTCACAGCACCATCTCAAATGCCTCTTACTGTAAACTTGTTCCTCTCTTACTTTTAGACGGATGTAATGGTGTGGAAACTCTGCCGCTCTCTTGAATTATCAGACTTTTGAGTCAGTCAGACAAGGGATGGGGAGACGAGCGGCTGACCTGACAACTCCGGTTCCAGTTTTAGGTGTCCAAGCACTGGTTGGAGTGCGTGGTTGGAGGACAACAGGAGGAGACAGAACTGGAGGCGCTCTGCTGCAGACGTGGGGACCTCAGTGCAGCATTGGTGTTCAGACGTCCCCGAAGATAAGCAGACCACCTACCCAGCACAGGGTACCGCTAACTGATACACTCTCTACGCCATCAGAAAACCTTACTCAAACATCCAACAGCAATATTGCCAAGGAAACAAAGTACAAGGAGATTTTACTGCTAGCAAAGAGTGACAAGGACAAAAGGGCTATTTTAAAACAGAAAAGTGGGGAATCCAAGACCAAAAAGGAAGTGACTTTCAAAGCACTTGGAGGTGAGGCCTCTAAGGATGTGACCTGCAGTCAGAGTGAGAATTATTGCTATGCCAGGGCAATCAAGACCAACCCACACTTTGCAGGGAATGTAACCAATGTAAGGCCTAAATTGAAATCTGCTGCCCGCTACAGCAATGGCAGTGTGGTTGATTCAGAGGCAGTCGGTGGAATTAGCGTTGATAATGATGACGCAGAGCCTGTAAAGAGTGCAGCCTCTTGTGGAAGAGACCTGCAAGGTCATTATACAGAGCAGTGTGGGAAGAAGACGCTGCTGTTATCTGCTGTCCGACCTTTTGGAATGCCACAAAAAATATGCAGCCATTGTGGTGGGAAACAGTCTGAAACCACCCGAGTTGCCACTGTGGTGGAGAAAAGCCCTACTGCTAATGCATGTCTTGGAGAGAAACCACTAAAGTCAGCCCTCAACTTGCTCTCAACTACCACGCATTTCCAAAAGCCCCATATTGAGAAAAACCTTAAGCCAAGCCATTATGAAATCTCCGAGAGCATCACAAACAGGGACAAAAGAACACAAACTACTGTCAGTCCTCAGCTGTTATATGTTAGTGAAGAACTAAAGTATGGAAAAACACCACACCCAGCATGCCCAGTGCACTCTAAAGGCAATTTGGCCAGTTTGTCACAGACACATGCTGGCAGTGATGTAAAATCCACCCAACCCACAACCATCCTACATGCTAAAACCATCACTGTCACTAAAGCAACTATTGAAACGAGAAAAGAAGATTCCAGTATAAAATCTTTCTCGAAACCATCACAGGACAGTCAGACCCCCCGACCAACAAGTTTCATGTTGACTCCACAGATGGCCACAGCTACTAAACCAAACAACCCACATTCAAACACTTATCCTAAGCACCTCAAAATATCACAAAACCATTCTATACAGCATAATGTGCCTCAAAATGTATTTGTATCTGTACACACTACACCTGAAAATACTCCACCTTTTCATTCGTACACTACAGCCACGGGACCTGAAAACACATCCATTATTAACATACACAAAACAACCACAACGTTTAATACTGCATTGATGTCCAATGAAAGAATACCCGCTAAAGTTGCCAGTGCTCTTCATGAAACCCTGAACTCAACACATACACCACGAGTAAACAAAGCAGCAAATGCAACTGATAGCCCACGAACATCCTCGAAGTGTCCTGCCTTATCCCTGGCAGCCAATGCATTAGGCCCTACACCTGCAAGTCCACCTGATCTATGTCATAAACCACAAGAAAAGCCCTCCTCAAACGTCAACAGCGAATCACCAGGTAAAGCATCTTTTATTGACATTGTAAAGACCTCAACTGGATTCCTCACTTTTTCTAATACAACTAGGCCACATCCATATCGCAGCACTACTGTCCAATCAAGTACTTTGAATCCTAGCTCTAATTCAGATCAAATTACGCATACCACCATAACACCTACTGCAACAAAACCCCTAAATTCACGAGCTAGTTTGCCTTTAAGTGTGGCACCCGGTTCCACATTTACATGTAACAGCACTCTATACAAAAATATAGCCCTCAGGAACTCCTCAAACAATCCCACAGCCACCTACTCTTCATCTACATTGACAGAAAACCACAGTAATGTCTGTGTATCAGGTACAGTGTCACTTCAATCAGCAGACACAACACAACACAACAAAGAACTTAGTCGTAATGAAGTGCCCCACACAAATCAGCCTGGTCACACACAAGCAACAGACAACAGAACTCAAACCAATAATGAATCTGGTTTATGCTGTGTTATTTCCAATCAGGAAAACAACTCCACAATAACTCCAGTTGCATTATGTGAGCTGCTAAATGTGTCAAAACATCACAACAGAGGCAGTGATGCGAGCACCCACAATGCTAAATCAACCATTATTCCCAACACTGAATCGTATATGGATAAAAACAAATTCAATGGAAATCTAATAAATGAATTATCTGCGTGTGAGTCAAAAGACCATGGAAATTCCAATCTATCACAGGTCACTAACCTTCAGAATTACATTTCCCTAATTAAGTCAAGCAGCTCTTGTCTGCAGGGTTGCATAAACACAGAACAACAAAGACTAGCACATAATCAAGGATACACAGAAACAGAACATGAGGGACATGGTGCTACACACCCACCAGTAACAACAGCCCAGGAGACAGATTCAAATAGAGAACAGTTTGCCTTGGGTATATCAGACAGTCATGCAAACATTAAGCTTAAATCCAATGCAGTTAACCAGACACATCCCAGTTACTCAACACCCTCTGTCATAGCACAAACAAACTGTGAGCCCATTATCTCCTCACTGGAAAACACCAATGCACATGTCAACCCCATCACCGAATCTTCAGTCCACCAAAACTTTGATTCAGATACTTCATCACTACAACAAGCACACACAAGTCCAGAGCTTTCTTTCACTGCGCAAGTCCCTTTTAACAGCGAGGGAGAGCTTTGTACGCACACAGGCCCTGAATGTAATGCCATATTGCCATCATCAACAATGCACTTGGCTTCCCTTACCCGCCTCCAGTCCTGCGAGGCAGAGGCAATAGTCGGACCGGATTTAAAGTTTAGCCCTGCTCCCTCTCAGCTGTGCCCAGTGGACACGGGCCTGGCTCACTCCCACCCAGCTGATGCGGCCCTGTTGCTGCCTCCTTCCCCACAGTGCTGCAAATCAGCAGCCCTACAGCAGAGGCTCAAGACTGTGGAGGCCAGCCTGGCAGCCAACAAGGACAGGATCACTACTCTGCTTAACATTATCCATGACCTGGAGACGTGCCACACTCCCACCAGCGGGTAAGAGGATGTATGAGTGTGTGTGTCTGCATGTGTGGGTGTAAGTGTGGTAGGGTAGGTGAAATGACTTCTCTCTGTAACAAGTAGTAGTTGTGTTACATATCGAATTGCCACATAATTATTCCATGATGCTTATTAAACATTTGACTTATAGTTTAAGTATTATACAAAACCTGCAGGGTCAGATATGACTTGTAAATTATTAATATACTTTACATTCAGTCCAATACAGGTATAGCTGCCAGAATTAAGCCTAGGGAATTACTTTAAAAGCTGTCCTGCAGTGCTGGTCTTTGACTTCCCAGTGAGTCATCACTTGCATTTTCTGGAACCACTCAGTGGCTTTGTAATTCATTGGCAAACTGCATTGTTTTTCAAGCTAAAAAAATCTTTGTATGTGTTTTAGTGTAATTCTATGTATGATTATTCATCCATAGTTCAGTGGAGACACTACTGTTTATTGTGATGGCAGTAACAAAACCATTTCCAATGGAAAACCAGGCTGTAGGCTGTTTATAGCTACTTATAGCTTGCACCTGAAGACATACTGTATAGGCAGAAATATTTTTAATCAATAGATGCAGCACAAATATCAGTTTTGCTTTACACCCCTATTTGGTTGTAAAATAACAGACAATGACAAATGATGGCAGTGCATGTTTGTAAAATATTTGGTCAACGAAGAAAATGTATATATAATCTGTGCAATACTTTTCTCTTTTCAGTAATTTGTAGAGATGTGGATAATGTTCATTTATATGCAGCAAATTGTCAAGTGACACTTTGCTGAACATTGACTTTCTGCTGACATTGAACTAGTATCCACATTGGAAATATAGCCTTAATAAGAGAAACAAATTATGATTTGTACCATTTATTACATATGCTATGATGTAACAAGTTGCACAAATACCTTATGAAGGCGAACATACTGTTAAGATGTTATGAAGCTGGCTCTGTGGCCGCTATACATGTGCTATAAATCAGGGATCATAGTGTGACGATGTGAAGCCTTAACATTGTTACAAGTTTGCAAACAGGTCTGTGAATGTGTGCCTGAGTGTGACAGAAACCTACTTGGGCATTTCAAGAGGGCACGATTTATTTAGCCATATAACTCCTCTGGGACAAATAACAGGAATTAAAACCGCCTTCTGGCAATTCTGTCTCTGTCAATCATTCTCATCCACTGCAGTGTGCTAATAAGTTGTGACTGTCTCTGAGGTCATGTTTCAGAATAACCAACTCCTAATAAGCAACTGATGTCTGACATAATGCATGTTATGCAGCTCATTGTTGCCAACAGCATAATAATAATAATAATAATAATAAAGTTTTTATATTTACATAGCACTTTTCATAACAAGGCCAAAGAACATGAGCAAGTAGGAAGTAAAGACGATAAAATGAAGATCAAATAAATACGAATAAAAACAGTAAAAACAATAGGACATATCAAACATTTCCAAAAGCTTTCACAAAGAGAAACATTTTAAGAAGAGATTTAAAAGAGGCTAGAGACTAAGTGTGTCAGAGTTTAGTAGGTAGAGTTCCATAGTGTGTGGGCTCTAATAGCAAAAGCCTGATCACCCTTTGTCACAAATCGTGACCTCGTAGTAACCAGCAGGGCTCTATCTGTGAATGTCAATGGTCAAGAGGGCACATACCAAGTCAGAGATGCATTTAGGAACAAAGCCATTTAAGTCCTTAAAAGTGAGCAATACAATTTTAAAAATCAATTCTAAAGCTAACAGGAAGCCTGTGTAGGGAGGCAAGCACAGGGGTGATGTGATTGTGCCTCTTTGTCTCCGTAATGAGTTGAGCAGAAGCGATTTGTACCAGCTGGAGATGGAGGAGGGAGCCCTGGCCTGATACTCGAGTTAAGTGAATTGCAATAATCAACCAGAGAATAGATGTAAGCATTTACAACTTTTTGTAAATCAGCAATTCATACAAAATTACTTAATTTTAGAGATTATCTTTAGCTGGAAGAAACATGACCAGACAACATGTTTTACTTTATCACTGAAACAGAGGGTCGCATCAAATATTACCCCAAGATTCCTTGCAGCCTGCTAAATATTATTTGACAGACCGCCAAGATCAGCAACAAAAGAGGTGATGGAATTTGGGGGACCGAACAAAAAGACCTCAGACTTACCATCGTTAAATTTAAGGAATTTTTGGGACATCCAAGATTTAATATCAGAGAGGCAGGTTGTGAGATTAACCAGGCATAAAAATGTTAATGTACACCATCATTTTGAATAACCAGGCCAAGAGGCAGCATAATAGAGGCAGCTCACATCCTAGTACGCATGCGCCACCGTGCATGCTGCCTGTTGCCGTAGCTCCGTCTCGTCGTCTTACTTTTTCTAACTTTTAGCTTTCCTTTTACTTCCATTCTTGTGTGCACTGACGTGATAGTGAGTTGCTGTTACAAAGAGTTTCCCCTCGGGGATTAATAAAGTATTTTATGTTTGCAAAATAACAGGGCTAACAGTGGGAAATACCTCCTTGAGCAGCTTAGTGGGGACGATATCTAGGATGCAAGAGGAGGAGTTCATATGTATTCTAACACTGAAATTGTAATGGGTTGAAAGTGGGTAAGAGAGGCAGAATTAACATGGAGAAAATGCAAGGGTCAGGCTGAATTCGGGACCAGATATTCTCCACCTTATGTACAAAATGAGCACGTGTGAATAGCTCAACATCAGGTTCAGATAAAGAAGAGGTGGCGCGATCACAAATAACAGAGTCAATTACCTTAAAAAAAAAATTAGGATTGCGGTTATTACTAAGTTCAGAAAAGTAAGCCGATCTTGCAACTGCTTTCAGATTGTTGACCTTCCATTGAGGTCCAGAGTCTTTTAAGGGCTCAAATGTGATTGTTCCGCCAGAGGAGTTTATTTGATTTTTGTTTCCTACTTTTAAACAGTGCAATTCGGTCAAGGATGGATAGGCACTGATCGTTAAATTAATTGAGAGGAGATATAATGGAATTAAGGGATGATGAATTAAAAACATCACAGAATGAACAAATTTACCTTCGGGTACTAATAAAGATACCTTGACCTTGAATGTATCGTCAGAGCCAGCATTGAGAATGTATATTATTATATTGTATATATGAAAATATATTATTAAATTTTGAAATTTTGGAAGTTGCCCTTGTTTACAGTATGAAATATAATTTACTTTCTTTTATCCTAGTCGAGGATGCTTCAAAACTGGACAGGACCTCAAAAACTGCTCAACCTGCCAGAAGACTGCTTGTATTGTCTACAGGTGAGATAATACTGAAATTGTCAATTTTGCCTGCATGCAGTGTTTGAAGTGATAAGTGATCAGAGCAGCTCTAGAATTCAGCTCTTGCCCAAATATAAAAGAATAGTTGCAGAATCTCATGAATATATAGTGTGACATTGCCTTGTGTTGCTCCTTAATGTTGATTATAAGCTGGGGCAGAAAGCCTTCATTGAGTTAAAAATGTGTCTAGGCTCAAAACATTCTGTCGTGAGATATTTTCAAAAGGATATTCAGTTTTATTTAAAGTTTCTTTTGTGCATGAGACACACAATTCAACATGGTTGAGCCCATTTGCCGTTTCAGTTGCCAGGCAGTTTTCTTCCACCCTGCTCACTCTACTGAAAATGAATGACTTACTGTACGGACAGCCTACCAAATGAAAAGCTCTGTACTGCTCATTTGTTTCTCGCTCAAAATACATACATTTTACATTTTCCTCTGGGCAGACCATACATCATTTGGAACAACTGTCAAATTTAAGCACTGACTTTATGTGACTCAATCCACACAGCAGATTCATGGAGATTGAGATGGACTCTCTGAAATTCAAGCTCTCAAAGAGGAACAAGTCATGCCCAAGTAGCCTGCACAATTGATTTATTATGATTAATAATGATCACTTTACTGGAGTCATTGTTAGTGTTGTTAATTTTATGTTCATTTCATATAGAAATTAAATATTTTAGCAGATGAGGTGAGCTGTAAGGCAAATTTATCTAAAGTAGTGTTATCTTAAAATGAGACAGTTTGCATATTTTTACATCCTGCAGCAATTTAAATAAAGTTCAAATCTGCTATTTGACAATAACAATAAAGAGGGTTTTTGGATTTGTGCATGTATGGTATATTTTTACAAAAGTGAAACTGTAACTTTCATTTAATTGAAGAACAATAATGACAGACATTATTTGACTGCTCTGAGAAAAGCTTTCAATAAGTATGCATGCCCATTTTGTTGAAGATGTAGTGTAAGAAGACTTACCACGCAATAGTGGTTAGCTCTAAATTTCCTACTTTGGTCTTATTTTGCACAACCTAGCTGAAATGTTGCATCAGGTTGAGGCAATAGAAAAATAAAAATGAAAAACAATTGTCCCAGAAATACAGGATGTGGAAAAGAGGCTAAGAGAAGAAGTCTTCTCATCATCTTTGGGAAAAAATGTTCCCATGCTCTACAAAGCAAAACCTAAAACGGACTTTATCTTGAAATATTCAAAACATTCCTCTTGATCTACTTATTTTCAAAACCTCTTTTGCATGACAAAAAGATGTTACGTAAGTTGATTTGCTGACTGGTGTGTGGTGGCGTCTGGTCCTTAAAGGCCAAGTCAAAGATAAGGCTATTCGAACAAGACGTGTGCACCTTCAGAAAAATAAAGACACCCTGCTGGGGATTGTCTTCCTGCCCAAACCAGTCTACCACTGGGAAATCTGACAAGCACAGAGCTTCCCACATGAGGAGTACCACACAAAGCAAAGTGAACTGTAGCTAAAACAGCTTGATGCATCATAGTAAAGTAAGCATGTAATGTAAATTTCACACACATAAGTATTCATTTGCACTCTTTGGCAAGGGCTAAATTCAATATTGTTTGTTTCGCACCTCTGTTTTTTGCACTTTAATAATTTTGGGCCGCATGTCTGTCTGTCCAGTGTGGAGTATGACTTCAGGCAGCAGGAAAGACGATTCTTGGAGGTTCTGAATCATTCAGCAAGAGGAAATAATGCTTTCTCCATTCACCTATCCCAGCCCCTGAACTTCAGCCTGCTCAGAAATGTCATCATTAAGAACTTAACAAAGTCAAAGGTGAAAAGCAAAAAGCTGTGCAAGACCCTGTTCAAATGGCTTCCCAGGAAAATCCAGCAAGTGTAGACCTCTTAACAATATCTGCGTGCTGTTTAATAGCCATAAGCCTGTGTTGCAAGTGACCAGCAGAAGCCTTTGCAAAGGACTCTTGTTATTCCCTTCCTACCCATAGAATGAGATTACTCTGAATTAGACTCTTACCCAGTAGTGGTCCACTCTCCTGCACATTCTCAAACTTATAAGCAGGATTTTCTACTCGATTTTGCCCTTGATCTTTGTGACCTTCAGCTGGTATCATCCATAAGGAATTCATTATTTCACTTTTGACAGTTAACGTAATTTATTGTTAACATGCCTGCTAAAAATGATGGCTAACCACAGCCACAGATTCATTTAACTAAGTTTACATATGAGATTCTGTTCTCTTTGCACTGTTATGATTAATTAACTGAGTTCCTGTTGATGTTACATTTCTTTTTCAATTGTCCCCTTACCTGCCTCTCCTCAGACTAAATGTGCAGTGTATAACAAGGGTTTGAATGGAATCATTTTGAAATTCAAAAAAATAAATCAGAATTTTCTGACTGTTTATTTGTCTGTAAATCTGTTCATTTGTCCAGAGCTTTGTTTAATCCTGAATCCTAATCGTCCCTTTGTGCACTTTATGACTGAAATAAAGAAACTCTTCAGCTAAGACGTACAACTTCAGTGCATCTAAACCTTTTCACAACTGCAAAATAGCCACGAGAGCTGAGAAAATAGAGAAACATTCATTATGCTTTTGCCAATTGTGCTGATGGTCTCCAAATCCCCAAACAATCTGAACATCGTAAAAGGTTTCTTCGTAAAACAATGACAAGACGAAAGGCTGCAATGAAGCGTGAGTCACAATCAAAATGTTCATGTGCACATGCACAAAGCCATGACACAGGCAAATCAATGTAGAAAGCAAACTATAGCAACATGAAACAAAACCTTGTGGATAGTTCCATTGACGTTTTCATGAATTATCAATGCAAGGGGAACATGAGATTTAGAGAATTTTGGATATAAGTTATGAGCAAGGAACATATAAACCATTTATTTGAACAGTAAACCAAGCAAAGATTGTGATATTGCCTTTTGAGCAGAAAATATTTAGAGACTTTAATTAAAACACCTCCAAGAAGAAATAATACAAACTGAAAATGAATATCTTGCAACAATGGTAGAGGGAAATTTGGATCCATAGCAACTGTGGCAGCCTTGTAGCCTCATGCAGGAAGCACAGTTTTGCCACCAAAAAAATCAACGTTCTCTCACTACTGTAAGAGAACGTTGATTTTTTACTAGAAATGACAACAATACATGCATGCATAAAGAGCCGCAATGTTTAAATATTGGCCAAACATCTGAATATATGTTCAGGGGCACTTTATGCTTTATGTAACTGAAACCTCACTGTTTTTACACTTTTTTTAAATGTATTTTTATTTTTATTTCGAGCAATAGTGACATATAACAAAGTAGAGCATTCGATCTATGCTACATGGTAAATTTGTCTTACATTAACGACATAATTCAATCAATTGCTCAAAAGGAGTGGGAAGAAGTCAAACTTATTTAAAGCTATCGTGAGACTGACAAAGTTATAGGAGTGCAATGCGAAATCATTGCAGAATCCTTTAACTTAAGGGGAGAATTTGTATCTTTGAGTGTGCCATGCAGGTCTTCTGAAGGGCCTTTTTTAAGGATTTTAAACAAAATGATTTATCATGTGCTGTCAGAAATCATCCCAAAGACAAATACACTATGTGTTAATGGTTTTGCATCATCATCTATATAATGTTTTGTGCCTGAGCTTAAATTAGTGTCAGTCAAACATAACCTCTTTGCACTAATTGAAGCAAGATGTCTCATAAGTCAAACTCAAGTCAAACTTCATTTCATGTGTAATGATATCGATAGTTATGATTAATATTATATAGATAATATTATATAGATCCTATCATATAATATTAGTTTCAAAGAGACATTTTCATGGAACTTACTAACCAGAATAAAATTATATAGGAAAGAACACAGAGAAGACAAAAAAGAAACTTTGATGGGATTAACAAGCTTCAGACATGCTTGCTTATGCAGAGAGTTCTAGATTCTTGATCTAAGAGTTCTGCTGAGATTCTGCAGTTCTCTGCAAATGGACCTGCCAATTTTGAAAAGTGGTACTGCTAAACAATATTGCAACAAAAGCACTGCACTGAGTCCTGGAGCCAAAGACAAATGGGTCTATAAAACAAAACGTAAACAGGCCAGAAAACATATTGCGCTTATGTTCCATATCAGAGAATATCCTTCAAAGGGAATGAAACTACTTGTCATCACAGTAAACATTAAAGTGTTACATTTCAAAATGGTTTGACTAGTAGTTCTGCAACATCAGTTCAAATCCTCCCTTTTGCCGGAAAAGTATCAGTGTAATTCACAGAGTGGCAGTGAAGAACAATTTGCTGCGTCTCAGTTATGTAACCACAGCAACAATATGATTGAATTGCTTTTTTTGAAGTGTGGTAACTGAGTAGAGCCAGAGGCAGATATTAGAGGAAATTAGCTAATCAATACTAACATGTCTGTTACGCCTCAGGAGATGATTCAGCACCAGTCAGGCATGGAACTGCTGTGCTGGTGAACTTAGAATATGAACACTTCATGAAAGAACTGCACAAAGAAACACCATAAGTAGTTCTTAAAGTAGCATTTGTTTCTGTTTCTCTTTACCTACACATTTTATCTATTTAAACCTGCATTTAACTGCACTGACTGTCTCACAAAGTCTGCAGTGTAGCCTCCAAATTTACTTGTGGGCCATTAGGGCATCTGTAGGCACAGTGTATTGTATGTCACGCAGCCATTTGGACCGCTTTCTGTTTTTAATGTTGCATGTTTCCTTTAAAGCTTTCATGGAAGAAAAATAGACTTTGGAAGGGATCCTATTGCTACATTGTCTGAGATATTTGTACTGTTAGATTATTGTCTTGCAATTGTCCTCTGATGATCACAACTATGTGTACAAAATCAATTTTGTTGTGTTGTTGAGTGTAGTCTGCAGATGACTTGCAACTCTACTTACTTATTCGTACCTTGTGTAAAACATAGATTTTTCATATGCAAGTTATAAAGATGGCAGTCAGCTCTATGATACAGTACAAAAGCATTATGGAAGTATGTGAAATATCATACAGTTACATAAATACAGTATGTCATCAGTATGTCACTGTTTACATATGTAACGCAAAGTTACATAATATGCATGTATACATGCTAAACGTATGAAAAAGCACATGCACATAATATTTTCTTGTAAAACAGTATTTCCAATTGCTGCAGCATGAGTAATCGAGAACTCTTGGACCTTTACAGCTGTTTTATGATTTAACAAATAAAACCTACTAGCTGAAAAACCTCCATCTCCATTAAGCGACATTGCTCATATTAAGTTTGATTCAAATGACTTCCAGTAAGGTGAAAGGATTATATCACTGCCAACACCACTGAAAAGTAACACCCCTGTCTGCAGCTCTGTGCAGCCCTCAGCCACTTTCAGCTCATTATTTTGGTTCACTGGTCCGTCTGGTTGAGGTCCAACGGCTCTCACCAGTCCTTGTATAAAAGCCATGGGCAGCTGCCAGCTCACAAGCTCAAACAAGCTGTACACTACCTGTGCATAGAAAAATGGCAGAGAGCTGACCTGAATGGGAGGCTCAAAAACAATGCAAAACATATAGCAATCCAAAAAGACCCACATTACTTTCTTAGGCGTAAAAAACAGACCGGAAGGGCAAACAAATAGACCACATTTGACAGATGGCAAGAAAGACCATTTGGACTCCTATGTTCCTCTGTTTCTGTTGCTTAAGTATATGCAATTGTTTGCAATAGGAACCCAAGAAGCTAATACAGAATATCAAGGGAAACTCCTTAGAGACCACTACCATGTAAAAGATGAGGGTCACATGAGTCACTAAATGTTATTTTGTGTTTTTGTATAGCAGTGCTAAAAATAGCTATTTTTAATTAAATGATTAACTGAAATGGATTTTGTTGTGTTTTTACTACAATAGCATTGTGTTTGTACTGTGCCTTCATTATCACATACTAGATGTCTCCGTCAAGGCATACTGAAGAGAGTAGGTGGAAGTGCCGATCTGCAAGATTTTGAGAGAAAAATTCCAGATAGTTCAAAGGAAATTAGGTGACGTAATATTACAAAAGTTATCCGTATGTGGGGCCTTCAAAATTTGGTTAAACAGAGGTTATGTTTGAATATTCATTTATTCCACGAAATAATGGTCTATTTTGGAGCCAGGTTCTTTCTAACATCATCATTGATTTTACTTTAGAAATTGTATCACTGATGATGAGTCTACAGCCATGAGGCGCCTCTGTGAGCCTGCATCCAAAGACACACCAGTGGTTTGAGCTAAATGCTACTGTCAGCATGCTAAGATTAAAACAAAGTGCAGCTGCAGGTATTAAAAAATATATTATAAACCAAAGTATTGGACAAATTAAAATGTTGGCGCTAAATGAAAAATTAAGGGATCACCAAAGTCATTAATTCATCCTGAGGGGACATGAATGTGTGTACCAAATTTCATCTATCCAATAGTTGTTGAGACTTTTCATTCAAAACCCAAAAAGTCTGGGGTGCGGTTAGCTCACTCGGTCATGTGCGAGGCTATAGTCCTCACTGCGTGTCATCCCCCCTCTCTCTGTCTCCCATTTCACATCTTCAGCTGTCTCTATCAAATAAAGGTGAAAATGGCCTATAAAAATAATAGAATTCAAAAACAAACCCGAAAAGTCAACCTCATGATGGCTGAAAAGTCAGCGGATGAACAGTCAGTTGGACTTCATGGCAATCCATATGATAGTTGTTGAGGAATCAGATGACGTCTGGAGCAAATGGTTATAGCAAGAGCTTTTGATAAGGTGCAGCAACTGACGTTTCGACTGTGTTGTTGAGGTATTTCAGTCTTGACCAACCCACAGACAGACCCACGGTGCCATCCCTAGAGCACTAGTCTGTGCAAACTGAAAGCTAAGCACACAAGCACACTATCCTGAAAAGGCCACCGGTGCTGATTTGCATTTTTTTGCATTTCTGCACCACAGTAAGATCTATGTGGCACCAATGATTCATGCATGCTTTTAATCCAGCAAATCATATGCTAATCATTTGACAACATAGCACAGAATAAAATGTTACATATAACAGTAAGGCCATTTTCCCAAAGAGCCTTTTTCTAGGAAGGGTCCTCTTCTTTTGAAAGTTAGGAACGACTGCAAGGGAGATACTATTGATACAATTATTATAAACAGGTAACACGTTTTAAGTTTGAATATCTATTTGGCTACATTTTTTTTATTCTGTGTCCACCATGTGAGACAGTTTTAGAGAGGACAAACTCATTTCCACTGCAGTATTTTTCTCCCAGGGCAGCCTGCTGTGCACTGACAGACATTTTAAGACTGAAATTCTGTGCAAATTGCCCTGTTATTCTTCTTTCCAGCACAGTGAACTGTGAATTGCTACATCTACAAGATGCTAATGAATACATTTTAACAAATCTAATATTAATAACGTGTATGTTCAACAAACTGAGCAGACTTAAATTTCTGGTGTTGATATAAACTATTGCAAGTCCATTTATCTCTGATTTGTTATCTGTTTGAATCTTCTAACAATTACTGTGAGAATGAGTGTCAGTTTTTTTTCCTGTAAATTATCTCTGACAGTGTCATCATGATGATTTTTACACCCTGAAATGCACTCCGAACCTTACTGTGACACCCAGAGTGCTAATTGGTAAATACTGCTTCTATGGCGGAATAAACCCTCATGGATATCAACAACAGAAGGGCATAGAGTTCTTATTTAACCTCTTTTTTGGTTTGTTTTGGTAAGAAAATTAGATGTCTTCTGAGTACCGATGTTGTGCTGTCATGCAAATAGTTATCTTTATCTTGCACTTGGTGTCATGTTTCAGGTAGGACCCAAGAGCAGACTAGAGACGACAGGTAAGTTTACAGGGGTTTATTTACAAGTGAATAAAGTGTGAAGATGGTGGGGTGGCAGTTAGGCATATGCATTTCCAAAACAATTATTTTAGCTCTTACATGGTATTGTATAGTACCATATTGGGACCTTATTATGGAGGCAACTCCTAAAAAGTGAATAAATTACACTACATATGGGAATTAATGTTTTAACCCTAAAAACTAGTGTTCAAAAAGGATTAATTCAAAGAGTATCAAAAGTAATATATACAAACAATCAGAAATGACTGATTCTGATTATGGCGTCAAAACACCAACACTTTAAAAAGTATGCAAATCTCTGTGGACCTAAATAGAAGTTTTGAAATTATCTGATAGTTCCTTTTAATTACTTTGTGTTGGTGTTGTTGTATATAAGCTTCAATGTGATAACTAGACTGTAGAATAATATGCACTTTCATGCAGATGT
This sequence comes from Coreoperca whiteheadi, assembly GCA_011952105.1. Classification (NCBI taxonomy): domain Eukaryota; kingdom Metazoa; phylum Chordata; class Actinopteri; order Centrarchiformes; family Sinipercidae; genus Coreoperca; species Coreoperca whiteheadi. The sequence goes on from CM022491.1 coordinate 14,462,360, forward strand.
GATAGGCACTACAGAGACAAACTGGAAGGGTAATATGCAATTAAATTTTATCATGGGGTGTTCAGGATGCACTGAGACAGCAGTATGGTTGTCGAGTAAGCATGCTCAAATTAGCGAGTTGTAGCTGTGACCTCATTATGTGTGGACAACTACTGCAGATACGTGCCAAATGTAACAAAAACATTCAGTATCTATGCCAAGTTTCCGGTCGGTTGTAAAACTGTGCAGATGATTTCAGTTCCCATGTCAGTTTTTGTTTGTCTGTTTGTATTGGCTTGTTTGATTAATATGCACCCTCTTTTCTGTCATTATATCCACCAAATATAAACAATAAAGGCATTACTTCCCTGTTTCTCCACATGGAAACATTGCTGCCGGTTTGAATCGCATACAGAACTAATGACTCAATTTGACATGGAGACGCACTGGCAGTGTTTCTTGGGGACAAAGACGGGTTGAAGAGGGCAGAGAGGGGCAGACTGGGGTTTACTCTCACTCCTACTCCCAGGGTCGAGTGTCCTCCAGAGGGGCTTTAGAGGAGCAGTAATCCACTGAGATGTCAGAGATTGGCTTCCCTCGGGATGGAAATGTAATATGACAGAGCACAAAGGAAGAGGAAGGAGGGAGCACTGGCTGAATTTCTATACAACGGAGCAGGCAATTGCCTGGGACTTTTATATGGCCTTAAACGTGGTATAATTTTGCTTAATAATCCTGCATAACAATTTCCTGTCATGCCTGTATATTCTGTTCTCTGGCTTCCGTCATGTTGAACACTGTGTGGAGCCACGTTAATAGAAATATGTGGAAGCCTTGAGACACTCACAGGACAGGATTGTCATGTCTTTGTATGAATTATATAATCAGTAGCAATCACGATCACCTTGTTGTCTTTAATCAACACAGAATACAGGATCCCAAACGCCATGCTTTGCCTCTTATAAAGACTACCATGCTGCTTTAAAACTTGAAACAATGTTAAGCAAAACATTCCAAATCAAGTAACCACTTCCTTTATTTTCCCCATGGGCAATTCATTTGGCTCACAAGGCTCATGCCACACAGTGACACCACACACATACAAACACACATAATGCAAGCAAATGGTAAATGCAAAATAAATAACGTAAAAAATTCAACCGATAAACAATGCAAAATATGTAGCCACAGCTGCAATGAGGCAGTTTTTGCTTGTTGTTGCTTTTCAGGCAGAACCTGACTCTGAGAGTCTACAACTATGCTAGTTGCTTTGTGAGGCTGTACTTGAGCTAAATGCTTGTCAGCATGCTATCATGCTCACAGCGACAGTGCTAACATGCTGATGTTTAGCAAGTACAATTTTCACCATGTTGATCTTCTTAGTTTAGTATGTTATCATGCTAACGTTTGCTAATTAGTACTAAACACAAAGTACAGCTGAGGCTGATGAGAATGTCAATAGTCTCTGACAGATATATAAAATGAAAATGTTGACCTTTTCATGGCTCTAGATTAACGGTTATTACAATTCATCCTGTGGCGAACATACATTTCTGTACCAAATTGCACTGCAATTCATTTAATAATTATCGCGATGTTACAATAAAAAACGGAAATGTAAAACTCATGATGATGCTAAAGGAAAAGCCGGGGGATCACCAAAGTGAGTAGGATTCATCCTGTGGGAAACATGAATGTTTGTTCCAAATTTCATGGCAGTCCATCCCCAAGTTGTCCAGACATTTCACTGTTAACAAAAAATGTCAACCTGGTGAAGGTGCTAGAGGAAAGGTCACGGGAATACCCAAGTCTGTAGGATGCATCATCTGGAAAGATGAAAGATGAAAGAATGCCTGTACAAAATGTTGGGCCAATGTATCTCACAGACTTCGAGATGTTTCACATCACGTGAAATAGATGAAAACTCAAGAGAGCACCAACGTCATTAGAATTATTTTTCTTCTAGAGACCTTGAATATCAGTAGAAAGTTTTACGGCAAGCCATCCAATAGCTGTTGAAATATTGCAGCCAGAACCAGACTTTTTTTTATCTGATTCAGAAGACATCTTTGATGATAGAAGAAAGCTCAGATTTGAAAGTGCAGCAACACAAAGCAGGTCAGACCAGCGGCCTTGAGACAGTGCGAAAAAGCTTGTTAGTCAGAAACATCACTCCAGGCTCACTCACGTCTGGTTAGCACAGCAGCGTGGATGAGGATGATTGACAGACAACACAGCTGGAAGGCCTTTTAAATTCCTGTTAATGGCCGAGAAGAATCATATTCTACAGCCAGAATAATCTCACGCAGCCTGCTCTCCTGAGGTACACATTCATCACCGGCATACAAAGTATACTGGTATACAAACAACACTCATACACAAGCATGCAACTGCATAGCACCGTCCTCATAAGTGATTATCTGTCAAATAAAACCTGGAGTCCAAGGTGGGTTCATACTGCAGTATTTTTTTTTTACATTGAATGCAGCCTATCCCAACTAGTGGTGGAGTGGTGGATGTATTCAGATCCTATATTTAAGCATTGAGAATATGATGTAGTATTAGAAAAATTTATAAAGTGCTCTATGCAAGTTACCATAGAGTACTTTATGATTACTGAATCATAATATTAGATTTTCAATGCTGAGGCATTGAGAATTTTACATTTTACAGTCAAGGTAGAGCTAACTTTAACTATTTATAAGTAGATTGGGAGATTAGTCTACAACATCACCATCATCTTTTTTCAGAGAATCATATGTTTGTATGTAAAATCCTGATTTGTAAAGCGAGTATTTATACTATAGTTGTCAAATGAATGAAGAGGAGTAAAAAGTACAATTATTTTCTCTGGAGTGGAGTGGAGTAGAAGTATCTCTCATAATTCAGGACTTGAAACACACCACAGTTCACTACCTGCTTCTGTCCAGCAGGGGGAAGAAAAGAGTCATCCAGTCACCAAAGTACCTATAATAACAAATAAAGACGGAATGCTTGATGTTTTCTTACATTCCAAGTGCATGATATAATTGCAGAGCTTCTTAGGTTATTATGATGCCTCTTAAAATTGTATAGAAACACTGACCCTGGTATCAGCTACAGTGTCGGCTAACTGCTAACCGCTTTCATTATTAAAACAAAGCACTCTGTATTTGTTTCAACACCCAAATAATAATTACATTTATATTTAGAAAAAATCTGATTATATTTATGAAATGTCTTTGTATTTATTTATTGTCTTTATATTGCTTAATACTTGCTACTGTGCTGTTTCGTTTGCTTGTGAGGCGTGCTGAGTCTCTTTCTGGAGGTAACACACCTTAAATAAACTTAAATAATTAAACTTTCACTTTGACTCAGCCAAAGAAAGTTGAAAGACGTGGCTTCCCTGATAAGATGCTGACACAGGATACAGCTGTAAAGCATGAGATAATATGAATTATGGATCTTTTTTCTTTCTTTTGATTTAAAATAAAATAAAAAATAAATCAAATAGAAATACGATTTTCATCTGTCTCTGGCTTTGCTTACCGAGTGTTTGTTTCTGGAGCCGTGCATCCAAACTGCTCAAATTATTTAGAGTAACAACAAACAGCCATCCTCTTCCCTTTGACTTGACATTCTTAATGCTTAAGTTGTTCTTCACTTGAGAAATGTGTCTTTGTTACCCCTGTTGACCTGCTCACTTCTATGAAGCGTAGTGCACTGCTATTTTTAGTCGGACAAATAGTCTTACCAGCCTCTGTGATTCTCAGGCCTTCTCCTCCTCCGTAAATACGCTATTTTATGGCTCCCTCTTGGATTGAGGATATTAACATTCCAATCAACATCCACGCTGATCTTCCTATCTGTAATCTTTTAACCCTTATTTAATCATGCATTTAAAGCAACAGTAATTTCTTCAGTTTAGGAAAGGTATAAGTTAATCTTTATGTGTATGTGCACTCATAAGTGTGTGTTTACGATACATGTGACTTCAGTGCCAGATGTCCATAACTGGACAGCCTGGACTGGAGTTTTTGGAGGATGGGGAATCTCTACCACATCGGTACAGAGCTTAGTATGGCTGAGTGACACAACCTCCAAGTTACTCATGTTGTTGATCAATCTCTTTAGCCTGCACAATTATTAAAACTTGCTTAAATTATTAACTTGTTTTCATTTAGGGGCAAGAGGGGTGATTTTAGCTGCTGGGAAAGGTGAGCCACAAGAGCCCTTCATTTTGATGGAGGAGGACACATGGAAGAAGAGGTACAACATTTTTTACTAATTGTTTTTACTCCAAAACTCCATTATTATAGAACCCGCAGCGAAGATATTTAAACAATATGTCACACATGTTAGAACTGATGGGCTACAGCTGAAAATAACCCAAATGAAGACTGCCTACAGCAAGGTCTGAGAGTCATCCCAAGTTGGGACTTTGGTGCTGGGAAGATGTTGAGTCTGTCAAATTCACAAGCACCCTGTCAAAACTCTCTTCACCTCCTTTATATTGAGAAGGAGGCAGAAGTCTCTGGCAGGTGTCTCAAAACCACATTAAACAAAAGTGAAACTGTCTGCATGCAAGTTATGAGGAGAGGTATGACGTTTTCTACTGATAGTGTATCACATATTGTAGGCTACAGCAGGTTGTATCAGTCATATAACATTTTCAGGAGACATAGCTGGCAACTATCTGGCTGAGGTAAATCCTAATATACAGAGCCAGGAAAAGCAGACCAGTTTATCTGAGGACAAACTGCTATGCTTAAATGCCATTGAGAGTACTCAACACAAAAATCATGATGATGTCTTTTTTATTCAGTCAACACAATGTTTTTTGTGATCGAGGAAGGTCATACCATAGCTGACTACTCATAGGCTAGGATGACTAGTTTGAAATGACAACGATCAGCAGACAAGCGATGAATACATAGAGGTTATTTCTCAAATTATGTATTTTTAATCATGCTAGCAGCGCGGGTTGATGGCAGTGTCAGACTGTGCACCACTTTGGTCCAGACTGAAATATCCCAACAACTATTGGAGTGATTGCCATTACATTTGGTATAGACATGGTCTGGATGAATTGTAATCACCTCTCTCTTTTCATCTAGCACCATAAACAAATAAAGATCAGCATGTTAGCATGCTGTCGCTACTGTAGCATTTAGCTCAAAGCACCACAGCATGAATATGGACTCCTAGTTTTGTTAACTGTCACTGAGTTAAGATTACTTGACATTGCATGTCTGTTAATTGCTTGTGTTCCATCTGTGTAGTTTACTTCTAAAATCCTAAAAACTGTTCATATTTAATGCTGCTTAGCTCAACATATGCTGAGCCTCACTGGAGTAATGTGTGCAGAGATAATGTTTTTCATAGTCATATTTTTAAAACTATCAGTTAAATCTATTGGCCAGAAGTGATATTCAACATCCTGAATTACATATATATATATATATATACATAGTGTATCTTTATTAGAGACGTTACTGTCATCATCTTTCTTAAGTGAGTAAACCGTAGCTCATCTTACCACACTCTACCTTAACCATGTACTGTACATTGCATAAGAAAAAAATATAGAGGCTACAAAAACAACACGCAATGAAGACATGAGGTAATGATTCAAAACCTGGTTCTTACTTAAAATCAAGATTTGTTAAATGCAATCTTTATCTTTTGAGATACTGTTGAGCCCCTTGAAATGGAAATGATCCAATTTGAAAATACCCTTGTTGTAAGAAGAGTTGGGTGTCCGACCGTTTTGAAGCTATGAGGTTAAATATGTTTTCAAGGTAAAACAACTGCGACAATGCCCATGAGCAAACAACAAATGAATGCCCTAGAAGGAGTTAAAGTGCATATGTAGGTTACGTGTCTGTCTGCACATGTTTATGAGAACAGAGACAGGGGGAGCGAGAGAGGGAGGAGAGATAGATAGAGAGAGAGAGAGAGAGAGAGAGAGAGAGAGAGAGAAGTTTACATTTCAGCAGGATCAAGGAAGCAGAGAACATTCATGATCTGGGATGAAGGTTGGGATCGGACGGGCATTTAAGATAAACCATGTGAGGTGAGTCCACACGCTTTGAACAACTTCATTTAGGGTTTTTAATGGAGAAATAACACTGAAGGTTAACCAAGCAACACTCTCAACATTTTGAAATTGCAATAAGTGACGTTTGGTGTTGGTGTTAAGACTCAGACAGAATATAAATGTATAAATGTGTTGCCAAGTGATTCATTTATGTCTGCTTTTGTCTGTTACACATTCACATGATGTTAGCAAGCACTAGTTCAGTCTTGATCTAGGAGCAGTATACTGTTTAATCTCACAAGCTGTTTTCTCAAGGCAAGCTATATTATGCTTGTGCATGGGGGGCAGTTATTATGACATCGTTGCAAACTTGAGTTAGCTGTAGGTTTCAGCCCTACACATAAAAGAGAGAGTTTATTGGATTTATTGTTGGACAAGGATGGTAATATTGGATGGTCAGTTTGTCACTCAGTTTAAACCACTTTGATCCTGTTGGGTGTATGATGCCGCATGCAGAACTGAAGGCAGGGTTTTAGAGTCAAATAATTTTTCATGGGGCTATTTTTGTTCATTTAAATGTATCTAATATTACTACTGAAAGAGTAATATGTGTGCGGATATATATGTATACAGTATTAAAATATATAGATAACTCTATATCACCGATTCCAGTTCAGATTTTTTACTATGGCTCTAGGTTGTTAAATTTGTATTTAAATCAAGCAATTCAATTGTGTCACTCTCACTGATGACGTCTTACAGTAATTTAAGATGTAGGTTAAACATGACAGTGGAGCTAGTATGATATTATTATTATTAATCATGTGGGAGTTGTTCCTGTGAGCTACAAAACAATCAAGTTTATGTTTCTGCTTAATGAAATCAGCACATCCTGGATTAGCTAATGAAAAAAAAATGCAAGACAAGGATACAAATGCATTGTACACAAATCATATAACTTCTTCTTGGATGTGACTTTATGGCAAAAAGTACCATACTGTTCTTGGTGGTTACACTTTTTATGTGTTGTTGAACTATTGATCTATACTGTTGGTCCGCCTTGTGTCGTTCTGAGCCGGATGCTTTGCCATATTGTTCAGACTCACTGTTGACTCATCTAACTCACCAGCTCAACTCAATTTGTGGATTTTTATATTCCCTGACCTGCAAGGGGTTATTAGGTTCTCTGACCTTTGTGTGCAGATACTTCTATTGTCTTAACAGCTGATAAACAGAAACATGATGTCATGTGGTACATGTGGTTCATCAGCAACAAGGCAAAATGAAAGTGGAGACAAACATGGATCATTTGCCGTTATTTGACTTTTGTATTATATCCTCTCTGACTTTTTATGGCTGGTGGAGCCTGGTTCCTGTAGCACCAATTTAGAGCAGCAGGCTGACCAGGGACACCTCTAAACTCTGTCAGTGCTGAACAAACAAAGTCACCATGGAAACAAGAAGTGTTTATCCCTGAGGGGAATCTATTGACATTATTAAAAACCTTGGATTCTCTGAATGGCCAGGTACAACTGAAACAATGGCTACTTTAAATGCTACTTCTTCTTCTTGCGCAGTGAGTAAAGTATTATACAAGTATCTATCAAAAACATGTCTGGATAGAGAGGTTAGTTAAGGTGTGCTCCTGTCCAGATAGACATACAGTACAGTACCTGCATAAGCGCTAAACGACAAACTCTTTGGATAGAAAACAACCACACGAGTGTCACATTTTCCACATGATGTTATAAAGGTTTTACTTAATTTAATGTCTTAAATCCCCCTCTTCCTCAAGGAGATCAGAGGGGTCAGAGATCAGGGTCAATTGTCCATCAAACACCTGGGAGCTTGTATGGATTTAGCCATGATGTCATGTTTTGACTTAAATTAGATAATAGAGGCTTAGTCATATTTTTGCCAACCAAACCAAGGTTTCATGACAGTTATAGTATAATAACAATGCAATTGTATGAGTCAGTCTCTTAAATACGGTACCATACAATGTCACTATCAGTCTGCTGTTTCCTCTGCTTTGTAATCATCAAACCTTAATGAGAAAATTTGAGAACTATCGGCCCACGCCAAACGTCATCTATTTTTTATGGGAGTACATCAGATGGCCTTACTGTAATAAGGAAACAGACAGCACTATCAAACATGCAAAATGTATACACTGTCAAACAGCAGTCTCAGGCAGTTAGAGCTGGACTACTTTCTATGTTCACATTAGTTTTACTTGTAAAACACTGGAAAATATTCAAAACACAGTACAAACACATTACTGGACATGTTTGTTCCTATTTATTTTAAATTTCAAATGTGTTTGAAGAGTGAGGAAATGTCAAACTTGCTGGTGAAGCAAGAGGTCTGATTTGTTCTTTAGACTCTAGGGCTATAATACATAAGCTGAGTCAGCTAAAGTCACCAAAAGCAGGGAATGAAATAAACCCACTAATAAACGGATTTCAGCTCCGCCATTCCATGAGGAAGACCGGGGGTGTCCATGAATCTGGTAAAGCACTACAATGGATAGTACCACTGTAAGTGGTGATGTTTTATAATAATGATATTGTATTTCTCAGTTTACCTCTACAAGTTTCATTCAAGTTTTTATAGCTTTCTTTATTATTTATTGAATGAATGTAGTGTACTATGCATGTGTTTGAAATGTGGTCAAATTGGGATGGAGTTCCAAAAAGAGTAGTATGGTAAAGACTAAAGACAATAACCGTAGCGGGCCGGGTTCGACTCTGACCTGCAGCCCTTTGCTGCGTGTCATCCCCCTTCTCTCTCTGTCTTCCATTTCCAGTCTCTTCAGCTGTCTCTGTCCATTAAAGGCATAAAAGCCCAAAAAATATACTTAAAAAAAAAAGACTAAAGAGAAAGCTGAACTACACGTCAAACCACGTACAAGCAAGCCAACCCTCTACCCTGGATAAATGTGGCTACTATATCTCTTATTTTGGCAATAAACGTGGATGCCAGTGTTCAGTGCAGAGACTAGACACTACAGGTCAGAATATATACATTCAGCTAAGTCACATTTTGTTTCAGTCAGCTTAGACATTTGTAACAATTAGTAATTAACAGACTAGTTTCTGGTGCACTTATGCATTGTGTTACCTTATGTTTTTATACTTGCTTCCATTGTCTTCCTCATATGTAAGTCGCTTTGGATAAAAGTGTCTGCTAAATGACTAAATGTAAATGTAAATGTAATCAGGCACACGGTAGTAACATTTGTTAGCATGCATTTAGCCTAAAAAGCATGCAATTAGAAAATTTCATTAAATGTCAGAAGGATAAACATGTTTTACTTTTGAAATACACAAATAATAAAAAGGCATTATGAAGTGACATGAATGTTCTTGTTCTTCATCAGGAAAGTCTTTAGATCGAAGGCCAACAACAGTGGCGCTGTGAAAAAAAGATGATGGCTGGGAAGTGCTTTCCACTCTGTAAACTACCTCTGAACCTGATTACCTGTATACATGGCAGCCATGGAAAGGATTGTCTGATGGAAAAGTGAACTGGCAGAAAGTTTCGAGATAAGTGGATGAACCTGTTTCAACATTCTCTAGTGCGATACCAACAGCAGCACTTTGACCCAGTGCCTGAGGAGGAGGTCACCATGATCTCCACAGCTCTCCGCTGGCTGGTCCTGGTGTCTTTCATCATTCTGACTATTGGTGGGAACGTGCTGGTATGTTTGGCTGTTGGGCTCAGCCGTCGACTGTGGCGCATCGCAAACTGCTTTGTGGTGTCCCTGGCAGTGACAGATCTCCTGCTAGGTCTGCTGGTGCTGCCCTTGTCTGCCACTGTGGAGCTGCGCAGCAGAAAATTGTCCCTCGGAGGAGCCCTGTGTAACATCTACATCTCACTGGATGTCTTGCTGTGTACATCCTCCATCCTGACCCTGCTGGCCATCAGTGTGGACCGATACCTGGCCATTTCAGCTCCACTTAGCTACTCCCGGAGAGTTACCCCTCTATGGGTGACACTGGCCATGATCGCCATCTGGGCCTTGTCACTGGTTGTGTCCTTTGTGCCCATCCACCTGGGCTGGAACACAGCAGACTATAGAGTGCAACACTTGGACTGGGGCATGGGGGATGAGGACAAGGAAGGACGCTACTGCCAGTTTGAATGGAATAACAATTATGTTCTTATTTATGCCACTGGCTCATTTTACCTGCCTCTGCTGCTTATGTGTGGAATGTATCTGTGCATATTCAGAGTGGCACGAGAACAGGTCAGTATTTATTATCATGCTGAGGTGGGATATAAAAGGTCAGAACTTCCCTTTTTGTTTCTGCCTGAGGCCACTATTTTGTAAATATGATTTCATATTAGTGATCTGACTTTTAGTGGACACAAACATTTGCAATAGACAATAAGATATCATTCAGAGAGTTAAATTCAGTTGTAATGTATTGCTGAATTAAATCCTTTATCAGCAGATCAGTGAGTGAGCTCATTTCATTTTCTGTGTCCTCTGGCTCTCTAACCTTTTCTTAACCAATCTTTTTAGGTGCGGCGTATTCGTGCTACCATTCCATCATTTGCACGCACAGCATCAAGTGCAGCCATAGCCCGAGAGCACAAAGCTACAGTGACCCTGGCAGCTGTTCTGGGGGCCTTTGTCATCTGCTGGTTCCCCTACTTCACCTACTTCACCTGCATGGGCATAAAGGAAAAGACAAACCCTCCTAGTACACTTCACTCTGTGGTCCTGTGGCTGGGCTATTTTAACTCAGCTCTTAACCCCATCCTGTATCCAGCCTTCAACAGGGATTTCCGCAGGGCCTATGGAGAGCTGCTTTGCTGCAGAGGACTGTCTCGCAGAAAAGTGTAGCTTACTCCTGTGTCTGAGCTTTACTTATGGAAAAAGGCTTTCCCAACAGTCTGAGAAATATAGACACAGTTTAGAAAGAAAGTAAGGGGTAGAGCCTCACACAACACAAGAAGAATGCTATCCCTGATGAGCCAAGGTGAAATGCCATGGGTCTGTTGTTCCACTGCTGGACTGGCAGCAAATTACAAACTTGCTCCAGTACTTACAGTTCCTGATTAGCAAAACATTTACAGAATCAGATAGATGTTAATGGTAAGTGTATAATGCCAAAGATGATGCAATTCGTGTAAAGCGCAAGGCACATCATTAATGTACATAACTCCTGGATGTTTCAACAGATTAACTGCAACTGGACCAGACATCCATTTAAAATAAGTGTATTTTTATTGTTTATATATACCTGCAGCACCGTCCTCTGATGAGGATTGGTTGCATCATGATTTACAACAATCTACTGGACACACACTGCATCGCATTAACTACATGTAAAATCTACATTCATGAAATTATCATTACAACTTTTCTACTTTTATGTACTGTATGTGAAAAATTTTGAAAGATAACTTTGAGGTGGGAAATTGGAATAGCTGGGATACCAAGTAATATTTAATTTAATTATTTTAAGATTTTATAGTCAGTCAGTCATTTTCTACTGCTTGTGCGCGTTGGGGGTCGCGGGTGACTGGAGCCTATCCCAGTGACTTTGGGCCTTAGGCGGGGTACACCCTGGACAGTGGCCAACTCGTCGCAGTGAATCATGTTATGCTGAAAAGTTTTGCATGTAGGCTATCAATATATTGCGGATATTGTACTTTATAATGAATATTAGTAGTGTGTCGGCTTGATTTTATCCTTTTAATGATTGAAGAAGACCATCAATGTTAATGCGCAGATGAAAATGGCTTTCAAGCATTGTCAGTAACAAGACAAGGAAAGCTGAGTGTGATTGCAATTAAAGTTTAATGTGAGCCTTGGTGTTGTCGATGGTAGTTGAAGTAGGTTGATAAATTCCCTATTGGGATGAATTGATAACTTGCCTCAACCTCGTAGAAGAGTGGATGCTGGCGAGAAAGATACATTAGATCACACTTAGCTTCACAAATAAGGTCTGAAAGTGGAGTACTAATACAGAAATGTATTCATGGCTTAGTTAAATATGTGTTTGATGTCTTAGCTAATATATTGTTTTAAAGATTTACCCATATTGTTATTGACTTTGACACCAGTCAGAACAGCCACAAATGCTGGTGTATACTAATTTAAGAACTGGGAACGCAGTGTTGCAGGAATGTTATTCTTTGCAGTGAATGTGGGGAGGAGTGCCATTGTGTGTGAGTCGACTGCAACAATCCTCTGAAGAAGCCAATTGTTGTGGTTTTGTCAGACCCTCAGGGGTCCCAAAGCGTTGGGCACTGTTGGTTGGTTTGTGGTCCTGTCTTGTCTACCTGTCTTTTAGAGGAGCCCTGTGTCAAAATGTACATGGTGCATGAACAAACGGGTGTTTAGCAAATTACCACAAACAGGTCAGTCTGGCTCCATAGATAATTTATCACACAGGGCCCCCTAGTGGGTTGATCTGGCCATGGTTAAACTGCTGCCTTTTTGTAGGGACAGCATTTATAGATTTGAATAACCTGACTGGCTGAGCATACACATGCACATTTTTCAGTGAGTGGATTCACAACAATAGATTGCTACGTCTGTGGTGTCTCCATGGGGCATACTGCAGCCTTTATCAAAGAGAGCAGGACAGTAATTATTCTGTTCTCTGAATGTATCTCCATCAGATGGCAGTATAAACTAGTTTTCACTCTGTAGACCTGACCAGAAATATCATGTGGACTCAAAACAAAGCCTTTTGATGCTGGAGTATACAAATAAGATTATACCACAGGGAAGAAGCAAACACTTGTTTTGTTTGATAGTTCTGCAAGGGTCCTAAACGATACACCGACAACAACATGTTTTGGACTATCTGGTACAAGACAGCACTCGTGTCGTTGTGGCAGTATGTCCTCAACTGACGGTGAGTTTCTAATGAATCAAATAGACCTCTTAAACTCTCAGTCCAACTCTCAAAGTCAATTAAATACAAAAAACCTTCATAAATGTAACTGTTGGATAGAGGGAATCTGGTTTGAGAATTGGGAGTAGAAACAATTCTAACAACTCTGATAATTTTTAAATAAATGTTTAAAATTTAATTAAGGTGCATAGTGGTGCACAACGAAGGTGGAGATGTTTCAGTCCATGAGGACTCTCCTCAGTACAAACACCAAGCAGAGCAGGAAAGAGACATGAAACTATGTCAATGAAATTACTGATAAAAGGAAGGAAGGAGATAATTCATTATCAAAAGAAAGGAGTTGACTTTTTAGGAATTTTGAATGTTACATGTGTTCCAAAAAATGTTTCTCCAGAAACATCAAAAGTTGATTTTAATCAGAAATTCAGAAATTATTAAATGATGGAAAGAGGTTAGTCATTTTAGACAGCACGTCTTTGAATCATCTTTGTTCACTTGGTTTTATTTGTTTATTTATGTATTAATCTATCCATTTACTTATTGTCATGGGAATGAGATAAGAGTGGTTAAATAACCTCATACATTATGCAACTGAGTAGGAGGTAAGGTGGGTGGTGAGGTGCAAAGCATGAAAAAAGATTCTTTTTGTTGTTTTTCTACAACCATTTGAGCCTGCATTGTACTGTTGTAAATACTGCCACTGTATGTGATTGGAGTGGTGGCTGGTGTTTGTTAAGTCACACATCCTAATTGTCCCCAGTGGACCTGAACAGGACAGCAATTGCCATGGATAATTAAACAAATGTCTTCCACAGGCTGCACTGGAAGGGAATTTTGTGGAGGTTTGCCACAGACTAAACACAAGCAAATGGAAGAACTGTTAAGTCCAATTTATACATTTAATAGCAGACTTCTTGTGTTTGTGCCCAAAAGGCTGTGAATTATTTTCATAAATTCAACTCTGCTGTACCACAGTGTGCTGTACAAGTAACACTCATGTGTTCTTTATGTGGATTCAGCTTTCTCAGCACATTTTTATTGTCCCCCTATAAGTGTCACCTGCAAAGGTGGTGCCTTGTTTTGCAGTGCTAGACGATTCTCTGGTCTTTTTTTCTCGTGTTGTTTCAATGCTGGTTGCTTTTGTACAGTGTTCTTTAGCCACGCTTGCAGCATGGCTCCATGGATGGCAATGTCGGGTCTGTGAGTCATGCACGTCATGTTCTTTACAGGATAAATTGTAATAACTTCGGTGATGCTGACTTTTCATCTAGGGCCACCATCAGGCAAAATTCAATGTGTCAGGGTTTTGGGAGTATCTTCCCTCTGCTTCCTCATGTTTCCCAGTGTTTTTCCCTGCCTTGTGTTTCCTGTCTGTCTTGTTTTGTTTGTCTGGAGCCTTCCACGGAGCAGACCAGTCTCTCTCTCCTCCACACCTGCAATCACTCACCTGCGCCCCGCCTACCTGCACACCTGCAACTCATCCCGGTTCATCACCATCTCCTGCAGTATTTAAACACCGGTTCAACCACCCAGTCTTCGCCAGATCGTACTATCCCTACCGTGGTATTTACGTCGGGCTCTTCCCTCTACAACTTCCTATGAAGATTGTTCTAGTGTTTTGTCTCAGCAATTTATTGTTTCCCTCTGTCTCCACATCCAGAGATCCTCCCGTCTGCCTGTCTCGCTCCGTGGATCCTCCAACCACCTCTTGCCTGCCTGCCTCGTTCCTCCCCGCTCCTGCAACTCCTCCAGGAACTCTCAGCCTACCAGCCAACACCCTTCATCCCCTGGTTATGCGGACACGCTACCTCCACCTACCTGTCTATCTGGCTTCCAGCCGTTCCCGCTCTCACCTCTCTGGAAAAATAACAAATAAACCTTATTTGTTCCCCTACCGCCGACGTTGTGTCCTGCCTTGTATTCTGGGTTCAACCAAACAAACTACCTTAACCGTAACACAATGCTATAGTTCATGAACAAATATCTGTAAAAATAATTACATTCCCATCAGCCTCTGTACTTTGTATTTAGTACTTAATTTAGTGCTAACAGGATGAATATGGTAAACATTACACCAGCTAAACATCATAAACATGTCATTGTAAGCATGTTAGTGTGCTGATGTTGGAATTTGGCTCAAAGCACCACTGTATACAGCCTCACAGAGCTGCTAGGCTGTAGACTCTCCCTTTAGTTCTCAACATGCAGCATCCAACATGTACTTCTGCACAAAACTTGTACCAGCTGAATGTTGCAGATAAACCTCCCTTCTACTTCACATACGTTTTGCTTGCAGCTTGCAACCACAAAACAATAACTTGCTTACTATTCAACATCATTCTCATTTATCATCGTTTTTCCAACGATAAATCCAATTACTTGCTGTTGGTTGTGTTATGTTACTGTATTTTTTTTATATACTGACCTGCTTAAACCTGATCTGCTTTCTCCAGCAGGTTTTGGCTGTTTCCACATTAAACTTATCTACTGAGTCTCCAACTTGTGTATTTAGTAAAATGATTATGCAAAGCTTTTGTGTTACATCCGGCCGGGACATTTGCTTGCTTACTGCATATGTGTTTGTGGTCCTGTATGTGCTTGTGTAGGTCTAGTAATAAAGCAGCTGTTGGCTCTGCCTCACACTGCCAGATATCTCAGCTCCCACTGTTCTTGTCACTTCGCATCCTTCCATGTGCAGACGACTGCTCAACTCCTGTATACAGTTCCAGAAGCAGGTTTGTCTGAGCATGCTCAGTGCGGGGGCATGGGAGTGTAGGAGGCAACGCACTGCTGCTGCAGAGTTTAGTGGCGGCCTGTTTTTATACTGACAGCACTGAACAGCCAGCGCTAAGGAAATGGAAAATCTGTGGCTTCACTCACCAGGATTATGAAAATGAATGACTGAATGAACACTGGGTATGACTTTTAATCAAAGCAAATTAGTATCATTAAAAATACATAGCATATTGTTTTAGGAACTCTTAAACACCTTCTTGTTTCTCCTACTCAAGGAATTGGCTTTGCTATGGCAACACTGTCTTCCCCAAACAAGTGCCAAAGTAATTTGTTGTGATTTTATTTATTTATATCTCCATATCACCATGGACACTGACATTTTTCATGTAGGCCTAACTGAGAAATGTTTTTCTTCCTCTTCACCTTCTTTTGGCTTTTCTATAGTTATGTTGAGCACAAATATGGCAGGGTATTGCAGCCAAAATTATCAATATGCTGTCACAAAATGCCAGTATACATCATTTTAGGAATGTAAATTACGTTTGTGGGTGGTACATTGGCCCAATGATTAGTTTTGGTTAGTTTACTGCAATGTAATGTGCAACATGATATGGTATGTAAAGGTTTTGGGACATGCTTGTGATGAGGGGCTGCATAAATAACTTGACAGTGCCATAGATGATAAATGATGCAGAAATTAGACCAGTGAACTGCTAATGGTCTCCAGGGGGCAGACATGGTTACACTGAGTGGGTGGACGCATGGGAGAATGATAATGCCAGCAAGTTGCTTTCTGGAATTTCTGGTGTTTTGCGGCTGTGGTGGAAAGTACCACAGGCACTATTAAAGAGCGTTGACTCCGGGTCTGAGAAGTGAAGCCAATGTGGAAGTGTATAGAAGTTTATGAGAAAATGCCTCAGTAAACACTTTCCTAATGAGTTTATAAGGAGAGCCGTTTCATTCAGAACCCAACCCAAACTGCACATCACCTATCCAGTTACCAGACACCACCTATCCTGCGCCGCAACGCTACAAACATGGTCTAATAGAATATGATGCATTGCTGTGGATTAAACTACCCAACAGTATATAAAGTGGTTATAATTAGCTCAACCTGAAACATCTACAGCAGTGAAATGCAACATACACATTAATGCAGCAGTAATACTAAAGGCCTGACGACTATCTTCTCCCAATACCCTGCGTTACCCAGCTGGGTGGGTTGTCCAATTGGGTCGCTTTGCGCTGTAGACTGGGCCACTAGCAATGTCCACCGGTAAGGTGGTGTGCAGTTTGGGTGGTGGTTGTCAAGGTATCCCTCCCCAGCTCCACCCTCTTGTCCAAATATGGTCAGATCTGGCTCCAAAAAAACAAGATGGCAATGGCCAAAATGCCAAACTCGAGGCTTCAAAGCGGCTGTCCACAAATCCATCGGAGACATTATAGTGGCTGCGCACTTCCTTTCTACAGTCTACGAAAAAGACATGTCCCCTCTAAACGCTTCACACAGTTTAATTTACATAGGCAAACTGTTCGAAGCCCAAAGAGGTCAAAATATCCAATATTTCACACATAAAATGAGTGCAGATTTATATGGCAAAGTTTAGTTTTTTCTTCTTCCCTCGCCCACTCAGATTTAAATTGTGACGCTTTTGACCCCCCAGGTTTAGAACCACTGGACTAAACAACCTAACCTAAAGTAGTTAGAAGTATCTCCATTATTGACAATCTAATGTCAAACATAATTATATCAGTCACAGGGGACATTTTACTGCAGATTGAGTCCTTTTAATGCTTAAAGTACACTTTGCTGATAATCCTTCTGTACTTTACTTCAGTAGGACTTTTACTTGTAATAGAGTATTTTAAGACTGTCGTATTGGTACATTTATTTAAGGAAAGCATCTGAGTACTTCATCTACCACTGCTTAGATGCTAAGAGCAACACAGGCCAGTTTGCTGACAATTTCTTTGTGCAGTATGCCATTGAAGCTGGTGAATAATACAAAATGTATGTGTCTTTTTAGAGTTGGCAGCAGTATACTGTACTAACTCCTTTTCCCCCCTCACAGTAAAGCCACAAATAATAGATTCTTGTAAATTGAGTAACTAGGTGAAAGTCCATTGTGACAAAGCACAACAAAAGAGTATATATTGAAAAAATATGTGTAATTTCACTGTTTTGTTATAAATACTGTTTATAATTTAACTGTAATTACTAATGTTCTGTACATACTTTTTCACTTTTTGACAGTGTGGCTAGTACTGCGCTGCTATTTTTACTCTGCCACTCTGTGAGTAAAGTGCTCCTCTCCTGGGATCTAAACAGGATTGTGTGAACAACCACCTAGAGTCACGAAATGGTCTTCCTTTTGCTGTCTTTTTGTTTTGTTTTGTTTTATGTGTGACATTAAGAATAGAGATAGAGACTGTGGAATAAAGACCACCTAAAATGCAATGGTGACTGTGACTGTGGGGAGATAAATAGAATCTATAAGCATTAAATATAGACAAGTCAGAGGTTGAGGGGGAGAAAAAATAGACAGAGGAAGCACTGCGTCATGCTATCCCCGAGCATTTCCCCAGTTCAGTGGAGTGAGAAACAAAAAGCTCTGTCTCCACAAGCAAACTGCAGGCTTACATAACCTGTCTTGGAGTCATTTTGTGATAAAGTAGACTGTGTGTCCATGGGCAATTGCTTGCAAATATGTGAATTTGGCCCTGACCTTTTGGGTCTATTTCAGCAAGGATAGCCTCTCAGTTCTGGTGGGTGCCTGATCAACATAGTGACAAAAATGTGCATTCAGGATTACAGATGTACTTTCCTGCTATAGCTGTACAGATAATAATGATGATGAAGATTTACATTATTGATGCAGACAGCCATTCTTTCGGGATAGCCTCTGTTCCACAATGTACTTGGGGTTTCTTTTTTCAATAAATATTTTTAAAATATATCCACATGTAGATGCACAGCAGCATACTGATACATATGGAGAAGTATATACATCATATTGTAAACACAAAGCATTGTCTTGTCCCATCCCCAGACTCAACACTTTTATTCAGCCAAAAAGCAGAAAAATAATTGGTATGCGCTGTGCAATAAAGAACTAGATATAACATACCGTGATCTCAATCAATTCTGCAGGGAAAAGCTCCTAATCGTTTGTGATATGGCTCTTGACACATCCAGCAAAAATGACACTAATATGCACATAGTAATAGTTCATACAATTTCAAATTTACTTTTAAATGTTAAATGTTTAAACACTTAAACAAATTAATAGAAGGAGTTTGGGGTGCAGTTTTCTCCACTTATGTGACTTTTGGGTGGAGAAAGTACAGTAAAGCCTTAAATGTCTAATTCATTAGTTACATTAAAGATGTACTAATTCAATATAGGAGACTGTATTACTGATGTTTCGAAAACAAATATAACAGCACTGACGATGTGTCCAAGTACATCGTAAGATGTGTGAAAGAACATGACAATAATGTGCAATTTCACCTTAATATTCCGAATGAATGCCATGCAATTTTATGAAAAGCATTTATCATCTCAATGGGAGAAGATGTTGAAATAGTAAATAAAAACTTAACTAAATATATTTGCTTGGATCTGGCCTCTAGCCTTTTAAAAAGTCTTTTGCTCTTTACTGGATCATGGATCATGCAACTGTGTAGGCTCTAAAAAAGGTAGAAGAAAGAGTATTAGCCAGACTGAGAGTGAGGAAGCACAAATGCAAGACAGTAGGAGGGAGCATAGAGGAGGGAGGGCGGGTACAGTGGTGGCTGCTGGCGCTCTCTGCAGTACAGATCTGCTGAGAGCACCAGAGCAGAGCTCCTCCACAGACCACAGCCGCAGGGCTCCCACTGCAGTGCCGAGGAAAACCTCACACAGAAATATATACTGGAGGAGAAACTGCTACATCACAAGACAGAAAACAAGCCAACAAAGAGGAGGAGAAATAAGTGAGCAGGCAAATACAGATTGGAGGTGAGAAGAACAGGACGCGGTTCTCTGCTTTTTCTTGGACGGACAGAACTTCCAGGACACACGACTCTTCACGTTCTACTTTCGGAGTCCATTTAATAATTTATCTCCTGCCTCATTTTGTTCTGTGGAACACAACTTTGCTCTTTTAAAACTTTGACACAGGTCTGGATTTTTTATTTCCAATCAGCATTACTGCTCTTCTGGACATTTTGGCATTTTAGCACTGTTTCAATACCTGCCTCTAGACTTCAACACAGTGTGTATGTATTAGTTCCTCTGACTGTGAGCATCAGTTTCTGAGGGAGTGAAATGTACCTGAGTGAATAATGGCTGAGTTAACTGGTACTCTGGTGTAACAGTTTTTTTAAGCTACACTACGAGCTTAATTTTGCAGGTGAATTATTATTGATCCCAGTTCCTACTTTTTCTCCACAAAGATCCCCTTAAAGGACGTTAAGATGTCGCATCACAACAACTACTGAGGCAGATTCTTCTTTGCAATAAGGATCGCTCCCCACATTGTAGCAACATCTCCTGAAAGGACATTGTGGAGAAACTCGCAAGCACAACATTTTTTTTTAGATATAGTGGAGGAAACTGTTTTTCTGTGTTGAAGCCTCGAGCCCATCGTTCTCTGCCACTACCTCAGGATGGCTGGCTGTACCAGCCGCTGCAGGCAGGGGGTGCTCAAATTAATCCAGTCCCTGCAGAGATTGGTCTCAGGAACTCTCACAAAAGGTACTGTGACTTTTTACTCGAATGCAGATACACTGTACATTGTTCACTTAAATGTACATTTACAGAGTTCATGACTTTTTTCACATGTACTTGATTAAATACTCTGTGGTTTTGTGAGAGGGCTATTTGAGGTATATGAGAGTGTCTTGAAACCGGAAAACCCTTGATGTCTGAGATAGTGTGATCCAGTGGTGTTTTCAGAAAATAGTGTGTCAAAAACCTAATGTTAGTGTAACATAATGTAACTTCAAATCTTTGAAACACCTTCCCTACAATACTCACAACATTTATCAATGGAATATAGCTTTCTTTCCCAAATGTATTCAATTTGCACGCCACTATTAAGTTCTGATATATTGTGATATATTGTATTTTGCCACGTGGTCCAGGTCAAGATTCAATTCCCACAACAGCCAAAGTGTAGACTATTCATCAACAGCCACATGCCCTGTCACAGTGTCCTTGAGCAAGACACTGAGCCCTTACTGTAACATGGTTTGATCTGGAAATACAATGCAATTCTTGATCTGAATGCCAGCTATAGGAGCTTCTGGTGCCAATCAGGGAATATTTGCATAACTGAGTTTAAACTGCTAATGTCTCTGAGAAGAAACATTTGTTGAGTTTTGGACACCGGAACAGTATGATTTACTGTAACTGGTGCTTTGCTGGTGGCAGCTATATTGAGGTCAGATGAGCCAGATAAGGATAGAGGATTTGTAGGGTGACAAGATATTTCTGTTGCGCAGAATTATGTTTATTATTTCTGATTTTTCTCAAAGTTTTGCTTTTGTTCTTGTAGAATCCTGAATGTTTTCACATTGTTGGGGCTTCTAAAAATGAAACAATCTGCGAAGGAAAATTCCCTCTTGGTTCAACTGCTCACAGAATTCATGGACACACTAAGGCCATAAGAGGTGGACTTTGCTTAATTTTAAGGGGTCACAAGCCACATTTTGGTTTGGAAACCTCTGATTTAGGCTAAGAGACCATCGCACGTGATCTTGCATCACTGCTTCATAGCTATAATTTTACTTATACATCAAATATTGATGAGGTTGATTAACAATGCCATACCAACCTTTCCTGTTTCAAAATAAAAAATGGCATTTCTGTTATTATGTTGACAGTTATTCGCACCAAAGTTTTATCTACCACCAGTGCACCTTTTAACTCTTTTAGCTTCCACAAAAACTTATTCTTTTCACTATCACATGTCCATCATGCCAAGGGTACATAACACCAAGGGTGTGATGTTAGGTAAATCAGTGATTGTGGTATGGTTTATTTAGTTAATAATGCACATTTGTTCACAGTAAACTGCCAACAAGGGAGTTTAAAATGAATGGTATGCTGGGTTTGCCTATGGGGTTTTTACTTGCAATGGATTAGGCCTCTCTTGGACTTCCTGTATGATCTGGATAAGAGCTGAATGACGAGGTCATGTATGCGTCATTCGTACACACCCCTTACGCAACAGTTGCAATGCACTCTTAACCGATTGTCGTGTTCATCATCTTTGTGCTAAAAGCCCTGGCTCTCTTTCTCCTCAGGACCTCCATCACCCTTTAGCTGAAAGTCACTTTTCACCTTCACAGCAAAAAACAAATGCTGAGTCACCAAGTCAGAGTGCAGCTAGAAGTCAAGTCGCAACTTATAAAACACACTGATCTGCTCTCACTTCGGGAAAAACCTCTGGTCTGATTTAAAATTATACCTCCACACAAACATGGCATATAAAATATTTTGTGGAGGTGCAGGCAATGCTTCATTTAAACTCTCACTGTGGCCATGAATTTCAGACATATGTTTTCCACCATATGTTTTGTCCAATACACATGCAGTCACCAGCTGCTTATTGTCCAGCCAGAAACATTTCCTATCTAGCTCTAAGTCAAGCGTATCCACGGCCAGGAATTGAGCTCTTACAGTGCAATGAAGCGAACTTGACAGAGAAAACACACAAAAAGAGCAACAATCCCATCAGGCTGCGATGACAACAAATTCACAAATAGGAGACCTTTATATGTGTTTGGGATATTTTACAAAACATAAAAAATCATTCTTGGATTTTCTTTTTTCATTTTCAAAAGTAACAAACTATTTGTAAGAATACAGCTACCTGGTAGCTTGTATAATGTTTGATGATCTTATTCAGGCATTTTCTGCAGTTTCTGTCAAAAGGATTAATATGCAATTGACAGAAGCAACAATATCACTGCTTCCCATATAAAGCAGAAATCCATCCAATTTTGATCTGTACTGTTTTACGTTCATACTGATCAAGTCATTGTACTTTTACGGACCTGCTGAGAGTGAAACTATGCGTTCCAAACTGGTGGCTTTGTCAGCTACTGTGCTATTCTTGAAATAATACAGCCTACTTATGGCTGCATTGGGTGACAATCTAGGTCATCCAATGCAGCCACATATCTGTAGCGAGACTTTGGACCATCCATCCTTTTATATAATAAAGACATAGGTGAAACTATTCCAAGCCTACTTTCACAGCAAGGGGTTAATCTTCAGTTGCTTGAACTAAATACCAAAGTAAAGTAATAATGTGGGGACAAAAACCTGACGTTCAGACATTAAGGAGTGGCTGTTTGGCTTTGTTTGGGCAGTGTGAGAGCGAGAGACGTGGCTGCTTCATGCCAAAAACAATATTAAATCTAGAGCACAAATTGTAAGTAATTTGTGCACATGAATTATTAAATTGAAAGTAACAAATTATTAAATCGAGAGTACGGATTAGTTGTTTTTTTCTCCATGACACCTCCAGAGCTCTGTACTCTTATTATTTGTAGATGCCAGTTATCTTGCCCTCTGCACTGACCTTTTGTTACTTAAAGGGACAGCTCACCCCAAAGTCAAAAATACACATTTTCTACCAAGAGTTCCCACATGAAACTGCTCACAACAAAGTCTTCGGATTATCTTGACCAATCATGATTTCTAGAAAGAGACGTTGCCGTTGAGTTTTTCAAATGTATTTTTTGGGCATATGGAGCACCACAAGCCGAGTGCCATATAGTCCCATTATATAAAAAAAAAAAGGCAGACATCTCTACAGATGATATCTTCAAAACCTGAGAACTCACACCAAAATACTAGATGGATAAATAGCACTACAGGTAAGAGGAAAATATGTATTTTGATTTTGGGGGGAACTGAACCTTTAAGGTTGAGATGCTTGTGCATTGGCCACGCTGGGGCCGTGTCTTTAATTCCATGATTGTATGTCACTGAGTTAATTAAGTGCCTCTAGTCAAAATATTATGTTATACATTTTCTAAAATGGGTCCAATGATTCTATCATTTCAACCCACAGTGGGAATTGTTTGAGTTTTGAATTTATGGTTATTGCCTGCTAATGGAGGGGAAATAGCTAGATAGCTTTCTAATTCAGCCCAACACTTGGTGTAATATATGTGTTTTTATGTGACAATTATATCAGCTCCTCATTGTGATATCTCAGGATCAACATGCCAAAGCTTTTGTATACACGTTTAGAAGGGGTGGACACATGCACAGTTATACTTGTCCAATACAATGTAATTTAATACTAAAACACCAAGAACTAAGAAGAAGGAAGTTGAATTCACATGTTTCTGATATAGGCTCAATACAATCTGAACATTAACAAATATATTTTAGTATTTATTGTAAGGATATTGTGTTAGATTGCATATTGTATGTTCACATTATTGTGTCCATAAATGTAAATACTTATAAATAAAAGATCTCCATGGTATAGTCATTTTTTCTCTATGTAAATTTGAGGAACGTTCATATATACAGTATATATACACTGATACACATACAAAATATGTATTGTGTATTTCTCAACCAACTGTAATCCAGACCAGTCTTTTATGAGTGTCTTAAATGTTATGGTTGTCCACTGTTAGTCTATGTATTAAAAGATCTGTCAGTCACTGTGCATAATACCAGTTTGCAAGTTTGTGTTTTGATTTTTAACAGCAGGGTTTGCGTTTGTCTACATTTGGATCACAGATTGTGCCTTTAATCCGTCCAAAATATACATTTTAGGTATATTTTCAACCAAAAAGGGTCTGAGAGCTCAATATACTGGGTAATTTTTGTAAAACCCCTCATTCAAGGTTATCAATGATATTGGTCTTTCATCTAATTTCGTGGTCATGTGAAATAGTGGTATGCAACATGGAAATACATAATCTTTGGGCATGATGGCATATAAGACATGCAAACAACAGAATGGAAATAGTTTATCTTGTTATAGCATGTGAGACAATAGTCTTTGTGGTTGTTGTTACGTTCCAGATTGAAACGTTTCTCTCCACAATTCACTTATAATCCTGTCATCATGTCTGCTCTGCAGATTGTGCAGAGGACCTGCATGCTATCATGTGCATGGAAGAAGACATGAAAATATGCACACACATGCATATTCAGCTTCACACACGCAAGCGTCGTCAGGTAGACTGAAAAATGTAAGTCCCTCAGCACCAACACACACCTATCTCCAGTAGTTTGGTTTGTTGTGCATATTTGCCTGGCCACACATACAGATTGTGACATGAACCGTAAATCTCTGCCTGTACATCTTTAAAATGCTCTACCTACAAATGTAGCACCATGCATATTCATTTTGAGACCTTTAAACATTGCAAGCTGTAGGTCAGAGTTGGGGAAACGTGGGGGTGATATGCCTTGGGCTCACTTGCACTCGCTGTTAATCTTAGGTCCCTTGTGGCGATTGTATTTTATAGTCCTAAAGTATTTATTTATACTTTACTTTATACTGTTGTTGCACATAGTTCTGCTTTTAAAACAGTTTTTTTGCAATTTGTAAGACCGCAAAAAAATTTAAACTTAATGAGAATTTTATATTGTAGCTGTTGTGTTATCTGAGACAAACTTGCTTTTTCTCCTAAAAAAAGCAACTGCTGATCGATTTCTTTATTATGACAGCCAAACAACTCTATCAATATAATGACCCTGACATTGTTATGTCCCCCTTGACATCTTGTGTAACTTTAGAGAGAACAAATCACACATTCTTCCACTTACAAATGAAAAGTTCAATTCATAAGAAACAAAATGCACTGTGACCAGTAGTTTAAGGTGGCTAATCTTAACTAATGTTAGCAAACTTGAGGTAAACATTGCTGTATAATGGACAGTATGGAGTCAGTTCACTCTTCTCCACATGTGCTATGGTTACAAATAGCTTTAGTTAAATGTTAAAAAGTAGTTTAGCATTTATCATTATCCCATAATTGTAATTTCAAGCATAGTAGCCACTATTCAGCAAAAGTTACATGGTCTCACTTTGAAGAATCATGTTGAGACCAAAATGGTGAGTATTTTGATGTTAGTCTAAACTGTAATATACATGTGCTTGTGTTTACACCATTTTTCATATAGACTCAGGTCCTATTGGAAACAGTAGGAGTGTAAAGACAGAAACCCACTCATCTGGCCCCATACTGCACCTGTCCGTCACTATTACAAGTCACATGTGTCCTCTAAGTGCATAACCTTGCAGCAAGAGTCGCATCATCCCCCCACTGCAGAGACAGATTCAGATATATGTCCTTTGTACTTCTACCAAACCTTTACTATGACCAAAACATATAGCAGAATTAGCATTACCCTGCATTTGTGAACTGTTCTCCCCCAAATCTCTCTCTTCCATCTCCTCTCATTCTCTGTCTCTTCTTCTGTGCCCGGAAAGCAGTGGATCGGAGCTGACAGTGTGTCTCTCGGCTTTTAATTTTTTACATCACCTCGCTACACACTTTTATGTAACCGTCTTCTTCTAGATTTATTTTTATCTCTTGCTTCCTCTGCGCGTTTCATTCTCCACATTAAATCTCTCCAGCCTCATTGTTTTACTATCTGATATTTACATTCAGAATCCCCTTTTGACTGGCAAGTATTTGGTGCAGTGAACAGTACGGTGATGGTTGGGTGATGTGCAGTATTGACGTAGTGCACTATAGGTTCTGCTTACCTGTTCATTGTTGTACTCATGTTCTCATGTTATATTTAGTCAAGAGCAAAATCAGCTTGCAAGAGACCCAAGCTGCTGATTGCATCAGTGAATATTGTACTCTGCTGCCACCTGTTGTTCATAGAGTAACACCACAACTTAACAAAAGACGATTGAGGTGTGAGCTCTCTGCTAACAACATTAATAAAAACACCCATAGATTAATAAAGAAGTTGTGACTGTTTGCAGTCTGCGCCAATCAACAGATACAATCACCATCCTAATTATGTTGGTGAAAGCTACTTATGTTTTTATTTGTGACTTGTACTGATTTATATCAATCACACTCTTCTCCTTAGACACAGTTGAAAAGGTCTTCTCCAGCTGTGTTTGCTCAGTCAAAAGTTGGTTTTGACTTTTCTGCTCTAATTATAATCCATCTCATCGAAGAGAGCCGGTGGTATATTTTCCCAAAGAATGTTTGTCTTGTTTTCAGGACACTGCTCTGTACAGTATGAGCACCATGCGTGAGTACAGTGTGGGAGATAACAGGACTTTTACTCCAGACTCCCCACTTTTGTAACTTCTTCTTAATTTAACATACTTGAATATACATTTTTTAATACAAGACAAAGAAAATTTTGTTAATTATTCAATTCCTCTTCTTGAAATATTTTTTTAAATCAGTACTGTACTAATTGTACTTATTATCTTAATCAAACACTACAACATAAATTTCACTATAGACATTTGTACATTGTGAACATAAATATAAATGGTCAATATAAGTCATTCCAAAAATGTCCCTTTCTCTACAAAAGGGTTATAGAAACTGTACAGAGCCATCCAGATACATTGACTCATCCTGAACCCCTTTTTCCCTTTGTCAGTTCCACATTTGTCATCTCTTTAAGCACAACTAGTTCTGATGTGGAGTGTGCAGGTGCAGGAATGTTAAGGTGAAAAAGAGAGCAGCAGAGATGAAATAATTCACTGATTGGAGCTCTTGCATAACAAGTCTAGAGTACCAGTGAGAGAATGCAATGAGAGATTGAAAGAGTGCAGGAAATTCAGGAGTAAAAGTAAACGAGTCATTGAAAAAGAAAGTCATGCATCTATTGATTATTATGGATGTGAATTGGCATTTTGATACATGATTACTTGATCAATCTTGATAAAATAAAAAAGTCCTGCCTGTTGGTGGTGGTGAGCCGACTTGTGTAGATCATGAACTGGTTAAAAGATAACGAGAGATTAGAATGTCAGTGTCCTTGGTGCTTGTCACTGTGCAGGGTGATATGTTGCAGAAAGGCAGTTCCAGATGGCAAACATCTGTCATGGGGATTACAACGGTTACTGATAGTAATTTGAATACTTAATTCTCCATCTGCAAATGTTTGTATGTGTGTGTTGATGTATCAGTGGGCTTATTTCTATTCATCTTGAAAAGAAGTGAAGGGGAAAGATTGTTTGAACATCTATGATATCACTTCAATATCAATTATTATTTATGCTTCCCGGTCTGAGGTGAAGTGGTTGTACTGATTTTTCCAGGAAGTAAAAGTAATGAATATTTGATGGACAAATGCAGGAAAATCACTGCATGAAATGCATGACTGTTAAATGATTTGTAAAGGTGCAAAGGTCACTTCTTTATTTTAATGTGACAATATTTGAATGGAGGAAATTGGGATGAAAAAAGGAACAGGACTGCAAGCAAAAGGTAGGACACCTGGCGTGAGAGATTAAGCAGAATAATACATGACTTTATGTTTAATTAATCAGTGCATGTTAAGTTTTTACCACAGCTCCACCAGGGCAATCACAGGACTGCCCTCAGCAAACCACATGCAGACACACACAAACACAACTTCATTTAAATACAAGTGAGCTGCATGCTAAGTTCTGTGCAGTCCTCTGCTATTCAAACAGTGTAGACAAAGACATGGCAGGGATAAGGCAAGTCTTCAAGGCTTGAACAAATATGAAGGAATAAATATTCACTTTCTGAAGGACAACAGAGTTTAGCCTCTGTGTTTTTGCCAGTCAATGCCAGCGTTCTCCTTTCACATGGATTTTGCCCTTTTTCCAGCTCTAACAGAGGAAGTGGAGTGCAAACTTTCAAGAAACAGGAAAGCAGAAACGGCATTGAAAAAATGGCAGTCCATGAATTTTTTAAACGAAGAGAGGTTTTCTGAAGATCCCACACACACACAGAAAGAGTGAGGCAGAGAGAGCATTTACATTTCTGGGTCTGCAGCCAGTGGAATATTTAAAAAGAAATTCACATTTTCTGTGCTTTACTTCATTCAGTACATGGACCTCACATAGACCAAAGCAGTTGCTTTTTAAAAGTCTTACCGTAGATTAAATTATGTAAACTTTAATCTTCAAACATTTACTTCTGCTTCCAACAACCCTGTTTGAATTTTTATGCTCAGCACTTGAAGGGAAATAAACGTCACTCACTCCCACTCCTTTCCTTCCCCAAATACACACATTCATCTTCATAAATTGAAGCTGCTCCATGAAAATACATTGACACCATTAAACTCTAATGTTGTTGTTAATACAACAGTAAAAAAAAATAAAAAATCACACACTCTCTATTTGGCTCCTCATTAGAATGAGAGTGAGAGGAAAAGGTCTAGCTGCGTTGCTGTGGTGACTTAACACACAAATACACACAAGCAGGCAGCCTTACCAGCTAACAAATATCTACAGGCTCATTATGGTACAAACCATGCATCAGGGAGCAGAGCACTAATTTGAAGTGGTATTGGACTGAAGTCATCATTAAACATCGGGTTGAGTCGGTGGTGTGTGTGCGTGTATATTTGTTAGGGTAGTAAAGAGTAAAGAATTAAGTAATGGCGATCTGTCAGCTTTAAATGCATTTCCTTAACCTGCTACCATTTACTTGTCAGTGGTGTTATTGCTGAGCACAGCATCGGTTACCAGCACTCCACAATAACATGAGGGCATGAGGAGGCAGGGAGCTAGAAAGAGGGGGAAAGGCTGACAGATGAGTAGAATGAGGCACAGAACGGAGGGAGTGGCGCAGAAAGGCAGGAGCAGCTTGTGTGTGTGTTTGGAGAAAGAGATCAAAAATCCAAGAGATTCAGCTCAAAGAAGAGCGTCGTCCCTCAGTGACACATCTGAAATCAGTGAGAAGAAACAACAGGGGCAAAGCCCCTTTAAGATACAGAGCTGTGGGGGCACATTAAGACAGAACGGCTACAAAATCGAGAAATAAATAGAGGACTATTACTCTCTGGGTTGTTTGACCAGGCTGGTTTCCACGGTGACAACATGGGTGCAGTGGTGGGCACTTTGACCATGCAAACCAAGCAGAGGAGACCATCCAGAGGTATGTTAACATTAGTCAGAAAAAGATGGAGAGAAGACAAAAGAGCAACAGAAAGCTAGACTAAACTGAGAGGTAGGGGCAGAGAGCAATAACCTTAATACACACACACACACACACACAGAAAACATTCAGATAATAATTTGGACCAGTAGTAATTGTGTTTGTTATTTTCTGTGTGATGTACACATGCACATTGGACATCACCAATAACATCTATATGTTTGCCTTATTTCTGTGGAGTGACTATAAATGATTGGAACAAGGAAATCAGTCAGAAAACAGCAAAAATAACCATATGGCATATACATGTAAACTACATTAACCAATAGCATTAATGCACATTTTTTTATATACAAGAGTATAGAAAACCAGAAAATAAGAATAGCTATTTCTTAAATAAAAATTGATAAAAATCCACTCAAGGAAGAAGCAGCAGAATTGTGAGGGACCGAGTGAGAAGAGGTGCGAGGCATGATGCATGTACTGTGGTCATGATGGAGATATTACATGAAGTAGGATGTCCTTGAAAATATCTAAGAGGAAAATCACTGCCCCTGACTCCATGATTGTGTGTGTGTGTTGTGCATGGGTGGTTACCCGTTGAATGTGTGAGTGAGTGAGTGAGTGAGTGAGTGAGTGAGTGAGTGAGTGAGTGAAAGAGAAAGAGGGAGCAAATGAAGGTTTAGGCGAGAGCATGTGAATTAAAATGCAGCTCACATATCATACCTCTCCCTGGCCTTATGCTTGAGATCCTCGTTGTCATGGAGACTGGGTTGTAGGGGCACAAGAGGAGAGTGTGAACAGTACTCATCTAGGATGAATGATGAATTTATAGCAACATGAAATAGAGATAAAATAGATGGACCAGCAAACAATTACTCTCTGACATTAAACGCTAACAACCCACAAGACAAGGTTAGAGCTTGGTATTTGTTTTTGCGCAGGTGAGATGGAACCATTCTTCCTTGTTTTGATAAAAAAAGTCTTTTGAAATCCTTTGAACAAAATGGAAAGAAAATGCACTGAGGTCATCCTGTTTTTTTTGCTCCATTAAACTTTGTCTTGTGTTACCTGCCATGCAGAGGTACAGTATAAGAGATAAGATAAGACAAAATAAATTGGACTTTATCCTAGGAGGGAAAATAAATATTACAGCCGCACAACAAACAGGGCAGCAGTATAAAAATATTAAAAATAAGTCAGTTACAAAACTAAGTGTACAATATGATGATTTAGACCACTGAGCATACAGTAAATGTATTGTATATGTGCAAAACCAGCCAAAATCTTTTTCAAAAACATGCCTGATATTTCTGTCAGGAGGACTTGCTGTTTGCACCACCGGCCACCAGCATGGTGGACACGTCTGTGGTGTCTGTTTTTTCAGGAATCACAGCACAAGTTTGAAAAGAGGGCACAGATGAAAGTCACTGCTTAGACTGAAGATCTAAAGCAACAGCTGCTGCTGAATGTCAAAAAATATATAGTAAAAAAAAATAGAATGTAGTTACTGTCAGTCTGAAATAACCTTTTTTGTTGTTAGAAATACAGGAATAGTCTGACCTTTTGGGATATTCAGTTCTTGCCTTTCTCGCCGAGACTTAGATGAGAAGAATGATACCACTTTCGTGTTTGGACAGTATGATGCTACAGCCAGTTAGCTTAGCTTAGCACAAAGACCCTAAAGCAGGGGGAAACAGCTAGCCTGGCTCTGTCTACAGAAAAAAATGGGTCTACCAGCATCTCTAAAGCCAGCTTGTTCTCATTCCCAGGGAATCATACAGCGACGTTTTGTCACGCCCCTCAGCGTTGTGTACAGACACACAAGGCACCCTGTACCGTCCGTAGGAGACGCCTTCAGGGCACAGGGCTGGCAGAAAGGAAGTCAGGTGACGTAGTATATAGAGCGAGTAGTCCACGTAAGGAAATGGTTGAGATGGTTGGGGTGGATGGGTGGCACAAAGAAATGCAGGACTTTCACCTAGGAGACTGGGGTCATGTGTGTCGCGACACGTCACGTCACGACACGTCACTTCCTACTACCTTTACGAAGTACGGAGTTTCTGAAGGCGAGTCCTACAGTTGCTAAAGGTTACCATGTGTGACAAAGCGTCAGTACCCTTAAAACCTGTGCAAGTGGACACATTGTGGTTTTATGGGGGGTTATGTGCCAGAATTCTTGGCTGGTAGCAGTAGCTTCCTGGAGTTTTGTCATCACTGTGAGGTTGCAAAGCAACATGCAGAGACTCCAGGAAATCACTGGATTAAACAAGCAAGATTTAAACCTGTCAACCCTGTCAGTCCCTGTGGAGCGCCGGCGTCCTGCTCACTGTTTAACATTTCAGTGATGCTTGCAAACGGACCAATTGGTCTATCATTTAACAAATCAATAGCCCTTGTCCTTACAAGCAAAATGAGCTATCATACTTGCTTCCTTACGTGTTATTATGGAAGTCCAATCCACATGTGAGCATCAAAGTTAGGTCGTGTCCCATTCTACGTAAAGAACTCGCTGAATAGTTGCTTCTGTTATTTATTGGTTATGATGCTTTTGCAAATAATTCACGTTCTGGACGTTGACCCTTGACCCCCATGAAGTCCGAAAGGTTAGTGACAGGGTTTGACTTGAGTAAAACCTGAATAAAAGCTACTTTCACTAAATCTTTGTTTTTTATCAATTTTCAGTTTCAACAAAACGTTCACAGATGTCACTGATTAGTTGGATTACTGTTCTGTGATGAGCTATCATATATCATATAATCTGGCAATCAGAGTCATTTTGTCATCTGGTAAGATTTTTATTTTCAATCAGGTGTTTAATCAGGCAGGTAACATCTAGTAATTATTAGTAAACCCCAAATTCCAAATCAAACATATCCCTTTCCTCATCATAACTCCATGATCTATAGCTTAGTGCTTGTCTTTCACTAAATCCCTTTTATTTTCTTTTTTATGTCCGCCAAACATATTGTGTAATCCGATTCTGCCAAGTGTTGTTCTCTTTCCCTCCCCTTTTTTCTTCACACTCTGCCACTTCCTTTCTCCATGTCTCACCCCTCCTCTAATCAACACCTCTGCCTGTTGCCTCTTCTCACCCTCATTTCATTTCATCTGCTTCTGATCACACTGTCGCATTTGCAGGAGAGCAAATGCAGAAAGAATGCATGCATACAAGTACAGCGAAACAACACCTCATGTGATGAGGGCCGTTTATTCACTGGGAAAATAAATGTGCAAATTGTGTTTGACACCTTTTTTTTTTTTTAAATCAGTTGATCCAGTATGCCCACCACCGTTCACATTCAGTCTATCCCCATGACAACAAGAATCAGGGAGGAGGAACATGAGCTCAGAGGAAGATTGAGAGAAAGCAATACATAACCACACACTGTATGTTCAGCTGATAACTGACAGTAGATATTCTGAGTATTCCACACTAGTTCAGAGGAATTCAGTAGAATAAACAAAAACCTTGAGGGCAGAATCCAAATGAAGATGATTCAAAGATTAAAGAAGAAGCAATTATTATTGTACAAAGACACAAATGTCGCTAATCAGAGCTTACTTTCAGAACGAATCATCGAATGCAGTTGATGCCTCAGGGAATTGTTAAAAAGTGGATGACCAACAGGATATTTGATATCAAATTCTAATTAAGATTACCTCTGGCAGAGGATGCACGATACCGAGTAAAGTTTCAGTGTTAAGGATTAATCTTGACACCACTGCTGCGTGGGCTGAAATGAATGAGTCATCACCTCCATCCAAAAGCAGGAGTATCATATTCATTTTAATCTCCTTTTCTTAAAGGCTGACTGAGCCAGTGGATGCTGACACAGCTAGAAAAGCTTGTTTGAACTCATGTGTGTGCATATATGTGAACATTGGTCAACTCATTAATGTATTGCTTGCTGGTCAGCTTTCATTGTGCAATTTAGCAGGACTGAATGGGGTTTTGATCCTTGTGTTAAAATAATTCATCCAAGGATAATATCACTTGGTCTGCATAACAGCAACATGATACTGCTTATATCTCAGGGACCAGTCGGGATATAAAAGTAACCATGCAAGTTACTGAGTCCACCATGTGTAAATATGCCATCCTGCCACATCAATATAAGGCTGCAGATGTGTGTGATCAGCCTACTTTAGGTGTCATTTCTTCTCCATTCTTTTTAATGTTCCACTGCTGCCAGCGAATGCAATAAAAGACTTCCAGAGAGCACTTTATGTGCCGGTTTTCTCTTGGATGTTTGCTCATGTTTAATAACTTATTGGTGTGTGGATTGTGTCTGCTGCCGGATGTCGGGATGTTAGTATTGCCCTGTAGCTGGAGACAAACACTTGCCCGCAGCAGGACCAGAACTCTTTAACCACCATCCATCTCCACAGCACTGCATACTGAGCACCATGTTGCCATTAATAAAATCCCTCAACTCCTGAGGGCAAATCTATTTGTGAAGTACATGTTGTTCTTGTACAATACAGCCTTTTCTCTCTTTATTCCTCTTGGTAAGAACTCTTTTCTGCTGTCTAATTACATTTTCGATGTGTTTCCTGCCAACCTAACGTTCTCAGGCTTCACTGAGTTGTCTCTTTCCCGTGTACTACAGTTTTCATATTTCTAAAGACTGGGAAGAGCGTGTGTTGAACAGGGATTGTAGAAGTCTTGACATGATTCTCTCAAATAATTATTTTTCTCTCTCTCTCGCTCTTTCTCTTCCCTGTAGACAAAACAGATGATGAGCTCGAGATGACGACGGTGTGTTACCGGCCAGAGGGTCTTGAGCAATTGGAGGCCCAAACTAACTTCACCAAACAGGAGCTGCAGATCCTCTATCGTGGTTTCAAGAATGTAATCACACTGAGACTGATGTGAATGTTGTTAGTTTTGCTAGTAATTGATCACCAAAGCACTTGACTGAAAACTTTGAGCTGCTGGTAGTGCTTGACAAAATGTCATGGGATTACCAAAGTCATTAAGATATGTCCTCTGGGCACCATGAATGTCTGTGCAACATTTTATCCATCCAATAATTGTTTTGCGATATCGCCATAATCCGTTAGCGTGGAAGCAATGTTTAACATGATTATCTTTAACTGTAGCTGATGTATCCCAAACTAAAGACCTTGCTATGAACAATTACTGGGAACTACTTATTTTCTGCTGAAGGTAAAAAGTAGTGTTGACTGTACAAAACAATGTCTTAAAATATGTTTGTGCCTGAAGATACTCCAAGGACAAATATGATTAGGGTCACATGACTGAGACTGCACAGTTCTGGTGAATTCTTCCAACGAACAGGTAAAAATCGAGTAGAGTAACCTTATTTCTCCTTTTTATTCCACAGGAATGTCCGAGTGGCGTGGTAAATGAGGAGACATTTAAACACATTTACGCACAGTTCTTCCCTCATGGAGGTAAAGTGCAATGTTTGTCTTTGTATTGCTCTGTGAAGCGTTTTCATAGCAGGAGACCTTACATTTTGTTTTTGTTGCAGATGCAAGCATGTACGCACATTATCTTTTCAATGCATTTGACACTACAAACAATGGATCCATTAAGTTTAAGGTAAACAAAAAAACAGCCGTCCTCTTTTGTAATTGCCTTTTATGCATGTAAAATATTGCTCCTTTCTTAATTCCATGTGCTAAGATGCTTTAAGAATCTGCGTTTGTTTTCTGTTCCATTGCTGCCAGGACTTTGTAATGGGTTTGTCTATACTGCTGCGAGGAACACTGAGAGAAAAGCTTGAGTGGACGTTTCACCTTTATGACATTAACAGAGATGGGTATATAAACAGAGAGGTGAGACTGCGCTGTCACATTGTAGGGCTATACAGTGTTTTGTGTGTCATCTAAAGTCTATGTCTCATGTCAATCTTCTCTCCTTTCAGGAAATGACTGATATTGTGAGGGCCATTTATGATATGATGGGCAAGTACACCTACCCAGCCCTAAAGGGAGACGTCCCACAGCAGCATGTGGATGCCTTTTTCCAGGTTTATTTCTAATACATAAGATTAACATAAATAGGAGTCAAAAGTAATTTTAAAGTTAAAAGTAATTTAGAAGGTTTTATATCATTTGCTGATTCACATTATATTGCATTGTTTTTTCCACAGAAAATGGATAAAAACAAAGATGGAGTGGTGACTTTAGAGGAGTTCATCATAGCCTGCCAGGAGGTATGTGTTGTTGTTGTTGTTGTTGTCTGTTTCTATATGTAATAATAAAAGATATAAAAAGATATAAAAACATTGAACGATAAGTTGCCAACTTTCAAGTGCCAAAGTGGGAAGAATGTATAAAGAAACAGATCATAAAATGCATGAATTTCCCTACAGGTACTTAGAGATGTTCCTATACACGTTTGTTATATGTATGCAAAAATACATTTAAAATTTAAGCATGGAAATAAATTCTTGACCTTTGGGAAACAATATGTAAAGTTTAATCTAAGCACAAAGGTTCACTTTCTAACTTTTGGAACCGTCAACTGCAACGGCCAGTAGCCATGCCATCATGTATCCAGTTTCTGATGAAGGACTAATCAGGTGTGGGCTTAGCTTGTACTTGGAAGGGAGACCTGGGAAAGCTTGCTGCTTGCAGTGGTGTTGGAGGGCCAGTAGGGGGCAGATTTCCCTCTGGTCCTAATAAAATGCCACAGTGTGGGGATGTGGTGCTATAGGAGATGCCATCATTATGATAAAAAGTATATAACACTGAGAATGCGACCAGGGCATGTAGATTCACCACATGTTCTGTAAATAGTACACATAAATATGTGCATTATAATTTTATTGGCAAGTCTAAATGAGGCCATACACATGCAGAGAAAACAGACTTAAACATTACAAAGACTATCGACTTAAAGCATCCAAATATCAACATGTCCTCCAAACTTTTGAGACAATCTGATGTGCTATTTAATGTGTAATGAAAAATAACATTATCTCTGTAAGCTGCTGTCTTCATGCAGCTTATCTAGCAGGGCTGACTATACATTCCTATAGAGGGATGCAGTTGATTGCTAGTTAATTGCACCATTCTGCCATGATTACTTGTCTTCTCTCACTGCAGGACGAAACCATGATGAGATCGATGCAGCTGTTTGAAAACGTGATTTAGGACAAGAAGAGGCAATGGCGACAAAGACGTGGAAAATGAGAGCTTGGTGTGAGTGCGTGTGTGTGGATGCAAATGTGCAAGACGTCCGGTCTCTCCTCCTCTTCCCCTCTTACCCATCTGTGGTCTGGATGCAACCAGATTGCCCCACAATGACTTGAATGAAGGGACTGGACTGGAATTTTAGCCTTCCTTCAGAGTTTTAACACACAATACAAAGTGACTGATGTGACAGAGTTGGACGTAAAAGACATTGCTAGATAAAGATGCTCCTATACACTGCAAGGCTGCTTCCAACCAGCAAAGAGCTATTGTTCCACCAGCGGAACAATTTTTATTTTAGTTTTTGCCATAAGATGCTCTTTTTTGCCAAAATATAATTGCATGCTTTTGCAAGAGGTTTTGCTCTATCGCCAAACATTTTTCAGAGTTGTTATGGGAATTTGGCCATACGGATTTCTGTATTTATCTCATCCATCTGGTGTGTTGACAGATATGGCATATTTCAAATGTCATGTGTTGGTTTCACTGTTGCAGTGACCCCTCTACTTTTGTGATGACCTGGCTGTCGCGTGCCTGCTGAGTCTGTCTGCTGCTTATTGTTAAGAGTTTGTCTAACTTTTACAGTAGAAAGCCAAACAATTTGGAAACAGTACATTTCAAGGGTCTTGTGTGGTGCGTGTGTCTGCCTGTCTTTGTCTATGTGGGAACTTAGGTTTTAGTCAAAAGAAGATGGAAATTGTTGATTCATTGTTTTTATATTTTCACCTGCTGCTTAGCTTCTTGTGGTCAAATCAGTGTGTACAAAAATTGTTGAATAATTCATCAGGAAGAGGCTTGTGATCATCGAACCATATCTTTATTTGCACAGGTGACAGATGAGCAAGGTGTAACACAATGATGACAGTAAAATATTTGTATGGTGCAAGCTAAGTGATCCCACTCAAAGGTATGTCATTATACAGGAGCTGCTGGGCCATTCAAATGAAATCCTGGAATGAGAACGTTTCAGATGATCTTGCAGGGAAATACCACTGAATGGCAGCTTTGGAATGTTTTGATGACACTGAGGACAGCTCCATCTGTATTAGTGAACATGTGGCACTGTCTCCTCCATCCAAACCCAATCTGTGATGTCCCACTGACGTACAGGCACAGACAGAACAGGGTGACTCTGCACATGGTCTTCTGTGAGTCAGGGTGTGTTTGAAAGCACCACCATAATAGAAAACTCACTAGGATATCGTAGTTTAAGCACTAAAATATTCATCACTGTTCTTATTGCTCTCAGTGGAGCAGCTCTTTGCTGTATGGTACATGAGTGTGACATCACAGCCTCTGGTTTCTGATACCGTGGTTTGGAACAGAGTTGTTAAATCTCACAAAAATAGAAAATTAATTCTAAGCCATAAGAATAAATATGTAAATTCGTAAAGTGAGTGGTGTTTTCTTGAATGCAAACGTGTGTGTCTGTGTGCATTTATTCTGTGTATGCTCCAAGTAAAATGAATAATTTAACCATAAATCAAAGGAGAAACCGAAATGAATGAGTGGAGAATCATAACAAATGCAGGTGCTTCCATACAGGACATAAGGAGTCACTGAATTGTTTTGTGTATAAACATTATGGGAGTCATATGCCATGGCCTTCGCAGTCCCCAGATTCCAACCCATTCGGCTCCTGGTGGCCCAACACCTTGTTAAGACAGTTTTTTCATTTTTATTCCTCTCACATATGTATAATTCAAGATCAGCTATTCAAACAGAAATCTCGGCACAATAACACCCCACATTAATTTAGCCTGTCCAAACAGAGTTCCAGATCGGACGAAGCAATTACGGTACAAAAACGTCCGTGATAAAGATCCAACTATAGGTTCTTATTGATTTTACTTAGTTATCTTTAGAAATACAACTCCTTCTGGTTAAAAATGTGATCCCACTAACAAAATACAAAAGTAGCTCAAAAGTAGTGTAACTGGTAGTTGCTGCATATTGTGTGGTTTCAGAATTATTCTGAAAATCTACAGGTGTACATATAGTTTTGTAGAATGTTCAGTCTGTTATATTGCCTTCTACAACCTGCAAACTGGATGAATGAATGGATAAACGAGTGGATGTCTTTTTTATCAGCGTGTCTTGCATAAAACTATACCCAGCGCACATGAGCTTACAAACCACTATAGATTCACACGAGCCACATCCAATCCATCGAATCCGAATGGCAGACCTGCATGTCCACAACAAAAATCATCACTAACACAAATATTCACTAAACTAATACAGGAGAAATCAGAGTAAATACTAATTAAGTAGTCCAGTTTGCCTTCTTTTCTGGGCTTTTGAGACAAAGTTAGCACACTTAAACACATCAGAATTAAACAACCATTACTATTTTTGATCATCAATACACCAGAATATTTCAGGGTTTTGTCAAACACACTCTTGGAAAATTGACATTCTTTTATCATCAATGCACGTGCACTTTCCGCTTCCCCAAACACAATGTTTTTTTAAGACTTGCCAAGCTCAATAGCCAGAGGACCCAGCAGTTTAGCTCGATGTTTGGCTTCTAGAACAGCGAATAAGCGAGGTGTAACATTTTTTTCAGGCGCAAATGTGTGTCCTTAACTTTAACACAGCTGTCAATGGCAAGCGCTGTGCTGTGTGCTCTACACATTGCGCTACAGTGGGTGGCGCTGTTACTCTTGTTGGCTTTCTATTCAGCATGAAACCGCGAGGAAGACAGGAGGCGGAGTCTCGCGTTAGTTAGTGGTCACTAGAAACTTAGTAGTTGGGTATTCTTTCTCCGCAGACGAGCAGCAGGTAGTCAGCCTTTTAATCAACAGCACAAGAAATGAACGGCTTAGACGAGGAACCAATGGCGCCACAGACCTTTCTTTACGGTGAGATAACTTCTGCATGGCGTATGTGACTTCAAGGTGTTTTAACATTACGTGTCCTCGTTTTTTGCTGATAACGGGACAAGAAAACGATTAAATGTAGCTGTTTGGCTACATTTGGTACTCCATAGTGGTAGGTAACTTAATGTTCTTGCCGTCATTCCAAGTGTAATATCTTGCGTGCGTTAGTAGTCTTTCTGTTGTCGTAGCAGGAGGTTGAAGTCCTGGCGAACAGCGCGGGCTTCAGTCTGCGTCAACGTTAGCCACACCGTTGCACGTGTTTGGCTATCAACATGGCGGCGCCCGTGCGCTGTGCACAATGTTGGTATTTAAGCGTTTTCTTTACGCCAGACGCAGGAAATGTCTTCTAGTTTGAAGGTGCACCTCATTGTGACTAGCTGAAAAGTATTGAGCTGAAGTTAAACGCGAGGTTAGCCTTTCGTCCGTCTGAAAAAGCCACCCCAGCGCGGGGTTCAAACCCACGCGGACCTCGCTGCCTTCCGCACCCCGGCTCTTCCCCCAGCAAAGCCTTCGGATCGGTTTTAGGCCAAGGATATCGTCATGCCCGAATCAACTGTAAGGTCACACTGTAGCGACATGCAGTTTATCAAGGTTCCTCGGCTCCTCTGAGACTCACAACTTCTGAGTTGATGCAGACAGTAGGGAAATAAGCAAAGGGTTTTCCACACATGGACGTGTGAACATTATTTGACCTCAGTAATTTAGACAGGGGGCTAAAGACTTCGCCGCCCTCTTCACTCCACTCCACAGAGGGGTTTTGGAAAGCTATAACGTCATTCTCAACTTATTTAGAAGTAAGGTAAACACGTATTCATCTGCCGCTGTTCTCGGTCAGATTTAGTCATGAAGCACCACACGCTGCCATCGGTCGTGTGGTTTGAAACTGCACCACATAGTTTTCATTTCTTTCTCCTAAGTGAGGGGATTCCCTGTGTAGGCCATGTGGAAATATTCATATCGGTAGTCTGTGTGGCTCCCTCTTGTGTGCATTTGAAATATAGCACTTTACACCCAAATAATTGCCTGTGAGGTAGAGCACACTGCAGTGAGGTCACCTTTATTTATATATATATATATCAAAAAAGTAATCCATCACAGATTTAAAATCTCAGTATTTATTTAATTCAATCCTCAAACTGCTTCTGTCGGGACATTTTGCGAGA
Source organism: Coreoperca whiteheadi (assembly GCA_011952105.1). Taxonomy (NCBI): domain Eukaryota; kingdom Metazoa; phylum Chordata; class Actinopteri; order Centrarchiformes; family Sinipercidae; genus Coreoperca; species Coreoperca whiteheadi. The sequence goes on from CM022491.1 coordinate 14,503,281, forward strand.
GTGGTTTTTTTGTATTATTAATATTTGAAATCTTTTCACCAGGGTGCGTGCTGGAAGCTAACAAGGAGGTGGTGTTCAATCCTGAGGACGATGACTTTGAGCATCAGCTCGATCTGAGGATGGTAAGTGCCCTGACATCTACGGTGTTCAAACGCAGATCATTTATTACAACTTGTCAGATGTTCTATGTTTCTCTGCTGACCGCCAGTTTTGTTATATGTGAAACCACTGTGTGTGGGTTTCCTCATATGGCATAGCTAAGCACAGAGATTGACAGTTGATTTGCATAAACCTAATTACTTGCTTTAAATTATTATAGATTTTTTTTTAAATAGGCATAGTGTCAAGTGGCTCGAGGCTGGCAAAATTTTTTCGTCTGTTTACCATGCCTCTAAATCTAAATGAATTATACCCTGGTGCTCACAGTTTCTTTAAAATGAACTGAATTGTGGAGAATCCAACCGATTTAATGTGTAGCATGTCCATATTAAAAGTTTAGACATGTATATTTGTATGCGCTGATCTAAGCAACTTAGATTATGGGGGGATAGGTGCTCTGTGTCTTTGCACCTTTTCACTTACTACTTATAAAGAACTGCTAAATTACACGGAATAGGACACAGGCTAAACACACCTTCAGTTTATGTGTCAAGAGAGTGGCTCTCAATACATGTCACTATGGTTACCGGGTGATGTCCGCTAAATAGTTATCGCTCGTACAGATAACTTTCTTGACAGTTGACGATCAGCAGATGGATTTAATTGTAGTGTTTTGGATTCCTGCTAAAATCCCATATAAACCATCACAGAATCATGTGGTTGGTCTGCTTTGCTTTCACACCACAAACCCAACCAAACAGGGAAACGCACCAGAGTTAGTTTGAACGCGAACCAGTCAGGTGAGAAAGCACCCTAAAGGTGAATGTAGCATTCCACTCAACTGTTGCCTTGCCCTCGGTAGGCCTGTGTGGACCCCAGCACGAAAGATGAACTTCACATGGTGGAGGTGGAAGGACAAGACGCAGAGGGTCAGAAAATCAAGGCAGCACTGGTTTCACTTAAGCCCTCTACTCTGCCAAGTGTAAGTGAACGTCTTGTTGTCTTTGCTTAGGTATAGATACACTAGCACCCTGTTAGTGTGGAGCGCACCTTTCAACACGGTACAGCATGGATGCTAATGTGAGTGTTTGTCGCAGGTGTGTCTCGGTGGTTTTACAGTCACACCCCCAGCAATCTTCCGGCTGAAGGCAGGTTCTGGTCCAATCCATATCAGCGGACAACACCTTGTCAGTAAGTATTTGTTGCGAGAAAGTTTAACTATTTAGAAAAAAAGTGGTGTGTATATTTTGTAATGTGGGGATTGCTAGGCTTTAGTTTCAATCAATGTTGAATAAGCAAGATTTTGATATAGCACAGTAATATCCATTTACTCTTGGTGGTAGTGTTTAAATGTAGTCTGACATCTCTAAATTGTTCTTAAAGTGATGGAGGCTGATCAGTCTTTTGAGGAAGAAGAAGATGATGAAGAGGAGGAGGAAGATGTCACAACATCAAAGAAAAGACCTGCTTCCTCCCCTGCCCTCAAGTCTCAGGTTGGTTTTCCATCCTTTTACTATTTTAGTATCAAATTTATCCAAATTAAAATGACCACAACCCTCTTTTTGCCTGCTTACAGAAAAAAATGAAAATGGACATGGAGGAGGATGATGACGACGATGACGATGATGATGAGTGAGTGCCAAGCTTCAAACACATTCACGCTATGCTAACCTTTTCAAATGACATGCTTGAACACAGTGGGGTCCAAAAAGTGAACTCGAATACCAAAGTCTGTTTTGTATCAACTCATCTTTAATCAAGTTACATGAACTAAAATATTACATATAAAATGTAATTCAACCATAGTTTAATACTTTATGAAAGTCAAATGTCCCTCATTATGTCTTAATGACATGACATCGATTTTACAACTTATTGCCACGTTTGAGAATCCACATTTTTCCATCTTTCTTTAAATGCGTACCAGAGAATGTCTTGTTTCCAAAGATATTCAATAATTTTGAGCTTTCCCGTGGTCTTCAGAAAGGCATAGCTGCCCTGGATGTTTAGGTCACTGTCCTGCTGGGACATGAACCTGGTTCTGCTCATCTTGGTGCCAGCAGGCGCCTGTATAACAGAGGGTTTTCTCTCTCAGCAGCTTGATGTTGATTCTTTGTTCAGGTACAATAGAACAACAGTGGGAGAAAACAAGATATTGCGGCTTCCTGCAAGCCTTTCTCCAAGACATAGAAATTATTTGCTTCTGAATAACCTCTAAATGTATTTCTGACTAACTTTTCTGTCTGACTTTTTTTGTTTTGGTATTACATCTGGATTCTTGTTTGGGTTTTTTAGGGACGATGAAGAGGATGATGATGACGAGGAGAGCGAGGAAGAGTCACCTGTAAAGGCAAGTACCTGTCTTCATATAGCTTTGGAAGTTCCAGCTGAATGAACTTTCTTTTAGGGCTGGTCCCAGTACCATATCTTGAGCTTGGGTAGCAATCAAGTTCGGAGGGAGGGGACTGAACATATTTCTCTAATAAAGGCAGGAATCTCCATGTGTCTGTCTGTTTGCTTATGTCAATAACTGTTCATCCAATCGACTTCACACGTGGCTGGTGTGTTGCCTGGACCCAACACTGCATTAGTGAGACAAAAACAACCCATGTCAAGTATTTTCCAAGCAAATGAAGTGCACATTTTAATCACGTGTAAAATTACTGATTAACGTGGCAGATGTGTATGCGAGGCTGTATAACATTTAGGCGTATTACTTACGGAACTCGCAATTTTTTTCCAACGTGTTGTGGTCAGCCAGTTTCAAACCGCATATTTTGCACGCTGCCTTTGTCTTGTCCTCGCTCAATCTAAAGTGCTCCCACACAGCTGAGGTCTTCGGCATCTTGTCTTCTCCTCCAGATGAACTGAATCGTGACACGAGTGCATGATGTTTACGTCTGGGCGAGTTTACTGGGACACCCGACTTACCGCTAAAATCTCATGTCTGAGTTTTAACAAGCTGTTTATTTTGCAGTAGATTCATTTAGACTTATAATAACGGGTAAAAAGACGAATACATTTTGTTTCTATCATTCGATTTTCCTCAATGTGAAAGCAACGCAGCTTAACCCATAATACAAGCGCAGACGCTTCTGTCCATAAAAGCACATGCAGTTGTGCGCTCTGGACAGAGAATATACTCCAGCTGCAGGGAACACTTAATTAAGTATAAGTATAACGATGTTGCCTTCCTTCAACTGTCCTATTCTATTAAAACTGAAGTATTTCGCCTGATTTTATATATATATATATATATATATATATAAATAAAATAACGAATAGTCGAATACCAACCCACCGAACGAATGTTCTGGTCCAGCCCTACTCGCTTTCCCATTTAACAGCTGCTTATTTGTTACAGGCCAAGCAAACTCCCTCCAAACAAGCCCCTGCTCAGAATGGCAAGAGTCCTAAACCCAGCACTCCAGCCACAAAGCAGGTAACAATTAGTTTTCAGAAAAATGACTTGTTTAATCTACTGAATAACATGTTGGCACTCTGCTTAGCCGTTGTTGGATGTAGTCAGTATGTTCATATTTTCAGAAGTTATACATAAAGCGTTCTCTTATCCAATTTCCTTCAGTTGGTAAGACAAACAAAAAGTCTCTTTCCTAATATCGAAACTTAATGTTCTTTATAGGAAAAGACCCCCAAAGGTAAGGGTGACAAGTCACCTAAAACCCCACCAACTCCTAAAGGAAACCTAACCCTTCCTGAGATCAAAGCCAAGATGATTGAGACAGTGAAGAAGGTTTGTGCCTTTTTTAAAATCTGTTTTATCCAAGTCCTCCATTCAAGAGTAATACATGGCATGGCTAAAGACAATTTTAATTTCCTCATTTGTTGTAATTCTTTCCATTTTACAGGGAGTAACATTACCTAAACTCCAGCCCAAGTTTGAGAACTTCGTGAAGCATAGTTATAAAGTCTCAGATACCAAGGTACAGTACAAGCTTATGGTGCCTGCCAATATTTATCACCTGTTGTCATAAATTTTCTTGGGAAATTAAACAAATCTATTTTATATGTTTATTTTGAAATCTATTTTATAGTTATTGTCTATTAGAAAAGAGAAATTGGTATAGACATGTTAATATAAACGAATTTGGAACTGCTGATGCGTCTCATTCATGAGTTGACATTTGTCGGAATAAAATGTTCACATTGTTAACCTACCCAAACAATGCAACTGAAATCCGGTCATGGCTAACTTGCCAGTTACATACACAGACTTTTTCCCTAAGAGCTGTAATGTGTCCTAAATGGTTTACTGTTCCAGCTGTGAACTGATGGGTCCTCCCATCTCAAGAATTTGACTGGGTCTCTCAAATTTAAAATGCTGGCGGTATAGATTTGTAATGGGGGGGCAGTCCTGGTTACCCTTTTATTTTTTTATTGTACCACTGGGAGCACCAATGTTCAAATTGCACACAGTGGGAGTAATGTCAAAATATATACACTGACTTGTTGATTTATGTACAGGATCAGTTTCTCCCTTTTGGAATTAGACTCTTTAAATGCCTTTTGTTCCTGCCGCAGGGCTTGGGCCACCATGTCAATACGATTCTGCTTTTTCTTTAGGTTGTTGCAGAGCTGTGGAAGTGGAGACAGACGGTGAAGGATGCTAAATAACAGTCTCAGTAATTTTATTATCTCGTTTTATGACTTGTTTATACCCATAGCACCTCTCAAACCCTCTGAAGCCAAACTCTGTGCCTCACACTTCATTCTCACGTCATTATTCTAAGTCAAGTCTAGTTCAGCTCCACCTGCCCTCCTGTATGACGAGACTAGAGGGATGGTGATATGGATTACTCCTGCGTCACCCTCATTAGGCTAGAGAAAGGATCTGGTTTGTTGAATAAACCCTGGGAGAACCAACTTATAAATTTGCATCTCTGTAAATAAACTTCTCACTAGATTGTTGGCGTCCCCAGTACGAAGAATAGGTTCATGTGTTTGTTTTGTTTTTTTATATACAGTAAAGGTTAATTTGGCCTCATGTAGAATAATAAAAATGCATCAGTTTGTCACGCACGTAAAAGCACATAAGACGAGCAACAGCAGCTCAAGAGACTTCAAATCCGGTCAAAACATCAGAATGTCGGCAACGGTCACATCTTTTGTCAGCTTTGGTAAAGCAGGTTTCTTCCATCAGCAGTGATGATCACAATATTGATATTGATTCGTCTATTTCCGTCATGAACATTAAAAAAAAAAACACGTACTTTTTGAAATGTTTTTAATGTGGTTATGCTATTGTGAGATTCCTAAAGTAAAACTCCCGTGACAAAAGTGTCCACTTAGTTTCACTTTGAAACATTGTATCAGAATTAGACACTTCCTTAATTTTTCATGTATTTACCGTCCGGAAATAATCGACCACGTAGAAACGAGCTGTAACCTTGAGGGACTGTCACAAATGCAGCAGCCTACACATTTCAGCACGGTCATTGGCCTAAGTGGAGACGGGCTCTGTTTCACCTTGTATTGCCATGACTACTGATACCCATAGGTCAAAGGTTAAGTACGTAGTCTGTGAGTGACTGAATGCATGAAGGAACTTGCAAATGGGTTGTTGGTTTGTTTTTTGGGGGTTTTTTTTATTGCAAGTTGCTTATAATTTTCCAAACAAGGATTCTGAGAAATTCTATACTTATCACAAGTTTAATTAAGCCACAAATTCTGTGCTCCTTTGACCAGTTGAAGTAATAATACAAATGTAAATGTTGACACATGAGGCCTTTTACAGCAGAAAGTCATTCCATGTTCTCAAACAAGTGCATGTTTGTAAGACTTTAAATATCCTTTGGATGGACTATCCCAATATTGAATCAATAAAATAATGTGGAAGTGCTGCCATTGTTCTATTTCTCTGTGCAATGAGAATAACTGATAATTATACCCATTTTGAAGAATTCATTTGTAAAACCATTTTCCTAAATTTTATTTTGATTCTTTTTTTTTAATTAATTTCAAGCACAGAACAATGTCTTGTTTCTTTGGACATCCAGGTCGGAATCCAATATGTAAGTCATCTCTTTCCTGAACCTGTCCAGAAGACTTTTTTTGTGTGAAGTTGATTGTTTAAAAAGTGGCACATTACATTATGGGATTCACCGAACTGTTGTCCCTTTATGATTTGTCTTTTAATCATGAAGTAAGTGAAAGCCAGTTAGGGACCTCTGGTCTGTCACAGGTCAGGAGGAGTACTACTTTTACTAACCCTTTCATTTAGTCACGTAGACAAGTACCTCAGACTATTATTTATTTCCCAGAATGGGTGTTGGGGTTTGTATAGACTGGGGAAGCAACACAAATCTATCTATTGATATTAAATATTGATGTTGGTTTTTACGTGGTGGGTGCTGCTTGTGAAGTCACCTGTACCAACAAAGAAGATATTCTTGACATTCTCAGAGATGGGGCATCTGTTATGTCAGCCTGTCCGCTCAAAGGGTGTTTAGTATGTTGCAGAACAGTTGGATTTTTGCTCTTGTTACTGCCACTAGAGTCCTCCAATGTTCTTTGGTAACTCCAAATGAAAGTGAGAGAAATCTGAAGTTGTGTGTTTTCAAACCCACATTTTTACAAAATCTGATGACGTTTAACTGTTTAGAGTTAAGTAATGTTTAGAAAACTATATATAAAAAATATATGCATTTTGTTTAAACATATAAATACATAGTATTCATGTATAGTCATTTTCAAACATGTCATAAAATGTTTAACAGGTTGCGTTCTGAAAAAGAGCATAACACAAAGAGATCATGTCTAGTGTTCTGTGAACGAGTTACAATCCATCAGTAGAGTCCGTAGATGAATCACTTCCCTGGCCTGATTGTTGGAACAGTCCTCTACAAATACTTTAAGACTGGCAACTGATTCAGGATTTATGAAGCTTTATGTTAACATCGCTGAGGGAAGAGGTTCACTCAGAAAACAGTGATTAAATTACTGAATTCAACCCCAAACCAGTCAAGCAATAGGCGTGTAGGCAAAAAAAGCATATAAAATAGTGCCTATCAAAACCACTATTTTAAAGTTAACTTTGAAGGGGTTTGTATCTACATGTAATATGTGTATGACATACATACTGAACATTTACCAAAGTATTCAAAATCACACAGTTAGAAATGACACTTGTAACTGATGTCTTTGAGTCAAATGAAAATCATTACAAACTGAATTATAACTTTCACAATATTTAATTCACAAGTATTTAAGAAGTCATACATGGCAGGTTTCTGAGTTTAGGATATAAACATACAAGTATACATACTGTATTGAATGTGACAAACTAAATGCTTTAAGCCTTTTAGAATTCATTTTTTCTCATTCAGCCTGAACTGTCCGTCGCTTTCTTGACTATCTTGATTTGTGAGTACAGGTGCAAAGAGGTGATGACAACTTCCTGTGTGTGCGAGGGGCTTCCAAAACCCACCAGCACAGAAGAAGAAGATGGTAACAGCGTCCTCTGTGCTGGTCTGCCCTGGGCGCTCCTCATCCTCTGGACTGCCGGGCGAAGAGGGCGGTGTAATATTCATGGCGGTTCCTATAATGAATAGAATCCACACGTGACGTTAACGTTAGCTGATCACCACTTCATGTCACTACTGCTACTCCTGGAGTCTTAGAGAGGGGATGACTTACTTAGGCGACTGAAAGAAAGGGGACCACCGCTCTCCAGCTGCTCCTGTCCATCCATCCTTCTCATCTGGTCCGGAGGAAACACATCTTCGCTGTCGTCAAGGAAACCCAGGATGCAGTCTCAGTCTTCCATCTTGGCGCTTCTTGTGGGGAGATCTGTTACAATGACTCAAAAAAAAAAAATACCACAGAGTGAGTAAAATAAACATTGAAATCAACATTTGCAGGAGACTTTTGTTAATATTGTCATTAAGTATTAATTCAACGTTGTCTGTTATCTCACCTCTGTTGGCATCTACAGGTTTAGTTAAAACAATCAAAGAACAAGCACGGCATCAGTGTGAGAGAGAGTGTGTGTGTGTGTGTGTGTGTGTGTTTAGGGTAAGGGGCTAGGGAAAGGGTTATGTCAATGGTTGTCGTGTGTGTGTGTCTGTGTGTATGGCTGAAAGAGAGACACATCAGAAAGTGCTTTGGATTAAAGCATAAATGCATACATCTTATACATATTACTATTAAAGGGAACTGTTTTTCAAAAGGACAAATCTATCCTGGTGCAAGATGCCACCAAAGTCTTCGCCAACCCCGCCAGACGCGTGGGAAGGTTACTTGGGGCTTCGGCAGCTCTGCCAGATGCAAAGGTTTTGCATTTTTCCGATCCTGCAGCAAAGAGGCCTGTCAGTCCTAGTCGGAGTCGCTGTCATCTGCCCACATCTGGTACTCGAAAGGACCCAGCCAGAATCTTCTGCTTGAGGACGAGTGGAGGCCTGAGGTGGACGGCGCTGACTCCTCGTGGCGTTCCTCGTGGCGTTCCTCGTGGTCCCACCTCTGCCTCTTGGCACTTACCTGCTGTGTGTCACTTACCTCTTCCCTGCTCCGCTTTGTGGGGACGCCAAGGCCAGAGGTGGACGGGGCAGACTCTTCAGGGGGTTCCACAACCAGCTGCAGAGGAGCAGCAACAGGCCCGGGGACAGGAACACCAGCAGGAACAGGAGGACGCGGCAGGAGGACCTCTGGACGGAACGGCTGGATGAGAGGGGAGCGAGGTCTTTCGTCATCGTCTTCAAAGTCTTCGTCCATGGAGTCGAACCCAGAATCTTCGCTGACGCCGTCAGACCAGTCCTCATCGTCCTCGGTGTCTTCGGCCTCCACCTCGTCGACCGCCATTGGTTGGGGACCGTCTTCCTCCTCCTGCCTGATGACTCCGGGAAGGCCGTCTTCTGCAGTAAGTAAACATGAAGGAAAATACAATTGCAGCCTGTTTTCCTGGTGTATTTACACACATGACTGATGGACACACACTTCTTACAGCATTGAGAACCTATTTGCAGGGTTGCAGCTCAGTGCTGTTCTAATGTTCAGATTGCTCAAGGCCGCTGTGTGACAGCAACGTTTTGGGCTGACTAGCTTGACTGTGGTGGCAAACATCGGTGGAGATATCAAAACTCATTTGGATCTGAATATTCAAAAGCAACCCTGACATGCATTTTATCGGCTGACTCCTGATCAGATAGCAGGTCAGGTATCAATAGTCAATTTACACCATGGATGATTTTATATTTAAGGGTTGATTGCTAATTATTGCAACACATTTGAAATGTAATGCTACACCATTCAGGCTTGTGGGCTCAGTAATGAGGGACTATTGGTGCAGAACTTGGGTTTTAGTCTGGTCCAAAGACTGTAATAATATTTGATGTCCTAAAAACCAAAATAACAGTTTTTTTAAACCACAACACTAACGTTAATCTAATTGTTAATACATTCAACACATGTACCGGGATATTTAAGACAAGCTGTCCATCAAATTAGCATTTTACAGGAGAAATCGTCCGTTTTCACGCGTTACCAGTCACAAGTAAAATGATACAAATGAATTTAAAAGTCGTCTTACCTGCATGGGCGTGGGCGACTGCCACCAGCAGGTCCTCCTCGTCCATCGGTGGTCTACGGAGAGCCATTTCCAGGCTCCTCGGTTTTCCTACAGAAGTTTAGTGAACCAGTGGTTTTGTTTTTCAACAAGACCAGTGATCAAGTAGATTCTTTAGAGCGCTTAAATTCTCCAAGAGTTATCTTTCCACAACTCGTGTCCAAGTCCAAGTGCAAAGAGAGAGATCAGAACGTTCTGCAGCCTTTAAATCCCCTCGGTCGGGCCATCGTTCTTTTGCCATAACATTCATTTTTGCTTATATTTGTCTAATATATTTTCGTTTGATTTATACTTTGATTTTCATTGAGTGATTTTTTTTTTGCAACCAGTAGTTTTCCTTCCATTATAGCACAGCTGCCGTGTAGTGCATGTCGTGTCTTTCTTCTGACATTGTGCCTTCTAAGTACATTGTAAACATTATACAACCTGCTTGGAAACAGCTACTCATGCATATACAACGAATCTGAATTTGACCAAGAGATGAAATTAACTCCCCAACTTCTGTGTCTACATGTTGTGAAGATGTGTAGCTGTGATCTTCCGTGGTCAGATCAGATCAATCAGAAATGACCGTCTCCTTCAGCACCTGCTGCCTGCATAGTGAGAAAACCCACACAGCAGCTCTGTAGGCCGTTCCGAGTCAGGGCACAAGTAGAAGTTAAATCTATAGCTGAACCCAACACACCTTGTTGGTGAGCTCACTGGATCTTTATTTCGAAGGCCCATTGTTTTATTTTTCCAAAACACAGACACACGGGGGCACAGGGCACATTACTGCAGCAGCTGACTGGCTGTGAGGGGCTCAGGGACTCAGGTGGGCCACCTCTAACTTCTCACAGGGCTGAGAGCCGCTGTAGTCTTTGTGAATTACAAACTACAGATAAAAAAGAAGACATGTCCAGGCTGCATCACATCAGTCATCACAGTTTCATAGACCATAGACTATATACAGTGTGCATGTATATGATGTAGCATGCAAATATTATAAAGAGTACGGTCTAGACCTGTTCTATAGGAAAAGCGCAATGAGATAACTTCTGTCATGAATTGGTGCTATATAAATAAAACTGAACTGAAGTGAAGAGAAAGGCTCATTTCCTCAACAGTCATGCTGATATCAATTTCTGCCATATATCCTAGAATACATTTTGAATAATATTCATGAAAATGAGCTCAAGAAGGCTTTAGAAACCATTGTAACTGACTGGAGGAGGTCCTATAAAAGGTTTGTATGTTCATTAAACATGATTACTTGTTTCTGTACTTCCAACACAGAGAAACCTATTGTTCAACCTAAAAATGAAACATTTCCATTACATTTACATTTACATTTACATTTAGTCATTTAGCAGACGCTTTTATCCAAAGCGACTTACATTTGAGGAAGACAATGGAAGCAATATAACAACACAAGGTAACAAAAAGCATACCATTACAGGTTTACCGGCTCATCTGCATTGGTCATTTCATTGTCTTTCGAACTCACCAGCTCCGAGCTCAGCTAATAAAATAAATAGCGAGCTTTAAATGAAAGATACAGACGCGGTTAATGTGAATGTGTATTCATGCAGAATCCATCATGTCATGAACCTTTTCATGTTGTACAGGTAATGAGGATATTGGGACAGACCGTGTAGCTTTCATCAACGTACCTTCAAACATTTAGTATGGAAAGTGTGTAGCCTCTACTGGTCACTCCTAACTGGGTGAGAAGACCTCTGGAGCCCTCCTAAATAATTTGAGAGCTGAGACTAAGTCTTAACACTTTGGAGCATTTATGTGGCACTTAATTTAATAATTGTAATAATAACATCAAAATGATGTTATTCTTAGAATTTTGACATACTTTAAGACCAACATTTAACTCTGAGTGACTTTGTACATACTGGCCCAGTTTACTATGGGTTGATAACCAGTTGGGCCTACAGGGTCAGTGGGCAAAAGTCCTTCTGAAAAAAAGGCATCCGTGTTAATTTTATTATCCATCCAAGCAGATATCACACTCTAAGAGATGAGGAACATTCTTGGCTCCAGGTTTTCTTGTGTTTCTCTGTTACAACCTTATCACGGAGTTCCAGAAAAGGAGTTCAGTCACGCCACAAGGCTAACTTAGATCTAAAGTTAGGAGCACTGAGGGAATGTTTGCTGGACTAAAGGGAGTTTTTATGGGTGGTATAAGCCACATATCTGCACATAGAGATTCCAGCAGTTTGCCCTTCTACCCTAAATATTTCAACGCATCAGGGGGTTCACTGCACTGGTGTACAACAGATTTACAGCCATGACAGTTTATCTGCAACTTGGAGGTCACGGTCAACAAATTGTCAAATTGACCACCAGGGGGTGCAATGTGTAAAGCTCTGTAACTTTAAATATGTGGCGACTGATTTAGGTGTATGACATGGAAACAAAAGAACTATAAGGAAGTCACAATTCTGACAAATCCTGCAAGCGGTGTTCTCAATGGCTGAAAATGATATACAGTGAATGCCCATTATTATATGGAGTTTTTAAAATTTAGGGGATGTATAGTCGGGGTGGAGTGGTAATAGAGCAGCACCTGGACCTAAGATGAGAGAAAATTAGCTTGTGTGATTAGAAATCCTTTTAAATTCATTCAAAATCAATCTGTCTGACACTTTCTAAGCAGATTTATGGGCGTTCATTTGCCATCAGAGATAATGATATCCTCAGGGAGTGTACGTCACACTGAATCAAAAAATACATGCGTCATGTGCGTGTGTTCAGATTTGACAGATTTTTGATGCAAACTGCAGCAATCGTGCGCGATGGCTTTTAAAGTGCCCTGATGTTGATTGCCCCCATGAGCGATGTTTCACAACCACCGCTGCGTCTGCTGGCCGTGTGGCTCCGTGGGCCACATCAGCAACAACCAGCTCCTGATCCAATGCAACAACTGCACTACCTTTCTACTTCTCCCTTTAAACATGGCTCAACACAAGTAGCTTGAGCACGAATATTCTCTAGGATTGTGTACTTTTTATGAATGGGTACACTTATTACTGCTACATAGTTTTATCTCTAAGGTCACTTGGATCTGCTTCCTTATTCCTTTTTTTCTCCTAGCATCAACCACGTGATGTGAACCAGACAGACATTTCTTTTTAAGCTTCTTTCTCTCCACATAAACATCACTACATAGTGGTTTAAAACTGAAAGACTTTGGTCTCTTTTGGTGAATTTTAAATGATTATTACAGATTTTGTGGCAGACTGCTAAGAACTGTATAATTTCTAGTTAATATTTAAGCAGGTTTGGCTCATGAGCAGCTGCTTGGATGTTGGACTACTGCCTAATTCAGCCCTTATGTAGGACGTTTTACTTTGCTCTATTATCTCTCTGTTCATTGCTACTTGATATTTGTCTGCAGTTCATGCCTAACTGCTTAGCTCCCATGTAAAAAAGACCTCAATGGTAATCTGGAAAATAAAGTTGAAACAAAAACTAATTTATGATCGACTGATTTAACAAGTAGGACAGGTTCTGGCAGTCCGTAAACTCTCAGTCACCTTTGACCATTTCAAAATATGTTTTGGAAGTCTAGAAATCTGCTTTATTCTAACAGGTGAATCAGTCTAATGTTATGTCAGTCTGTGTAAGACGCACGCGTATGACTTTTTTTCTGTGTGTACATTCAAAAATGTGCCCTGCGACGAGTTGGCCACTGTCCAGGGTGTACCCCGCCTAAGGCCCAAAGTCACTGGGATAGGCTCCAGTCACCTTCGACCCCGAACGGGAACAAAAGGTAGAAAATGACTGACTGACTCAAAAATGTCAAAATAAAAGATAAAACTTTGTCCAAACATTCTGTAAACATAACATAAAAATAAACATATATACACAGTTACTTCAGTTCTTTGACAGAATTCAGTTTGGAGGGCCTCGTTTGCGTGTTTATCCCATGAGGCATGCTCCAATATACGGAGCGGGCCCCAGATTGCACTTGCATATGAAGCTAATGGTAAAATTACATTAGCAAATATTTTTGTCCAGATCCTAATTGCGATATTAATGTTGAATAAAATTTAATTAAGGTGCATTAATTCAGCACCATATGTTTTTTAACGGGTTATATCCTGCTCAAGAAGGATTTGCATTGCAGTTTCAAGGTTTTGCAGGTTTTAGAAAGAATTTATTGGAACATGAGCTTGAACTGTGAGTCATGACTGAGATTCATGTGATATAAACCCTGATGGTGAGACCATGTGCTTTTCATAATACATTGACAAGTATGTAGACATTTTAAAATGAATCATAAATCATATACTATTTCTTTAAACAACTACTTTGCAAAGGTGTAATCTCAAGACCGTCACTTGAGACAGAACCACATTAACAATGACTGTGGGTGCACAGATTGGAACATTAAGTCCCAGAATAGCAGACGCAGCAATCATGAGCAAAATGGCTGTATTCACCTGAGAAAAATCATTCAACTAAAGTGTCAGTTACTACCTCAGTATTGAACTAGTCATCGGACATGTGCGGAGACGTACAGGTGATTCAAAAACAGTTCAGACCAAAGTACTTGAAAAGTCCAGGAAGAGCTGGCGACCTCCCCCTTCCCCTCAGATTAAAGCTGCACTGGGTGTATTTATTTTGTGCGGGTGGAGAATCGTATCCAATATCAACTCGATTCAGTTCAAGTTTTGGGAGGATGAGGCATTGCAGCTATGCTTGGGAAAATGTAGGCTGGTAGGCATTGGATGGATTTTACATTTTAAAAAAATGTTGTCCTGTGCAGCTTAAACGCAAGAAAGCACAAGTCTCTTTCATAGGACGTCAGTCATTTAAGAACTAGTGTGTGCGCATGGTTGTTTATGTGACTAACAGTTTGGGTAGCGGGTTCGCTAGGCGAGGCAGCTTCAAGCCTATTAAGTCCTTTCTGCTCATTATTACCTTCCAATAAATGACCACTTAAATAGAGCAGTTTTACTGTCAGGATGATAAAAGGGTGATAACCAATAACTGGCCTGGATTTAGTGTGAGAAATAGCCCTACCTTCCTGATTACATTAGAGAAGCCAACAGATGTACTGTGGTCAGAATGTAATGTATGCAGGGAGGCAAATGTTTTCCAATGTTTGTTTTATTTCAAATTCCAGCAGAGAGGAGGACGGAAGGAGTCCTCCCATCTGCGAGAATGAGAGGGAAATAATATTTCCCACGAGCCACTGTGAATGCTGAATACTGTGACACACATGGCAAGTTAAACTCATCAGCAAGTGTTCATTTGATGAATACATCGACAAAGTATGCACCTACACCCAATTATCATCATTATTTACATTAAGGATGACCCCACAGCAGGTTTTCTCAAAGCACACCACAGCGTAGATATAAAATCTTGTGTGACTTTATGGGACAGAGACTGGAGTCAGACGGCTTGGCCACTTAGGAGTGAAATCATTAATATTATCACTCTTCAGATCTGGCCTGAGGGGAGGAAAGAATAATGATTAGAGAATGACAGCCACAATGAGAACAGAGGAAAAGAAGAACTAGAGCAAGTCACTGCTGGGTCTAATAAATCACAAGAATCATAACTTGGAGATACATAATGACAATGTGAAGAGAGATGAGACAGTGTAAAAAAAGAAAGGAGGAATACGGTGAATTCAGGTGAAAATGTTCCACTGTAGTGAAGTATTACTTCCGCCATCGTGCAGCAGCTTAAAATGGATCCAGAAATTAGATCTGCGCTAGCATACGCAATCATACTTTTACTGATACTTGGAAATATTTACTATTTATAATGTACAGTACATATATCCACCCATACAGTACATGTAGCGTCTTCCCCAAATAAAAGCAGTTACCTATTTACACCACAAGGTGGCAATAAAGCCAAAGCAACTTTCATTTTGTTAGCCATTATGATGCTGCAGCACCCATCAACCCAAAGGAAGATGGCTTCCAGCCAGAGGAAAGTGTGGCCCTGATGATTTCAGATTCCTGCCGCCGACAGAATAATCTCCTGCAACAATTGTAAAAGCCAATATAATGCATGTTTGAGGGAAGTGTGTTTATAATTTAACATCTGCACACGCCAGTTTTCTTCAACACTGAAGGAAAAAGTGCGTGTACTAATGGCGCCTAGAGACTCCCCCCCCCCATCATGTTTATTTTACTTCCATTTTTAAAATGTATATAGTATTTAAATGGCTTAAAGTTTATTTTGTAAAGCACTTTGAGCTGCATTTCCTTTCATGCTAGTTACCAGTTATTTTGCATAAAGACATTTCCACAAGCAGTACATTTTCCTTTTTTATTTGATGTACAACACAAACTTCACAAAACTCACAAGTTTAAAAAAAAAAAAAAGAAATCACGAATGCAAACGCTATTGTGACTACAAAAAGCAGAAGCAACAAGCGAAGCCCTTTCACACAAACAGTAATTATAGAATAAGTCAACAAACAGATAGTTCACGTCTGTCATGCTGCTTGTATGTCAGCAAAAACATTGGCAATCTGAGTAAAAAAACAACAAAATCAGTTTAGTGTAATTTATAGTTACAATTTCACGCCGACACTTGATTAAAAACAATAATGTACAGTGGTACTGAATAATTTGTCATGTTCATATAAATAAGGCACAATTATATGAAAATGGTAGCAAATCATTTCTCAGGTGCCAGATGATTAACCTACATGATCGAGCCTATACAGTAATAAAACGGTGTAGGAATTGTCCACTGCCATGTCGGATTTCTATTCATTGCATTCACACTGTACATTGTAGCATGTGAAAGATGTTTCCTACATACCTAATTGTAGTATGTGTCACCTTAATTTGAAAATAGTGCTTTACAGGTGTCAACTAAGTGAATAGTATACAAATCAGTAAGCACTGACTGTAGTTCCAGACAGGACAAGGCCAATAAGCTCTTTAAGAAGTAAACAGCCATTATTTAAAACTTGAATGCATTTGTTAAAATATTACAGTAACATCACAGGGTAGTCCTGAAGAAACTTAAAATATCAAAGTTTAAAAAAAAAGAAAAACCGGTACTGATCAGCTCCTGGGATACATCTTTTCAACGTTTCAATCTCTGAGTTGGACTAGTGTGAATGTCAAATGTTCCTTCAGCCTCTAACACGTAGTCTTGTCCTATTCAAACATATTCCTTGCTGCTGGGGGGTTTGGAGATGGGGTACTTTGGTGTAGATTTGCCTTTGGGGCATGATGCTGCCAGCATGGCCCCTCCTATTACAGTCAGGAATGCTCCAGCCCAGGCAATGAAGATGGCAGAACCAAACTCGTACCTTCAGAAAGAGAAGTTACAGTAAGTCAAAAGGGTTAAAAGATGCCAGCTGAGCGCCAACTAATCATGCACAATACATTCAGCTCTAGAAGAATGTCTGGACACATGCAAATGTCTGACTACAGCTTGTGTCTTAAAACAAACGGCACATTTTGGAGATTGTGCTAAAGAAAATGTTCAGCTTTTGTTGGGTGGCACCTTCTTTGATTAGCAATGCAAATTCTATTACATTTAAAATTATATATACACACACTTCCCCTGTCTTTTTTTTTTTTTAAATAAACACCGGCACAATAGTGCCAAAATTGTGCATAAAAGTGAAGTTTTCAGCTTAAATTTTCTCATGTACTTACTTGGTATTGACAGGGGTGAAAGGGTTGTAGAAGGCTCGGATAATGTCGTTAGCATACCAAGAGCAGGCAACAATGGAACACAAAGCTGTGGGAAAGTAAAGAACATCATCAGTGAAACTGGTGAGTCTAAAGAGAAGGGGGAAAAAAAATAGAATAAAAAACATTAAATGGCTTCTTACAGCCGATCAGGATGATAATGCCACCAGTCATGGCAATGCGGGACTTGCGTGTTTTGTCATCTCCTCCACAGGTGGTGCACTTCATTCCCATGCAGGCCACGCCCAAGCCAGCCACCGTTACAAGGATACTCACAATCATGAGGGCGCGAGTTGCCTGGAGGGCACCTAGACAAGAAGACAGGATTGGGTTAATCCATCAGTTCCTGTGACACGTATTCGAGTAAAACGAAATCAGGTATTGGCACTTGAAATGTGTACATTGATTTGTGGTGATATCATGTCTATTAAAAGCCTTATGTTTTTGCAGGTTTAGAAGCCAACATTTGGCGGGGGGCGCAGTTCTAACAAGCACTGTTCATGTACAACAGAGTGGCTTCTGTCTCTTGTGTCTCATTGCCGCTCCCTGTAACAACGAACCACAGAAACTGGCTCTAACCGGAAGCATAAAGAAACACTGGGGGTGGGGAGGGGAGTGGGTGTGTATGCATGCAAGTCAGAAACAGGTCTAACCAGGTTTCAGGTTTCATTGTAAAGGAAGACACTCCCATTTCAAGTACTCACAGCCTGCTTTTCAGCAGGTGGACATTTTGTATCTTCAAACTACCATCCATAAAAACGCGAAGAAAGCCCAATGTGGCTTCAACTACGTCCGAGTCTAGTTGTCACTCTTTTCCCAGTTCTGGTGTCAATTGTTCCTAAACTTCAGGTGTGTTAGTAGATCTTGAGCAGGTATTTCTGAAGAATAAGCCATTATTTGTGCACTTGCTCCATATCTAACCACAGCTTTAAAATCACACAACGCTTATCAGAGTTCATATGTGTTTGTGTTTAAACAGAGGCGATAAGACCCATTGTGCTACAGATATTTTATCAAGTGTTTTGATAAGTGAGATATAAAATATTATTTGGAGGAGCTATTTGGAGGAAAATTAGAGTTTTGTGAACTTCCAACTGCCTGAGCCAACAAGTAACTTACAGCTGGGAGTGCACTGAGGTGAATATGTGTCAAGATAAACACACAGGGAGGGACCTACACACCAAACTGTACAAAAGATTTTCCTTCCTCAGTGACATTCAGGCAGTTTATGCCTGAGGACAGTCTCAGCTGAATTTGAAACAGTTACAATGAAGAAGCCAACCATCATGCTACCATTAAGCCATTTAGCCACTGCTTTAAGATAACAGATAAGAGTTCTAACAGACAGATACAGTACATGAATTTGTGATTTTTGGGGAAAAAAAAAAGGGAAATGTAACAATTGTTTCCACTTCTTCATTTCACTTTATATGGTTTTTGCTAATGGCCTACATGATTACCAATGAACAGGCAGTTAATTTTAAAGTATTTCCTTAAACCACCCACAACACCATAGCCCCGGAAGTGAGGCCTTTTGTAATAGTTTAACCCGGTTAATATAGAAAAGAGTGCTAAAACATTTCAGAGATTAAACTAAATGCTGCATTTAATAGAACCTTTCCAGACATTTTGCATGTAAGAGTCAACCTTTTTGGGACCAAAAAAAGATGTGTTATTTGATGCCCTATAGGCCAAAGACAAAGCAACTGATGTGGGGCTGGTATTTGGCGATGTTGACTAAACAGTGGCTCAAACAGGTTTGTATAACCTGTAACTACCCAAGCTGTGCAATGTAAGGCCTACACTAAGGGGGATTCCAAACAGGCAGGGACAACTGTACTGGCCAATGACTATAGGATAAGCACTGCCCAAGTAGAAAAGTGATGCACACACTCCCGCCTTGCAAGTGGCAAGAGTAAGAATTTTAAACCTTTGGCTTCTGACAAATAATCTCTGGCACTGAGCCACCAAGGCGCGCTGCAGCACAGTGCAGGTGAGGCCTCAGAGGGTGGCTCAAACTAAAAACTGGATCCTGAATGAATACAAGGGCAGTTAATAAGTGACAAAACGGGTTAGCCCCAAGCCACAGGAAGCTGGGAACAGCACAAAAGCTGTAAAAAGAACGCTCAGGAGTAATTGGCAAAAAATGGCCGAAACCAAAGTTGCTTGCGTCTATATTCCAACAGGTGCGTTACATCACGTCTTGTTAACAGAATTACAACCCTACAGGTTTTTGTAGGGGAGTCGGCGAAATCAGTTCTATTAACTTCCAGACGAGTTTCGTCGCCGAGCTGAGCTTCCAGTGATAAAATACACAGTAGGCCTGTGTGTGTCTTTAGACTTTTATGGTAGGACTTATGAGGCCAAGGCAGGAACAAAAAGAAAAAAAAACAGTCCGCTACTCAAGGCAATATTTATAACTGCTTTTCAAGGGCCTGCAGCAGGCCATCAGGCCTACACAGAATATGGATTAAAAAAAAAACATTAAAAAATATTTCTTGGCTCTTTGTACCAAAGGAGAAGAACTTTGACGACACAGTTGGAATCCAGTAACTGTTACTTACTGTTGAGCTGCAGGATTGAGTCGTAGACTTTGCACTGCATCTGGCCTGTGCTCTGGAACGCACAGGACATCCAGAGTCCTTCGTACATGGACACCGCTGTAATGATGTTGTCCCCAACATACGCGGACATCTTCCACTGGGGCAAAATTGTGCCAACTATCAATCCAATGACACCCAAAAGGGCCAGGGCGAATCCCAAAATCTGCAGACTCGCGTTGGCCATTTCCACCGCTTCTTCGGCGACTTGACGGCGAACCAACGAAGACGACGTCCACCTGGTCTGAAGGCGCAAATTCCGCCCACTGACTTGCTCACAACCTTTGCTTTGTTGCCGAGAAAGTCGCGTGTGTGTTGTTTCCTATTTACGTATTCCTTCGCTTTCTGAAAACAAGTTAGCGGGAAGCAGTGATGTCTCAATTTATAGTCTCTCTGGGACTCTTTACGCACCTGTTCCTCGGGCCGCACCTTGAATGGAGAGGGGACCGGCGGGAGCGAGCTTCTTCTTAAGGTGGATTCTGTTACAGGTGGGCGGGGACGCGCACGCAGTTTCGACTCATCGCCGTAGCGCCGAACACCTGAAGTTTCATGATGTCAGTGTTTCCTGAAACAGACCCCTACGCCAAGAGACGCGCACCGTAGATAGATAGAATAACAACCTCCGTCTTCATATTTGACGCAGTAAACAAACCAAACCTGGCAACCTACGACCGCGACAGTTCAATAATTGCAGAAATATGTGGTGAAGTTAATTTGGTTTGCAATTATTTGGTTTGTATAATTTCCAATGACTATGAATGGTGATACAGAAAAGTTAATATTGTAATTTCAAATGTCAAGTGTATCATAAACGGATCAATATTTTTTAACGTCATTAAAAAAAAAAGTGGACACTTCAGAGCCAGCATTAGACATTTCTTCTTGGTGAGCAGAAAAACACAGGGTGATTCAAGATCACAAGGCATTTTGCAACACTATCAAAACATTTTACGTTTATAAAACATTACAATACCTGCACATCACATATCGCCACAATATGTAACAGTAGCCTACATACAGTACAGTATGTGTTAGATCAGAATTCTAACTCCAGCCTCCTATAAGTTGGAGAAGTTGAGGGCCTACAATTAAAGTATTTATAATACCAATATTTGTTGTTCACATATTTTCATGAACAGGTAGCGTACCAAGGAGAGAGCCATGGTTTTGTTATATTGCTGTGTATTAAAGCCAAGACATGAAGCTAAGACGTACATTGCGTTAAATGAACAAAGGCAACTGCATGCATAGCACCCTGTTGGTTTGACAATTTGAGCGCCACATGAGTGCCGAAATGGGAAGTTGCATTAATGTCAGTGGAAGTTGAGTGGTTCCATACAATTAAGATAATATCACTGGGAGACATATAAGTCAAATAAGATGTTAAACTGTGTGATGTGATCGCGAGCCATTTCACCATATATCTTCAGGACTATATGAATTGCAGATTTTCTGTAAGTAAGCTATTTGTTGTTCTCATTTTAACTGCTACGTTCAGGGAGATTTAACCCCAAACATACCTATTAGTTTTTCATCATACACCAATTGAACAATCAACATCTAAACATGGCAGCAGGGAGCCATGAGCTGGGGTATCTGCTATACCGGCAAGGGCTCTGGCTTTTTACGAACCATTTTGATTGGCTAATTAATTTCTTGCCAGACAGCATCATATGAACCAAAGACCTTTTGTCAGGTATTAGATTCTATTCTATAATAAAATGGTGTTGCCCTATATTACCCGTTTTGTCTGAATCTTGTTTTGCATATTGTCTGCAAATATCACACAGTGTGTTTGCATGTTTGTTTATTTACAACCCAATGCTAATTCTAAAATGAAAAAACATGTATTGCGTAGAACAATATCACACTCTTTCACAAATATCATTTTGTTGGCTTTGTAATTTAAATTTTCAACACGTGTGAGTGTGTCATGTCCTTGAGTTATGGGACACATTAAATGGCTCTCTATACACTGCACAGAAGCATGTACTTTATCTGCCATAGGTCAGCAGAATTGAATTAAACTCCACTCTGCCATGGACGAGGTGCATTTTTAAACCAAGAAAATCAGCAACAAGCAGCGGGAGTGGGCTCTGAGACACACTTCAGAAGCTAAATGTTAACCCATAGGAATGGGTTACGACAACATTTGT
Source organism: Coreoperca whiteheadi (assembly GCA_011952105.1). Lineage (NCBI taxonomy): Eukaryota > Metazoa > Chordata > Actinopteri > Centrarchiformes > Sinipercidae > Coreoperca > Coreoperca whiteheadi. The sequence goes on from CM022491.1 coordinate 14,525,392, forward strand.
AGGCATGAGTCCTGTGCATTGATGGGTCCTGTTGTTATGACATAATATAGTACATCCAATTAAAAAAGTACATCAAATGTACTGTAGACTTTCAACAGAACTGATACTGTGTTTACTCAAGTGTTCCCTGCCAAAAGTAAATGAGATAGACCTCAGTGTTTCTTGAACGTGGCACTTTCCAAAACATCTACTTACTGGACAATAGAATGTGTTTGTTTCAGTCAGCTCCCACTCATGACTGTGTTTATTATCTATAACACTCACTTCCTCTTGAGACACTTTTCTGGGCTGGTGCGGTAAACACAGGAAAAAACAGAACTTTTTTGTTGAGTTTTTTTTGTCTTTCCTGTAAATCATTATTTTGTGTCAGTTCTGTAATCGTTTCCATTAGTTTATTTTCCGTCTTTACATGTTGCCAATTATGTGAGTGTACAGTACATGGGCACCACCACCACTACAACAAATCCTTAGAATCCCACATTAAAGTAAACACCTTCCTCCTGACACACTAGCAAAAGGTGGAGATCTAAGAGTGAATCAAGGACGCTCAGACAGGCAGTTTTATTTTCAGGAGTGCTGTGCCCTGAGGGAGATTTGTTTTCAGGTGACGGTTTGCTCGGCCCAGTTCACTATGACAACATGAGAGGAAATCCCAGGACTTTAACGTCAGTTCTCAGCCAAATAGAGAGATACAGGTTTGTACGCCATGTCGGGTTGCTCCAGCATGTGCTTGAGGATTGGATTTTCAAATTAAGTTTTTGTTACGTAACTAAAAATGTGTATAATGGTGTAGTTAGGTACATGTCAATCTGATTGAATGGTGCCTGTAATAATCTGTTTCTCTTTTGACTTTATTCTCTGTTGCACAGCTACATTATGGCCTGGCAACAGCGACTTGGAAGAGTTGGAGTTGACTCAGTTCCCTCACCTGTCAAATAGGTTTTATTGCCACTGAAAAACAATTTCCATGCACAAGAAAGCCTAGCAAGCACGTACATGTAGCACGTTTATGAGATTGCATGTGATCTAAACATATACTGTGATTTTCAGGTTTCGAAAGTACTCTGATACTTGCGCAACATTGAGACTTTTCAGAATGATACCCACAGTCACTCCCTGAGTCACCATATACTGTAGATAAGATACAGGAAGTAAGGAGTCAATATTTTTTAGTTGTGACAACTTACCTGACCTGTCAAATGACTCATCGGAAGAGAAATCGAAACACTGGATGGAACAATTTAAATGTGAATGCTGCTTCACAGGGTGTGTCCACTCTGGGCCAGCTGTCTCAGTCCTCTTCAACAATTTATGCACATCGCTCTTGAAGGTAAATCCCAAGTCAGTGACATTAGGAATGAATGTTTTGTACAGTATTGTTTACTCTAGAACTGCCTGAGCCTCCAAAAACAGGGAGGAGCAGTTATAGCCTTTAATGCTAGAGTAAATTAGTTTTTAGGTTGGATCATGGCAATGTAATTTCATAAAATTACTCACACTATTAGGAAGTCTTCCCCCAGCACCTAAGGAAATGAAGGTTAATCTTACTGAACAATATAGGTTTATTACCTACAATCTTTCCCCAAAATTTGGGGTGGTTAGCCACTTTTTGTTCTTTGATCAGATTTTTTCCAATTAGGATTTAACCTCACCATTTGACACTTGTGTGTTGATGTTACCATAATGACTTAATGAGTAATCCTTTTACACTGAGTGTGCATGCTGCACCATTATTCTAGGGAAAATGCTATAGCACTAAAGGGTACATGAGGCTGGATGAAACTATCTCTGAAGTGCAATGCTGTCACCTGGTGGTTACTGTGAATATAAAACAATGCTATGAACGCAGCCTTTTTAGCTCTTGCGCAGTGGCTGTTACTAAAGCACCACATATGCTGGTTTACTCATTCTTTACGAAAGGACTAGACGACCATGTTTGAGGACCATTTTAAGTAGGAACTCCAAATGTGTTGTGGTATCAGTGCATTCTTGTGTTTATTTAGCTTGTTTATGGCGGAGGTGTTTGAGAACTTTACTTACCAGACAGAATGTATTCTCAGAATACACTCTTATATTTAAATTGCATAATTATTGTATGTTTGAAATATTAAATAAAGATTTTAATTTTAATAAATATCATGTGACTACATTGGGCACAACCTTGAACTGTTGAACTGAACTGAAAAATCTAATTAAATTAAAAAACTACACCATCAATTTTACACAAACCCTATATACATTGGTTCCCAGGTTTGTTTGTAAGGGAGCACCACAACAAAGGAACCAGTTCATGAGTTTGAGTTCAGCTTTGATTATTATTATTTTTTTTTTTTTAGAGCCTTTTCAAGCCCACAAGAGACAGTAACACAAAACACAGTGGGTACTGGGGCCACGTATAAAATGTGTATATGATGTATAAAATAACGCTCCTGGAGAAGAAAAGGTGGAGGTTGTCCCTTTAGTGCAATTCTACTTGCCTGTTCTATTTCAAACCATTATTATCTGTTTTTTACCCAAGTCACAAATATGATGAAATTGTAAAAATTGTGAAACGAGCCAACAAATAATCATCAGTCATTCTCAGTTCACACATGAGAGACAGTGGTCACCTTTTAAAAAAACTATAAATGTAAACTGTAAGCTATGGGACACAATCGACAAAGATCTTACAGTTAGAAATGTTTGAATTATATCCTTAACTAAAATTGTATTATATTATGTACAATGGCTATGTATGAAATGATCCTTCACTTATGTTGTAGCTAAGCAGAAAAACCATGAAGCTCAGGGCCTCACTCTTCCCATTCGAAAATAATGCCACTGTAAGGTACCTTTTATTTTCATTATAGTTCTATATCTTCTTTTTCATGGCAAAGAAGATATTGAGATAATGACCAAAAGCCATTTGGTATTTTGTCACACACAAATGGCTTTTGGTCATTATCTCAGTTCTCAGTTGTCTTGCTTTGGATTACAACAGTTTGTCATTGATATATTTTGCTTGTCAGCAATTATTAGTAAAGAGACATCCTTTTCATATTGTTACCCTCTGGTGAATTTGCTAATCATTTCATGATTGTTTTCCGTCCCTCTGATGCTGTGTTATTGATAGCAACATCAATGAAAGACCAGCTGAATTGTGTGTAGTCAGAAGAACATTGCCATTCAGTGCTTGGAAAGACATAATTAAATGCAACACATCCACGTAAAACCTCCAAGGTTGCGATTTCCCCATGTTTGTTCAAATTTAGCATGGAGATGCCTAAAATGGAAATATGCATTTAATATCTGCACTGAGGGTTCCTCCAGCTATCGTGAGAACTATATTTGGTTTAATGCCTTAATCCTTATTTGTTGCATTAAGAAATATAAAGCTCCCTTTAGTCTGAGAGCAGACTGCTCCTCTCTGTGTGGGTTTGCTGAGAATAATCTTGTATAAATGCGCGAGTCATGCTTCCATGAGATTTGAGATGCCCCAGTAAAGCACAAGGAGGATCAGAGGAGGAAAAAGGGCTGTCTGACCCTGACTGAGGTCACGTCTCGAAGGGGAACTCGTTGTGAAAGTCAGTGCCAGCCCAGAGCACACAGTAATCTGCCAGATCAGATGCTGCTCAACTTCAGCTAGTTCTAGAGGGTGACATGTATCTTAATTATCCCAGTCAGTGGGACATGAGCCCTCATCCATTTACCACAGTTATCACTGAGTGATTGTAATGTCTAATTGACTGCCGGGTTGTGAACTAGAAGTAATTGCAGTTATTCATCCATCTGATACATTTTGGTGAAATAATCTTGGGTCTTTGAAAAGACGGATGACTCCTCAGTAGATCAGATAGATGTTAGTTTGTTATTCTCAGACCAGATGAACACCGGCTGGATGTTTTTGAAGTTTGTTATTTTTGTTTTTCAGTTCTGATTATTAGTGTGAATGCTCACACTATTGTCATTCCGTTTCTTTATTAATGTGAATGCTGTTAAGCATTCATACTAATAACCTACTGTTATCCCATTTCTTTATACTTATTCCACTCCCGTGCGTTTTTTTTGGCATCGCTACTCCTTCCACATTTTTTCAGCTGCATTCAATTATTAAAATGTTCAGCTCTTTAAGGACATGAATGCTTGTATTTTTCTTTTTTCTAACTTTTATACTTGTTTAAATATTAAGCTTTTTATGATTTTTTCTACACAATGGAAGTCCATGGAGCAATCTTTAAATCTTCTTCAAACTTACTCATACTTCTAAATGCTACTAGTTCTGCATACTTTATGCTTCAGATGCAATTTAAACTTTAAACTGGTCACAAGACGTTCACCTACTAAACTTGTATTCGGCTTCTGGATATCTTTTACAGTTTTTGAAATATATCACTATACTGCCTATAGTTTAGGCAGTAGTGCACTTTACACAGACTGAGTAAAGGTCAAAGCACTGAACCCTCTGTTCGGATTGGTGGACTGATGTTGAGCTATTTTGTTATCTCTGTGCATTTTAACTCTTAATAAATTCAAACTTTTAGCTGTTTCAGGTTTAATTCTGAATCGTTCTGTCTGTCTGTCTTTACTACTAATACTATTTTGCCTCCCACAGTCTCAGGCAGAAACACAAATAGGTCCTACGTTTGCAATGCATTTGAGCTTCAAGATTTTTTAGGCATTTCATTTCAGACTTCTTTTCAGCAGTGTTTAGCAAAAGCCTTTCAGCTTTCAGCATTCCCATTTTGTCCAGTAAACTTATGCTTTCAATATTTTCAGCGAGGTGCTTTTGCTGCCCATAAAGGAGAATAAGCCATCATCCAAAAGGCAAATCGTGTAGGACGGCGGGCACAGTGCCACATTAGAAGTCCCTGTGTTACAATATAGTTTAATGTTATGGCCATCAGTTCAAATTATTTCTCATTCAATTTCAATTCAATTTTGAGAAAAAGTTTTTTGTGTTTCCTATTCTTTTCTATGAATTTCTCTCTGGAAACAAAATGGCAGGCATTTCTTTTATGCTCAGTGGAAAATGCCATATTTTAAGAAAGTTTGGGCATTAAAATTCTGTTTTTCTAGCCATACATGTGCATTTTATTTTCATAATCTTCGTTTAGTGTGGACGACATGCTCATCATGTCATTAATATTACCACTGCCATTAACGTTACATCACATCGTTATTATTATTTTAGAATTCTATGTGGAATTTGAATTGAGCCCCCCTCCCCCAACCCCCGCCCAATAATATTATAAAGAGTACAGACTAGACCTGCTCTGTGGGGAAAGTGCAATGAGTTGAATTGGAGCTATATAAATAAAATTGAATTGAAAAGATGCAGTGAATGTATGAGCCTTAGTTTTGTTACGAAGATCCATTGGGGTCTTGCCAGATCGTTGCTATGGTGGTTGCTATGGACGCTGCTACGTATACGCCTACGTAATGTTGCGGGTGGATTTATTTGGCGCGTTCGAGTCCTGTTTGGGATTTGATAACGGTTTGTATTGTCATGCAGCATCGATAATGTTTCATATTAAAGTCTACAGACTGCCTATTATATAGGCAAAACAATGTGTCAGGAACCCGTCTTTGACCTGCTTGTATCTTCCGATGCAGCGGAAGCAGGATCAGAGATGCTGGATTCTGGTGAATTGACATTGAACACCCCAGTTGAAGCCGGGTTGACCCTCTCCGCCGCGGGGAGCCGCTGCCAGACACGCAGCATGCTGTGTCGCGTGTGGCGGATGTCAGATGGCGGGCTAACCGAAGCCACGTTAGCGCAAAGAGGCTACAGAATTGAGACGTTCTGTTTCGTTAGAAAGAAACAAAAGGAAGAAACAGACTGCGACGACAATAGCCTACAACCGGAGGAGGATGGTGAAAGCACACACTTTGAGGACAACCGGCGAGGCAGAGGAGTAACTTTAAATACGACAAGGGCCTCACACAGTGACGCGAGTTTGGAGCGGGTACCAGCTCCATTTTGGCTAACGTTAGCCCTGCAATTAACAGTGACCTTAAAGAAGGAGTCAATTGATGATATAAAAAAAAAAAAAATCATGTTATGGGACTTCAGGGGCTCTGTAGCGCTTGTGTTGGAGTTGTTACTACACAGAAGAACGCCAAGAACAAGCAGCCGGGTTAAGGTAAGACAGCTCGCTCTGCTAACGTTACTGGGCGCTAATCTCCCAAGGTGGCTGCTTCTGTTAGCAGTGCAACAGGTTGCGTGACCAATGCTTTGCCACTTTCTGACGGTTTGTGTGCAGTTGACTGTAACGTCATGCCTCGCTGTTGCCAGTTCGTCTAACGTTAATTCCGGGTTGACAGAGGTGGTTGGTACTGGACAGCATTCTCTTCTCATTTACCGGAGACGCTCGCCAAAAGCAGTGTGGTGACTGACTCACTGATATGCCCAGAGCAGGCAGCTCTGTCGCGTTTGACGTTCCCCTGCAGCTGCTTCTCTGCGTTCATTGATTAAAGCCTCAATTGGCGCTGATGGGAGAGACTTTGCATGCGCAATGCGGTCACCTGATGTTACTGTATGTGCTGTTGGATTAGATGTCTAGATATAGATACATGTGTTTTTCTTGGGAGACAGTGTGAAAACATGAAGGTCAGCCAGCCTTTTGTCCAGTTCTTTTAAGCAGCATTTGTATTGGAGTGATGCTTTTGAGTGAAAGTATGACATCTTTTGAATAACATGATCACTTACTTGGATCTGCGAATGACTGAATGATTAGGTGTATAATTGAGGCAATAGCTCTATAGTTACATTTTTCTGGAGATCACTAAGCTTCTCTCTCAAGCCACCCCTCTAAATAACCAAGAAGTCTCTTAGCTACTGCAGTCAAAACTTACTAAAACCAGCACTGCCAAACAATTCCACACTCCCTTTATTAGATATGAGAAGAAAAGCCAGAATCAGGGCAGGTCAGCTAGTTCAGCCTGCCCCACTGGGACCTGCAGAGCCACCAACCTATGCCACCTGTCCCCCTTAGCTCAGTTGGGACCTCCTGTCACTTATTTTAAAAACACTGACATACTTTCTAGTAGCAATTGCACCTTTAACTTTGGCATAATAACCTCCAAAATATATTTCCGTATTTGAATATATATATATTTTTGTGATGTTACATGGTTTAGACTATTCATTTGTTAAAGCATGCAGCTCATTAGGTGACTGCAAGGACAAATAGGAGGACAGATGTCCAGATAACCTACAGCGCCTAGATCAACGAGGAAATACTGCAAGGACTTAAAAGGATATGGGGGGGGGGGGGACAAAACATCAAAGGGAACTGCGTACAATCATACAAATATATGTTATTTTATTGAATAATATTCCAGAATAAGACTTCTCCTTTCAATTCATGTTGGAGTTGTTGTAGAAATGTACACGGGTCTGATGGCAAACGTAGAGAGAGGGTGAATCGAGGGCTTGTGGCTGTAGATACTGAGAGGGAGTCATCCCTAATGAGCCAAAGAACAGTGACGTATGCATGCTTTGCAAAAAAAAATCCCATGTCAGTCAGGACATTTAGCAGTTTTTATTGCAGACCACTGATAGGCTGCAAATTCTGACTGTTGTTTGTTAGCCTGTTGAATTTGTTTTCCTTCCTTGAGTGCAGGCTGGTAGTTCTCATTGCATATTGCTGGTCTTCATTATTCCTGTTTTGCTGCTTCCCCGAAGTGGTCTTAAAAAGCCAGTATGTTCCTGCTGCTTGCTTTGGCTCTTATAGTAAGGAGTCCAACATGTGTCTAAATCCCTGGAAACACTTGGTAGGGGCCTGAGGATTCAGGCCTTCCCTCTGTGGCTAATCAGTGCCAAGGCCCATTTTTATTAATGGATTTTTTTTTTTTCTTTTAATCTTTTCATTATGAGTTTTTTCGGAAGACAAGAAGATTGGAGTTAAACCAAGAGTCCATAAGAGTAGGGGAGAGAGGTTGTGGGAGCTTTCTGGAAGACTTGTGTGACCGTAACTCTTGAGACCACCAAGGTCGTTGCTGTGTATGACAGGACACATGTTGGCTTTAGGAGTGGTTATCCTGCTGTTTTCACTTGAATACATTGCATCTTTCACAAGCACACAACTCAGTCGCACAGTGGGATTCGGTTTGGGTGAAGTTCACTCAGGGGACACATCAGTGTGGATACAACAGTGCACATCAAAGACAGAAAACACACCAAACAGGGAGGAACATTTGGACAGCACAACAATTCTTCCTCCTTCTAAAGAGTTTGCATTAGAACGGAAACATGACAAGATAGAACAACTGAAAGACCATAAGAAAAACAAAATCATCAACACCAACTATTTAAGTACATATCTGAAAAAAATAGACCTGACATAGTACATCAGATATACACTATTTGTATTATTGACATAACATACATGTAAACTGGCAGCATCCGTACATTGAGGCCATCCAAGACAGGTTTTGTTGCCTGGAAGCATGCTGCTATGTTGAATAGAGATCAAGGAGAACATTTTACATCCTTCACATTTTTCGCATTCCTCAAAGAGGTCCCTTACTTAAACAGGATAAACATGATGCTGCGGCAGCAAACGTACTCCACGAGTACAAAATAAATGGCTTCTGGTTTGTGCCCTTTTAATATGAACTCTTATTTAATTAGGTATTTTCAAACACAGTGTTGCAGCCATCAACCTTGTGGAAGTATCATTCTTTCAATATTTCATACTGGGGTTTGCGTAATCCAGTTTCCACAAACCACTTCAAAAAGATCCACAGTTTATAAACCTACTTTTTTGCAAGAAAATAAGTTTTTGCAAAACAAAAAAAGAAACAACAAAAAACTGTATTTTATTGCGCTAAGCTCTGTTTTGTTTATCCAATTTACACTTCTATATTTACTGGATACATTTGTGGACCATCAGTAACTAAACAGTCAAATTTTATATAGATAATAGATAAAAGAATTCAATAGGAGAGCACCGATCCAGTGTAAGGAGCTGTTGCATTTGGAAGTGTTGCACATAAAGCATAACAAGGAATAACCAGCATAACCACATTAGGAAGCCATAGTGCGTGGGTTATCATCAAATGACAGCATGACGTAAACAACCGAACCTCATCATAAATTGTAGGAAATCAAACAAACAGTAAAGTAGTGCCCTGTTCAATTCTGTGTGATATCTCGGCAGCATTGAGTGTGTGTGGATTGATGTTTAGAAATGATGCCTAGCAAACCAAACAGTGTTATTTTGTGCCTCTTATTAACAGTGTTACCTTTTAGCTACCGAGTGCTTCCATTAGAGGGAGCCAGCTATACACAGATCTTCCCCATAAACTGACAATCTGCATGGTATACACATTTCAGCATGCTAATGGTTAGGACACGTTGGCACAGCAGTGTTTCAAACAATGTATTGACACCGACTGCAAATAACTGCAGCATATGAGAACCTAACACTGCAGTAAAGTGTGATGTTGGACAGTGATGAGCTTCTTGTTTGATCACAAGGGTCTGCTTTGAAGTTGGATCAATCTGTGGATTTTTGGGCAATTCACAAAAGTACCAGAGCATCGTTTGAAATTTCTACATTTGCTCCATTTTTGATTTAAAAAAAAGACAATAACAAAATCCTGCATCCAGAAATTGTCAAATTTTTATAATCAAAATAAGATGCATAGCTCAGAATGGTCTGATGTTGTACATATATTTATTTATGCTAACGTAACCTGGTATTGTTATATTGCACTTTAATTGAAATACCTTGTTGGTTCTTCATAATACACTTCAAATCAAATGTTAGGTTAGGTTTCCCTGGATGTTGGTAGTTTTACAGTGCAATTAAAGCTTTAAGTCTCCACTGCACTGCTCAAACATTAGTGATGACTTAGCTGCAGTTTAATATTCATTATTGCCTGTTCTTCCCACTAACTCTGATAAAGTAGAGGGATTCCCTGTATGTTTCCGATAATCTCTTAAGAAGCTCCTAAGACAGCAAGTTAACTTTTTAAATGTTTGTAAGGTGCAACGTGCTTAAAGTTCTCTAATGACTTTTAGTAGGCCAAGTTTAGGGACGAGGTTTATGTTATGCACCGGTGCTACCTTAAGCTGATATGTGGCTTAAAAGGTTAGTTTGGCTGCTGATGCTCACACAGTTTCAAACTGTTCGTCAGGCCCAGTGTAGAGGCCCTGAGGAAAAACTCCTCTTCCTGTTGTCGTTAAACTGGGTTCTTTGTTGAGTTTACAGGTAGAAATCAAACAACAGCCCTCTGACTTCATTATGAACAAATGGATTTTGCTGTCTTGGGGAAGACCTTGGGGAAATTTTTTTGCACCCATCGCAGGGTGGCTGTTCTCCCGTTTGTGTTTTATTGAGTCTATCGATCATTGTTTCAATCTCATGCCCTTTCTTTTTCTCCTTGCCTCTCTGTCTTGTCTTACCTTACTCTTAATCATAGATGCACACACACACACACACACACACAGAAACACAGACCTCATAAACACACTAAATACACACCTACACTGGCAACATATTGTTGAAAAGAGAGTTAATGGGCTGTAGATACTGTAGGCTGCGGTTAAGGAGATGTGTGTAGGAAAGGGATTATGACTTTAAATCTCTCATGCGTGGGCACACAAACTATATTGGTGTTTTTATTTTCCATGTTACCACCTCGCTGTTAGCTGTGCAAGATAAACGTATACTCAATGGAAAAACAGAACACTTTCTGACTTCTTCAAACTACAATAACAAAGATCCTCTTCTACTATCTGGCTAGCTTTTTCTGTCGACCTCATGTGACCATTTTCTCCCAGACATATTACATTCAGGAGCAGAACTAGTTTCACTTAGTAGCTGCATGGCCAAAGTCCTACCTTCTGTTGCCTTCTTTGCACCTACTCTGAACCTCTCGACATCCTTAGCTTCACATTCATCCTAAAAACTTACCGTTCTGTTTCAATCTTCCTGTCTTACATTCTACTTGGTTCTTCACTTCACATTCGACATCAGACTACTTAACATTCTCAGTTCTTGTGTGTCTACTTGCACCGTCAGACGACTTACTGTGGCATTCTAAAGTGTTACGATGGTGGACTGGTTGCTTTGTGGGAGAGAAATCTATGGAGGATTTGGATCTCTCTGAAGTTTAACATGATGAAGTGACGTTTAAGTCGTAGTGAGGGTTAAATCTATGCGTTTACTGAGGCTACTTTCTAATGCAGAGCTGCAACAATTAGTTGATTAATCGATTAGTCGTTAGATAATCTCCAACCATTTTGATAATCGATTAATTCTTTTTGTCATTTGTCAAGCAAAAATGCCCCCAAAAAGTTACCGTGATGATTTGATACTTCTCTCCGTTTCATATCGTTGTAAACTATGGGCTTTGGACTGTCAGTAGGACAAAAACTATTCAGCCAAAAAAGAAGTCCATTTGTGCTGTTGGAAACAATAACAGGCATTTTTCACCATTTTCAGAATTTGTTTTTGACAAAACGATTAATCAAGAAAATGAATGGCAGATTTAACAATAATGAAAGTAATTATTGTTTGCAGCACTACTGTATAGACTAAGAGGAAAACAACCCTGCCGTAATGTCTCATTTTAGCATACAAGATTTCCTTGCTTTCCCTCAGTCACTGCTTTGCACCTCCAAGTGCTTTCCTTTTTATAGAACGGACTTAAAATCAACTTTGAAATGTGAACTGGCATGAAGAAGCTCCCAAATGGAACGCACAAATTTTGAAAACTGAGTACTGACAGCTAAAATAAGACTGTAGCATTGTATACTACCTGCTGTGCACACACGTCGATATGATACAGTAGTTAGGAATGCACAGTTAGATACCATACTAGGCTGTACCAAATTCACCAGGGAGAGGGAGCATTGGCTTTTAAAAAATAGAGATTTGTAGGTCTACTATGCAAAATCTGCTACAAGGACAAAATATCCAAGTTTGAACTGAATGATAGTCCCCCTGGAAAAGCCCAGAAAATTAAAGACTTAATGAAAAAATGCAAACACCGTCTGTCTAATTTCCTCCATAGACCCCCTGTCATAAATAGCACACAATGCCTTACATGCCTCTTTGTCTTACATTCATTATCATATCCACATGCCACATTAAACCCTGCCAAGAATATAGCTTACTTTACTGCAGAAATTCCTTATCAACATTCCTCAAGAATACACCTGCTAATCCTCCACTCTTTCTAAATAACTGCCTCCATGCACTGACCTCTTTGCAATTCAGCACCCTATTTCAGACTTACTCTTACGCTCAATACATTCATAAAGCCGTCATTTCACATTCTGTAACCCTTCTTCACATTATGTTACCATTAAAATTGGACACTATCCCAATGCTTTGAAGCTGCTAGAGATTATCTGTGATTTTTAGTGACCATATAATGAGCATTTGTACAGTTTGTCTTCCATATATCCCAACTTTGCTCTTCCTGACATAGCAAGGGACTTACTGCTGTCTGTGTATGTTGGTGGTATCCATGCACTTTGACTGAACATTGTGGTGACATTTCTTCCCTTCAGTGGGTTACCAGAGCAGACAGCACCCAACAGCAGCCAGCCATTGACATGACAACAACAAATGCCCTGACAGTTCCCATTTAGAAGCCTCAACCTCTATCAGGTCATTGCATATTTTTCTAAAATTGCATCTGATTGAGAGACCCAGTGCAACTTTTACAAAAACATTAGTTGATTTCACCTAAACAAAATATTGAATTAATGAAGTATGTTTTGTGGGTTCAGACCCCATGAGGTTGCCCAGAGATCCTCCTCCCTGCTGTTTTGAAATGTATACACCTCTCTAAAGTCAGTGGAAATGGTACACAAGACAGATGTTCTCCCATGTATCACCTATTCACAGACACAGACATATCAAAGACACAATGTTGTGTCCTGTCTGAAGGACATGGTAGAGGTTACCCACAGTATCTCTATCTATCCCCTGTACGGGGCACTCATTCACACACAGAATCGTACTCTGCATCCATGCTGTAGAAGAGGTCCACACGCACAGGTTAAAACACAATTCACTACATTTTTGAGAGCGATTCTTCCAAGGTGATTTGATAAAGCCAGTGAGTGGATAAGCTGCCACACATCCTCAGAATAACAAGTGCTCCAGCTCAGAGGCTCCTCTGGCTTTGATGTTTGCCTTCAAACCTGGCTTTATGCTGACAGCAGATGCTGAGTGAAGTATACACTACGGCTCCTTTTTCAGGTGACTTGAGTTCAGATCCACGCTGGGTTTAAAACATGACCCAGTTGTTAATTTGAAGCCTTTTAACGAGCTAGTGCAATAATAAGTGGTCACCTGGTAGAGAAGAGAGGCTGGTAAGAGGGTGACGCTCACTCTCTCACTCATTCACACACTTGTTTTTATTGTTACTCACTGAGAATTATCTTCTGGCTTGTTGGTAAAAATATTGCTCAGGCGTTTAGACCCTATCTACAAGAGTCGTGAGTAAAAACTAGTGATTTATACACTTTTTTTTTTATTTATTTATTTTTTTTTTATGGCTCATCTTCCCAGGAAGAATAGTTGCTTTATTTTTTATTTTATTTTAATTTATTTTATATGACACGTACGCAAGCAGTACCTCTCTTGTGAACTTTGTTTTTTATTTATTTATATCATACTCAGCTTCTGGGACTCTGAAATCCTGATCTTGTTGTTTATCATTATCATCATGATCACCATTATTTTTAATATTACCATCACTGCCGTGCTGTTGTTTTGATCTCATGTTTTGAGCACTATTATCATTTTAATCATCTTTTCCAAACAGTTTCCATACCCGCATCCATTTCCATCTGGGCTGTCATGAATTCCAATTTGTTAAAAAATTTTAACATCCAAAACAAAGCAATAAAAAGAAAAATAACAGCTATTAGTTTTAATGTCATAAACTCCTTTTTAAATGTAGTTGTTATTTTGTCCACACACTTTCTCATACCCTCATCTTGCTCAGCTGACCTGACCTGACCCAGGATTCCTGCTGATATCTTTCCCCTCTGAGCTGTTTCATCTCACTTGCAGCTTTAGTTTACCTTGGTGATTAGCTTAGCTGGTCGGCAGATGGTGGGTGGAAAGCTGGCTGAGCTACAGTGTCACCAACTTTAGGGCTCAACAGGGGTCCCATGGGTGAGTATTATGATGCCGAGTCAGCGCTGGAAATGCGTGAGTGGTGAATATACGGTACAATAGAGCCGACGGTGGATAGGCATGTGAGAAGAGATGAAATTGTCAGTGGGACTAAGACGCTTTAGCATGACAGAGACATGAAGGAGACTGCGGCAGAGAGAGAGGCAAACAGTGGGGGTGGGCGGTGGTAGTAATTCTGGCTCAGGCCCTGGGCTTTCCTCTGTGGTGGCAGGTGAGGGGGGGACTCCTCTCTCAGGCCCTCTTGGCTGCTGATAGTCTGCTGACCATTTTTATCCCTCAGCATCTTGTAGTGCACTTATGGAATGTGGTGGCTGGTGAGGGCCATTCCCACAGCCACCCTCAGGGCATGATGGGCGACTGTTCCCAGTGTCACTGTTGTCCTTTGTCCCGCCCTCAGTCTCCTGTGCTATGAGGCATCAGCTTTTGGCGCTTCTTTCCGTCCATTCTTTAGGGATGGCGAATCTGACGTCTTCACTGTCTTCCGAGGAGGACTCACTGGTTCACTGGTGAGCTCATGTAGCGATGGCTCCTTATACATCGCAACTGTGTGACAAAGATAGAAGCTATTGGTTAAGAATTAAGGAGGTGATTAAGGACTAAGATAAACTGGTTTGAATTGTGCTAAACTGATAAAAAGGACACAAACCCTCTATAACTTTAGGCAGGAAGTGTGCAGCTCCTTTGGTCTTCTTTACCCGGTTTCCCTTCATGATCTGGCCATCACGGTTGATACCGATATACCAGGAGCGGCCAGACTGGGTCTGGCGATACAGCATGGAGGAGTATGTAACGTAGTAGTTCTCAAACACACTCTCCTTGAACTTACACTCTGGAGTGAAGTGCTCCTATGGAAAAAGGGGAGAGGTGCATTCATATTGCTAAGAGAAGGAAAACTATGTGCAAATGTCATGAGAAAACTCGTAACATATTTTCTTGACAGTTTTAGTCTTTGAACATGAACTCCAGTGCATGTAAGCACAAAAAATCATGGACTCAAGCAGTGAAATACATTAATTAGGTGACTGTTTTGTGAAGGAAAGGATGGATAGAATTATATCTGGACATGTTTTTCTTTGAAAGCATCCTGCTTGTTGGGACCAGCAAGACAAGGGTGCATACTATACATGGACAAATAGCATTAACATCTCGGCTAAACACATTCCCAAAGGAAACGGGCGGAGAAGGTGAAAAACACTAGTACACCAATACAATACATACAAAATACAATATCAAATTCATTGCTCTGTTTATAGTTAAAATAGTGATTTATGTGAATACTTAAGCTATATTGTTTACCATGAATAGCCCAGCTGTCAAGCTTTGTGCATTGCCTACTTTTGAGAAAAGCTTTATTTGATCCCACAGACATCTGTGTAGTGAGCTCACCATTCAACAAACATTTAAACTTCAAGGACAGCCATAAGGCATTAGCACAGTGGTTCCCAACACTGGGTCAGGGCCCCTCCAATGAGTCACAAGATGAGTCATTGATTAATGGGATAGGAAAGAAGAAGAAAAATCAAAAGTTAGGCAAAACTTATTTTCTGGGCTTTTCTCAAATCTTAGTTTTTGTGTGAACTATTTAATAGTTTTACATGTTTGACCCTCAAACAATTATTCAGATGAGACAATCAGAGAAGTGTAGAGGGGATCCACCATACGTGGAAAAAGCCTTGCACAATTTCTCAAAGCCCATATGACATATGCATTTTGCTTGTTTTGTCTGACCAACAGTGCAAAACCCAAAAATATTTAATTTACTAGTATAGAGGACTAAGAAAAGCAGCAAATATTCACATTCAAGAACCAGTGATTTTTTGACATTTTTGCTCAATAATATTAGTTAAATGATTATTAAATTATCAAGGTTGTTGCCGATTTAATCAGAACAACTTCTCGTTTTTAATTGATTTGTCGACCAATAGTTTCAGCTTATTTAGATAAAGAAAAGTATAGAGGGGAAAATGCTGGAACTGCTCACAACTTAGACATGTAACCGGTATCCAGGGTGCACCTGAAATTTAGCAGCTCTGATAAAAATAAATGACGACGCCATCCGCGATCGATTAACTAGTGGACAATCGCTGCCTCGCTCCACTCTTCCTGCGGAAGAAAGTCAACAAAGCAGATTTATACAGGGAGAGAGAAACAGAAAGAGGCAGGCCAGTAGGCAGGAGACCGGAGGGGTGTGTGTGTGTGTGTGTGTGTGTTTAGGGTGGGGTGGAAGAGAACTGAAGGGAAAAGCAAGGTGAGCAGATTAAAGTAGTTTGCAAACACTAAATAAGATGGAGAATTAAGGTGAAATATTAAAATTGTGAAATAAGAAATAAATTACGAGAAACATGGTAATGTATTCTTTCAAATATTAGCATATATATATTTATTTATTCAAATCCCACTCCTGGTGGGGTATAATGCCGGTTGGAGGACAGAACAAAACTGGCTTGCAGACGCGACGTGGAATCGGTGGAATCAGCAGTATCGTAGACACAGTGTCTAAGATACTGCTTTATTTTAAGGGGTCACAAGCCAAGTTTGTGAACCACTAGATTGGCAGGGTTTTCAGACCTGGGTATGTAGAAAGATTAGTAAAAATCATTCCCCCAAAAGAGAATTATCCCTTTTTAATATAGGCTACTGTCAATTGTCCGTGACTGGCAAAATCTGAATAGACATTACAAAATCAAATTACTTGGATCAAATCCAACAGTATAGCCAATCATTGTAAATGATCATGTTCTAGCAGCACTTCCCCTCCCTCTCTGTCCTCAACATAAGGACTACTGAACCCTGCATAATGTTGACTGGTGATATTAACCAACAGTGACAGATATACATCTCTTTTAGTCTCCATCACGGTCTCGACAGGGTCCTTCCCCTGTCAGAGAGCAGAGCCAATCTGCTGGATTGATTAAGTGAGAGCAGCAGGGCAGAAATGGCTGAGTGGAGAATTTCTCTGCTACTGAGGATGACAGAAGAGGGCCAAAGGATCACAACTTGGCATAGACAAGCTTTAATAAAGAGCTGAAAGTACATTGAGAAGGTATGAGACCTCCATTTCACACTTATCACAGATCATCACCTTTTTCTTTCACAGGGAGGTGTCGTCCTTTAGCTGAGAAGGCAATTCAGGACTGTGTGCCCTTTCTCCAATCACTCCTGCCCTGCTGCTCCACCACAGTTTATGCCCTTTTTACCTGCTGTCTTCCCACCATAAGAAAACAAGCCCCTACCTTTAACTCAACAAACTCTCCCACTACCATCACCACCACATCGCAGAGCTATTTTAAGATCCTCTGACAGGTTTGATACCTTCTGCTGTGCTAACACAAAGGGGATGGGATCGATAGATGATCTGCTTCATTCATTATTAATCAGGCCAGAGAGCAAGTGGGGTGGGAAGTGCGGGAGACAGAAGGGGAAAGGTAGGAGAGACAGGAATAAGAGAGCAGAAGATCACTTGGAGAGGACAGAGGGGTTGCTGGGTAATAAAGGAGATTAAGAAGAGAGAACGAGAGAGGCCTGCTTCTTTGCATTTCCCACAGGACCAAGGAAGGAACGCTGGGCAGACAAGGGCTTATGGCGCCAGCACCCCACGATCTGACACTTATGTCTCTCTGGAAAGAGAACCCATCACTCCAACAAAATACCCTTCAGCTCAACCTCTGAAATGACACCAGTGGTAACCCCTCTCCCAAGTCATCCTATAATTACCCTTCATAATAAGTCCCCTGGAATTAGCCTAATGATAGAACCCACATCTTCTGTATTTCATTCAAGTAGTCTCCCAAGGTCTGGAGAAAAAAAGAAATCACAGTAAGAGAGCAGACAAGACAATGTGGTAAATGTCCTGAAAATTCAAAAACAGGCCATAAAAGTAATTTTTCCTGGTAGTCTACCACAATGGCCAATATGCCTGTCCCTAACTTCAAATATGTTGTTATAATTATCCCCATCTCTGAAACTCATCTTGAGGTAACCTCCAGACCTCAGCAGAACTACAGAGACCACCCAGGGTGTACAGAGTGAAGATATCACTCAAACCAGATTTACTTGCACATATGAATAATTGTTAAGAATGTGTTGAGGTTTTCACATTTGTAAGAGTGATGGGGGAATATTTCCATCTAAATGGTGGGTGCTCGGACTAGAAATTAAATAAAAACCTCTGTCTTCAACCCTGACTTATTGAGAGACTTGGGTAGCTTCCCTTCCATGTGTCTCAAGCCAAAAATGAATTTAAATTAAAGCAGACGAGAAAGGTAATATGTAGCATCCGTGCTAAGAATCCCCAAGATGGGGAGGAACCTTTTTTATGATGCAGAGCAGCGTCCCGACCCCCCCCCCCACACACACACCCGTCTCTTTTACACAA
>CM022491.1:14543941-14596006 GCA_011952105.1 Coreoperca whiteheadi
CCACACACACACCGCCTCCTTCCTCATCCCTCGTGTCTGATTACATCGATTCTACCTGCTTCAGGAGGCTTAGTGCTCCATGCCACCATACACTGGGACTGCACTTACCAT
This sequence comes from Coreoperca whiteheadi, assembly GCA_011952105.1. Taxonomy (NCBI): domain Eukaryota; kingdom Metazoa; phylum Chordata; class Actinopteri; order Centrarchiformes; family Sinipercidae; genus Coreoperca; species Coreoperca whiteheadi. The sequence continues at coordinate 14,544,053 of CM022491.1, forward strand.
CAAATAAGGACAATGAAGTACTAAAAATACACACTAATAGGGCAGAGTTCCCTAAATCTGACTCAAGTTTTTCCCTGCATATAATTAGGATATAAGAACAGGAAGGAAAGCTATGACTAAAAAGATAGTGAATCCATTAATAATATTTAATATCTTGTTTACTTTAATTTCATCATGCATGCACAAGCATGAAATCAGAACTAATGCCCCTGAAAATGAAGCTCCACTTCTGGAATTCAAAACATGTTTTAGCATTTCTGATGTAAATTATTTGCAGTCCCCTATTTAGACAGCAGAGGTCACAGTGTCATACGGGCTTCTAGCATCTATTGACTGTCCCATCAGCTCCAAGTGTAATCTATGGCAAACTGTGAAATCTGCCCAGCTGCAGTAATCCACCATATTTCCACAGTACTGCATTACTGCTGCAGCAACCCACTCACATGACAACGTGAAATGTCAAGCTCATTCACAACAATCCTCTGATACATACACCCAGACACATGCTCATAATCTGTGTGAATGTATGCAATGCAGAATGCCACCAGCAGGGCATATTGCTGATGTTGTTGTCGAGCCAGATGTAGATGCACTATGATGCCATGTTACGTAAGTCAATACAGCATAGCTTTGCTTATTAAGAGGGGTTTACAGGGGATGAGACTGGCAGTTAGTACTGTCTAGCACCACACATGTATGATCTGTCTGGAATGCTTTATGATAGCCCAGGAAGGCATGATGCTTGCATGACAAGAGCAGAGTGCATAATAATGTGCAGGGACTCATGCCTCTGTAGTCTTGACTGAGAGCTGGAAGGTCCCTGTCAATATAATGTAGCTGAGAGAGGAGTGGTAGCTGACGTTCCCTCTTTGACCCTCAAAGGTCACTGGCTCCACACTGCCTGCTTTCTTTATCAGAAATCTTCCTTACTTTTAATTGTCTAGGTTAAGACAGGACACAAATAGTGGTGGTTGATTGTGTGTCATCATCATCACCATAGGTGTTTCATATCTTGCCAAATCACAAGGACTACGTTCTAATATATTCCTGAGACAATTTTAGAAGGCGAGCACTGATACAAGGTTCCCATATCATGAGTCAATCAGAAAGAATAGATTTTGCCGTCCCTAAGTGCTTTTAATTGGCTGTCTGGCAAAGTGTCTGTCTTTATCATTGCATTTCTGCACTTAATCTCTTTTCTCTTGTTTTGGCCAATTATTCTCTCTCCTACTTTTTCTAATGTCCACATTTGATCCTTTTCTGTGATAAAAGCGATTCTATCTTGCTGCTGGTGTTGTCCCGCATCTCAATGCAATCCTCCCGTGAAAAGAATAGAAAGGACGTAGCTTTTCATCAATAGGTCTCACACTCTTTCTTTATCCCTCTCCTGTGTCTATCTGTCGGTCTTTCTCACTCTCTCTATCACACACAAAAGTATCGAAGGGCTTCACAGATCACAATCGATGGTATTTATTGTTCTGTTGTCCTTTTAAGTGTTTCTTTAATGCATTAAAGGGCCATATATACTGTATGATTGTGCGAGAGTTGACAACTGTGAGGAAAAATCCAAAAAGGAGGTCCTAGATTTCCGTGTAAGACATGTCCCCAACAGTCGATCTAGAGCTTTGGTGACAAAAGACTGCCTGCGACCAAATTGTCACAATGTGAATGCTGCTCGAACCTGTTTTAAAAACCATCCAATCTGAATAAGGCATGCTATTGTTAGGTCCAAAGCGTGGTTTTTGACTTGCTGCATGAGAGCAGCGCAGATGGATGACATGACTTTACATTTTTCTATGCATTCTAGTTAGGGATGCCCCGATGAAGTTTTTTTTGGCCCTGTGTGCTTGAAGCTCGTCGAAATAGGTTAAATCCTGGAACTGTGGAAAACCATACTTTGTCTACACAGTGCAGCCAAACACAACACTAAAAAAGACAGTATAGAACTACACACGTAGGCTGCTTTTTTGTTAAGATGAAGAATGCATCGTGTGTGTGTGTGTGTGTGTGTGTGTGTATGTGTGTGTGTGAGAGAGACAAGGACAGAGACAGGGTTTATGTCTTTTAATGAAGGGTTAGCTACTTGTTTTGCTGCTATTCAACAACAAAGAACACTGTTTGGAACAATTTGTCTGTTTATTTAGCCTAGACCTTCCCACTACTGTGGGCGGGGGAGAAATAGAGCGCTCTGGACAGCTCTCAGCAGCAGGATCAGCACCTTAGAGAGCGCTGTGGTGCTCGGTCCTGACAATTGTACTACTATAATGCATAAAGTTGGCGGTTTGCAGGTCGGGTCGGGTTCGAGTGGTTGATTAACACATGTTTGTGGGTCGGGCGGTGTGGATTGGCTCTCATAACAGGTCGGGTAGGTGCGGGTATTAAAAGCCCCTGACCTGTGCGTCACTGTTGGCCTGCTATTACGTTACTCAGAGAATTAAAGTTAATTAGTGACAGCTGATATGACCTACCGGTGACGTTTGTCATTTTAACGAGTGTGAGTGACGGACAGCACCGGCTAAAAATGAGCAGCTGCTATCTGAATGTTCTGTGCTACTAAGAAAGAGGGAGGCGAGATAAAATATTCTTTTCCGTCTGAGTTTAGCGAATCCGTGTATTTTGCCAACCTCCATGTCTGAACTCCAAGTCACTCATTGGTGTGCACAAATAATTTTTACATCACGCACTCTAATTTTCACTTACAGTAGATATGCAGCAGAATGTTGCCACTGTAGAGGCGGCTGTGGTAAAGGAGAGCAGCACTGCAACACTAGCCGGCTGAGGGGAACAAAACACAATACAGTAAAGTAAAGACAGGATTGGAATTTGATCGCTTAAAAATATCGAGATATTATTTATAAGCCGTATCGCCCAGCCCTACTCAAAATTGATAATGTACAGTCTGACACAGATTGCATCGAAGATTTTTGGTGTGAGTAGTGACCTGCTTGAAAGCACCAGGTATTTACAATAACAGGCAATGTGCATGCCCAGTCTTGATTGTTGACATGCAAGTTTTCACAGAAGCAGCTTTTGTCCCAGTCATGTCAGCCTCCTTCAACACGAGCCCTTTGCTCTCTCTCGCTCTCTGTCTTTGAGGAGTTTTCCAGAGCACATAGATTATAAAATGGGGCACGAATGAGCCAAGCTCTATTTTTATATCGGGATCAGCCATTTCCTGTTGTCACCTACAGGTAGTGAGGCTCAGATTTATGTCTGAGACAAGGCAGCAGTGGACTTCCTCAGCTTGTTTTAGAGCCTAGCCCCACAACCTGACCACTGCATCAATGTGCGGGGGCCATGAGAGAGGGATTCAAGGGAAAACTGCAAGTTATTCAGGAGTAAACAAATTACCATCAGAAAGCAGCAAAAGAGGCAGTATATGCAAGAAGTTGAGAACATAGCTGTAAGGAAGCGACTAGTTACTGTCAGTCACCTCGGCTCTTCTGACAGTGACAGTGATGAGCTTATTTATTGTAAATTAAAACATTCCTAGTCAGTGTCATGCACTCTCTTGGCATGGTTTTTAAATGTTTAAGCAAATACGAACATGCTCTTAGAGAACACAGACATGAATAAAGGGCCATATCATGCCACCTGCACGCCCTCCTACACCAGCAAATGACATCAGATACACGATAGACAATAACATGGGGTCATAAAATCAAACATGCGTGATATTACACAAGAAGACAATTATGTTCTATTGTACAGCACCTACAGCATATCAACTCATTCTTGTAACTGTCTGTATGTGCGTGTGTGTGAGAGAGGAAATTCTCTGAAAGAGGTCAGTGTGGGATGCAGTACAGCTATTGACTGGTGCTGAGGAAATCCCTTCTCCTCTGTTCACAGAGGCAAGGCACCGAAATCTATTGTATGCTAATCAGGGGCTCAGAAGATAATAGGAGTTGGTGTATTTGCCAAGATTTAACTCTCACATGTACAGATTATGCTCCCTCCTTTACATCTCCTGAGCATTAAACTGTTTTTGCATTCACTGCTTCTGCATATAATTTTACACATGTTGTGCTGAAACCAAAAAACAGATGACCACTAAAGGTAAATATATTATAGCGGGCTCTAGCATCACAGAAATCGAAAGATAAGAATGGCGGCCACAATTAGGTGTAAATAGTCAAAATTTCCCATAATAGCCATGTATTATAAAGCATTTAGCTATGGATAAGTGATTTGACACTGATCACGTGTTACCAGTGTTATGAGCATTGTTTAGGGAGCTGATCAAACTGCCTGCCCTGAAAGATTCACTAACTGCTAAGATGGCCTTCAACACTGATAGAAAATGTGTGGTTTTCATTATCAAGCTAAAGCAATGTTACAAGCACTGTCCAAGGTCCTGATCAGACTGGTGCTGAGTTAGACTGCACTCTGGAACCAGCACCAAACCAGAATTCCTGTTCACGGCTCAATCTTGAAACGGACTTCTGATGAAGACAATGCCTGCTGCTAATTTAGCTGATCTGAAGTTGTAGATTTGGTCTAGTAGTAGGTTTACTGAATACATCTAATTTGCCACTTTTACTTAATGAAGCCCTTATGGCTAATTGTTTGATACCCCTTTGACACTTAAGTATCATTTTAATTGTGTGTAATTGAGAGCTAACAAGGTGCTTTGCAGCATTGGCTAAATTAGACAAAACAAGTTGTGATAGTAACACTCTGTCATGGGTTTTTCACTTCAGAGACTTTCCCATCTCTCTTTTCACCCTCCGGATGATGCTTCACACGTTTCTGTTTCTTACCTTTTGTAATATGATCTACTAGATTGAAATGTCACCTGGTGTAATGTATGTTAATGTAATTAATCAATCACACCATTCTTTTTTTTCTTTTTTTTTTTTTTACCTGCAGCTGATTACTAATTGCATTTTTCTTTTGTGTGCAATAATATCATAGACTCATTGACTCAGTGATTGATTCAGAATCTCATGTATTTTAGGCATTAGTTGATTACTAACTGCAGAAATTGATCACAGTCGATATGTCAGCATGCTTGCCAGCATTCACTCTTGATTGGCCTAAAAGCACCTGGCACCTTAGTAACATTTGGAATATGTACTAAGAGTGAGGGAAACTGGACAATGTGTGAAAGTGTAAAAGGTACAAAAGTACTGATCTAAACAACAAATCAGAAACCGCATAATGCACCACCCACCTGCCCTGGACCTAAAATCTGTCAACAGTTCCCGCACTGAAGAGACCCCAGATTCTCCGACAGTAGTTTTCCACCCACTCTATCTACTATCTCCATTCCTCCCTCCCTGTCTTTCCAAAAGCTAATTGGAACTCCTGCAGGTAGTCTAACAGGCTGTCACCATGTCGCTCACTCCCCACCTCTCTGTGTCACCTTTTCCTCTCAAACATTCATGCACACTTAAACATACACACGCAGCTATCACACAATACTCCCTTTTCTATTAGTCTCTGAACCTTCATTAGAGCACTGCTTATTCTAAAGCAACTAGTTTCTTGTTTGGCAGAGTAGAGAATTCACTGCCATCTATTATGCATACACAGCGCACACACAAACATGCATCACATACTGTATAACTTAAGTTAAAATGGTAAAATAATGTCCTCAGTATTTTATGACACTTAAGTCCTTACACTAGATACTCAGATTCACATCAGCCATATTATCCTGTAATAAGAGCGACACTAAACTCAAGTCCAGTAACATCTTCTCTATTGGGCAGATATCAGGACCATGTACAACAAGACAAAAAGCTTATATCCCAAAACCAGAGCAAACATGTTTGGGTTTTCACTGAGATTTACTGTCACAGCAACGCATTTTTTATAATAGGGTGGTTGAGATATGTGATCAAATGGAAATTAGTTTTTCTATGTACACATGACTGATCTTTAGAGTGTACTTACCGAGGTATAGAGGTATCCTTCACTATTCATGGCAAGATATAACCCTGTCTTTGCCCCCTGGATTGCCACTATCCGCAGTCCCACTGGAATTAAGTTGAACTGTGCTAAAATGGGGAGTAAAGTAGGAGAGAGAGGGCACGGCGGAGAGAGAAAAAAGAGAAAGTCAGAGAATATTGAGAAATCAAACTACAATAGTAGTTAGTAGAAAAATGGCGTTTCTGTGTTCATTGTATTAGGCTGAATGGCTGCAGTTTCACTGCCACATGCTATATCTCTCTTAAGCCCAAATGCTGTGACCTCTCAGAGTTTCTGTAAACCCAGCACCATGTCACCTTCACTGAGCTTTACACTGCCTCTAAACCTGCATGATAATGGAGGTGTTCTGCCACACCAAATGGAGCTTAGGGCAAAGACAGTGAAAAGTGGATGGATAGATAAATACAGTACTCTGAACCTGTTAACAATAAAATACTCAACTCATCAAGAAATAACTTATGTTGTTGAATAAATAAGATTTTAAAAATATGCCACATTCAAACTGCACTCTGAAAAGGGGCCCATGTCTGAGTCTGTAAGGTCAAACCGGCAAATGCAAAGGCATGATACTAGGAAGAGAACACTGCAGAGTTTCTGGTCTGAAAACCAAATTCAGATTGCTAAAGGTCAGGATGAACATTCACATCATCTCAACAGTGGCCTTATCTCAATTAGACGCACTTCAAACTCAGGCAGCAGCCTTGCTTTTTGTGATTTATGAACTTCAAATAGTGAGTTGCAGGTCCAATCAGTGTCTGTGATTTTAAACACAGTATAGATGGCTTTTAAGGATGAGCACATATGCCAAGCATTTCTGCATACGAGCAAGGACACATTAAATTGCCAAAGTTTGACAGGCAGTTTGACGTGATGTTCCTCCCTATTAAAATACAAAAATAACGGTACAAATTGGAACAAATGTGACAGATAAGCTGACAAAATCCTAACTTTTGCCTTGACACATGGCCCCGATAGCACAGTGCGACACCTACTGTGGTTCTCTTTATCTCAGTATGTACAGTACAGCACTAACTTTTCCAAAGTTGGAGATTTGGCTCCCAATGAGGGTCCGAACTTGTCCAAACTTGAGCTGTATGACGGGAAAACTGCAGGTGTTACTTGCATGTAGTACAGTATGGCTTCTACCCAGTTCCTCTAGTGTTGCTAAAGACTAGACCGTGAATAATTTGATTCAAATTGCACAACACAACCACAAGCAAAAACATGTAGGTTATAGACAAAAACACACACACACACTCACAAAATGAGCAGCTTTCATCCCTTGTGCTGTCCATGGTGCCGTCAGGCTGCATCTGCAGGTAGTATCCATGTTGGCTGTACAGCCGGGTAACAATGCCCTTCAGCTGTGGCTCTGCAAGGGAGCACAGGAAAATAACATTGTATTAGACAGGTGCCGTGGCCAGAGGTGGAGAGCAGAAATGGCATTCACTGACATACAGAACCTGAAGAAATAAAAAGGGTTAGTCAATTATGTTTAAAGACACTAGCCACAGAGGAGTTTTGGTGTGTGAGATATTATACATAAAACATGTTCAAATATTGCAAACATTTAACTTGTTTAAACTGTTGTATGGATTGCATTGACATTTTGTACAGACATTCATGGTCCACAGAGGATGAATCCTAATGAATTTGGTGATCCACTATTTGTCATAATCGAGTCAAAATTTGACAAAACTAATGGCATTACCATCATCCTCAATTGTTGTTTAGTGTTTATTACCAAATGTTAGCATTCTAACACACTAAATTAAGACGGTGGCAATGTTAAACATTATAGGTGCTCAACCTCAGCATGTTGAGATTGTCATTGTGAGCCATTTAGCTCAAAGCATTTAGAGCTGCTAGCATGGCTTTAGACTCTATCATACCATCATGCAGTGTCGAACTGGTCTAGAATCATTACATACAAGACTTGTGATCTCATGCAGTGTCAGTGTAAGGTATGGTTGTATGTTATATCTTTCTTTAGACTCGGATCCCTCATTTCCAGTAAATAAATAACAAAATCATGAGTCAAACATCAGTGTAACAACTTTAGGGAGTTTTACCACGAGGGAAGATGCCTGACAGAATGATTGACCCCTGACATCATTGCCATAATAGAGGAACACTTATCCAAACATAGAACAATTCATAGTACTAAAAAAGAAAATAATACAGATATTTATGTTGTATATTTCCTCTTAGAAGTTAGAAATGTCTCTCTAGAGGTGAGCAAATGTAAAAATATTAAGCACAAAAAAAAAAAGAGTTTAGGCTTTCAGTATTCAATAACAATTTCTTAGTTAATTAGTGAATTGCCCAGGGTACAGTTTTGGATAATTCACCAAACACTGGAAATGTATAACATACAATGAGTCTGAAATTCTATAGCAGCTAGTAATTAAACCGATGAAGAAAATACATGTATAACGTAAGCTAACACATCAGTCCACTTTCTTGCTACCAGTGGTATTTTTAGCAAGAGCTGGGGACATGAGAGGATAAAGTCAAGTGAGAGAGTTAGTCTGTCTGCCACTAAATAAAATATATATAATCAAGGGGGCTGGGTGGTGGAGGAGAGGATGGAGGGTGAATAGAGAGGCTGAATGTTTCATGAGCGGAGTCCCTGCAGCCTACTTTGCGTTCATTTAAGAAACAGACAGAGCATTTGCAGCAGCTCCCCACATTTACACGGACCACTCTCTATGTTGGGGAAATCAAAGTTGTCGCCTGAGCTCAGCACCTCGCTGCCTCGGCCAGGCTACTCCAACAGCAAGGAGAACCCCGCAGGTCCCCTAACTTAGCTTAAAGCTCAGTCATTTAGTCTGGTCAGTGAACTGACCGGTCTCCTTCAGTGCAGCTTTAATAAGGGGGATGAAATATGGATGAAGGAGCAGTTTATGACGGAGCCTCTGGAGGACTGAGGGCCATGTGGGAGTTCCCCCTCCGCTAAACCTAGGCCATGCCCTCACACACTCCCCAGGGAGGCACCGGGGGCGCAGCGCAATCTGCCTGTCTTCTTCGGACTAGCACAGGGAGCGAGGGAGTGGCAGAAGATGCAGGGAGGAGATCTGTAGGGCATCTTCCCAAAGGAAGTGTGCCAGGGTTGTCGCATCACTGAAACTGTGACCTACTCCCATTGTTACATCTGCAGCACTCCCCATCCTCTCTCTTTCAAAGGTGCTTGTCAAAACATTTCAGTGTCTGTACTCTTGCACTTTCTTCTTCTTCTTTCTCCTCCCCTTTTCCATTTCATATCCTGTTGAGTTATGTACGCTTTCATCCTACCTAATAACTTCATACATCATCCAATCAGAGGAGGGAAGCCGTTCATTACTTGTCCCCACAGATGCAAAGCAGAGAGATGAGAGAGAGAGAGAGAGAGAGAGAGTGAGAAAGGGAAATGGGAGGATCAGTGAGGAGAGAAGTGCGCAGAGGGACAGCAGGGGAACAGAGAGAATGAGATGGCACTGTTATTTCATTAAGAGTGACGGCTGTATGTGCTAGAGAAAAAGCACATTTAGCCCGAAATCCAATAGACAGCTTGTGCAATATGGCTGCAATCAAAACTCCCATGCTTGGTGTCAGGGGCACTAAAACTAATGTTTCACTTAGAAGAGCTGGCTCGAACTTTAAAATCCTCATCCTCCAATACCAACGCACAATAAATTCTGATCCGCTGTAATGAAAGCATGCTCCCAGCAAAAACAGTTCTTTTTCACTGCAGCTGCATTAGAGATTCATAGATGATAAAACAAAAACAAAAAAAACGGCTAAATTAAATTTACATGAAATGATCCTAGTCACATTTTGGCTGGGAAAATCCAGCAATTCTATCCTTTAGAATAATCTATGATGTTCACTGAGAGAGCTCACCCTCAAATTATGAGCCAACACCACCCCACCCCCAAAACTGACATATAAATTCAGCAAAGAACCGTCAGCATTGTGGACAGTATGGAGTATGAAAGACTGATGCAACTGAGTGTGGCAGTTAAAGGATTATTACTGTAGTAGAAATACTGCAACTTCTACTACTAGTAAGCAAGTACTTTACATTGTTGAGCAGTTATAGTGTTTGGGGCAAATGTACACCCTCCCTGCCACTCATTCACCTCTGCAGCATCGTAGGGGCGGAGTGTCCCAGGGTGTCATAGGGGTGCATAGATTTAGACTAGAGGACAGAAATACTGGATTTTCTCAGGGGGGAAAAAAGGAAAATAATTTCTGTTGCAATCAACTCTATAAAATGGGTCCAGGATCAGTAAATAGTGTGATAAAGAGACTACATGTAATTTACAAACTCAAAACAGTGGCTTTAAAGCTGTTAGTTATTTTTTGCTGTTCTTTCCATGTATGCTAGCGTCTACTGTAAAATAATAAAGCTATTTTTTTGGCTTTAATAGTTCAGTGCTACAAGGCTTTTAACAACATGCAAATGACAAAACTGTGCATAATCATAACACTGACTCGACTCGGTGTCATCAAATAGCTCTACATCCCCATGCGTATTCTGCCAACTGCTGCCCTCTCACTGTCTTGACAGCATCTGTGTCTGCATAATGCACGCACACACACACTTTTTCTTCCATTATTATGAATTTTGCAGGATGTTGTCATTAGGAGTAATACATCAAAACTTCAACAAACACATCACATTATTGCGTGACATGCCACTTTCATCAAAATAGAAAGTAAAATGGAGTACATCACACAGACCACAAACACACGTCTGTGTTAAAGGTTGGAAAACACGTATGTAATATGAACAACACCCAGTACTGAAGATCTGTTCACAAAATTTACAGACTTCTCAAATTTTGAGAGTTATTAATGTTAAATCAATAACAATGCTTTCTATTTACACATAGAATGTTTTATACCGGATACTTGAGTAGTATGTGGCTAATGGCGTCTTCATACAGTATATGGCACTGAACTGGAACACCGCTTTTTTTAACCTTTCTGCTGCAGGGGATAAATTAAAGGGGTACTCGAGAGATTTTCTATTGCATTTCAACAAATACACTCTCAAGAGACGGATTTTAAAAAAGATGGGTCAAAATCGAAGCAGCAGAGAAATTCCTGACTTTAGTCTTTTACTTTATGGCTCAATCTCCAAAAACACTGGACCCTACATGTCCCACGATGCAACTGGAGAGCATCTTTCATGAGACCTTCCCTGCCTCCTAAATGCCAACTTCTTTCAAACCTCAGCTTCAAATTTCAATCCCTGATGATGTCATCATCCATGTCCAAGCCACATAAGAGTGAGCACACATTAGTAGGCAAGCCAACTTTCTTTCCCCTTCATAAGCCCTGGAGAAGTGCACTGACGGATAGTGACACACTGTGACAGCAGTCTACCTCTGGTCAGACACAGAGTTGTTTACATGAGCAAAAAGCCTGTGTTTGTATCATGAGGATGCATAGTGTGCACATGTACTCTCTACTGTTCCACAGGGGTAAACAGAGAAGATGATAACTCAGAAAGCTACTGACTCAAAGGTCATGTTTAGTGATTTGGGTATTTTAGGGCATACTTGTATTCAAACAGTAAGAGCATATTTTATATGGCAGGGAGCCAAAAGCAATCATAGTTTTTTAAGACCATCTAATGCGGTGGTGGAAAGAACCAAAGTACATTTACGCAAGTACTGTTCTTGAGTACAATTTTGAGGTATTTGTACTAGAATATTTCCATTTCAGAAGGAAATATTGTCCCTTTTACTGCACTACATTTATCTGACAGCTGCAGTTACTAGTTACTTTTCATATTAACATTTTACATTAAAAAAATTATAATACACTTACAAAATACAATGCCTTGTTAAAGATTAAATTGGTGGCTCCCAACTGTTTTGGCTCATAACCCCTTAAAGGTCCAGTGGGTAGGATTTAGTGGCATCTAGCGGTGAAATTAGTTTGCAACCATTTGACTACCGCTCGCATCACACTTTCCCCTTCCAAGCGTGTAGGAGGAACTACGGGGGCCGCAAAACTTGTGAAAAATGCGAACAGCCCTAGAGCTAGTGTTTTCATTGGTGCGTTTGGGGCTACTGTGGAAACATGGTGACCGCTGTGGAAGGGGATCCGCTCCCTCTGTTTATTCTGAGGTAATGAAAACACAATGATTCTTACTTTCAGGTGATTATACACAAATGAAAACATACTGTACTTATAAATATTATATTCCATTTTTGTTAATAACTCCTCCTAAATGTTACTCACAGGACCTTTTTAAAAGAAGCAGTGTCTAGTCGGGGCCTCTTGTCACATATGAGTCTATGAGTTATTTCCCATTTAAATAACTGTTAAGACACAAAGAGTCCCCAAAAAAGACTACAATTGTATGTATCGGAACTTGATTTTTCTTCTTTCTTACCCCATTAATCATTTCACGACCCCTCAGATTTATCTTGTCAAAATTCCCATCATTCCAAGGCCAACATGATGTATTCAAACTGCTTGTTTTATTTGACTAACAGTCCGAAAACCAAAGGTGTTTAATTTACTATCGGGACCCTTGAAACAGAAGATTTGGCATTTTTTGCTTGACAAATGACTGAATTTATCGATTATCAAAATAGTTGCAGATTTTATATCTATCCACTATTTGATTCATCGACCTCTCATTTCAACTGTAGTATATGCCTTTATATTAAATGCATAACAATTCAGAAGAGCCCTGGTGATTTGATATTCATGTGACACAACAATGTGAGCCCCCTGAGGTGTTTAAAATGAAGCCGTGGTTCAAGACGGCCTTTTTTTTTTTTTGCAAGTGAAAAGGGAGGGACGGCATCCATGGACTCACGACCGAAAAGGGAGTAGGTTGACGTTGAAATTGTGGTGGGAAATTAAACTTGTTGTTTTCAGGTTGTAGGATGAGATGTTAAACTTCAGCTCAGAGTAACAGGCTTAGATTCCCAACTCATGTAAAATTGTCTTCTGTGAGCAAAGTATATTTCTCAGGTTTTCTGTAATCAACAATGAACCATACAAGAACTGGATCAGCACTTAGTAAAAGAAACTCCTCTCTTGAGCCAATTGAGACTGCTCATGATCATGATTAATCCTACCATATGTATCTTCTCTGGTGTGGGTCATCTTGCATGAGGTGCATCCCTGTTCTGTGGTTAAAAGAACAGCAGGGACTGCACATTATCTTTCAGGGCGCAGGGACCTGCAAAGACATTTTGGGGGGGCAGTGGCTCAAAAAATAAAAATAGAAAGAGCACTCACCCCACCCACAAATTGTCTATTCCCACCCCTATGTTGCCACACCACAATTCGTAATGGCACACTATTCATAACGTGCTGTGTTTAAACACTTTATTTCTTGAAGAAACCACAAATGAATTAATTGTTCTGTTATTTGGACCAGTTCAGTCACATTAGATCAGGAAAATTGCAATTTAATGGCATCCATACAGATTTCCAGTATGTACGAGAGCCTGACTGAATTTATTATTATTTTCATTATTATTTCTTTGGAGGGAAATACGAAATTCCAACTATTCGAGATATGGAGGTAGATAAAGTACATTTCTGAGCTGGAATGGAAAAAAAAAATAGACCTTTTCTTTGCGGATTATGCATTGCTTTTGTGCCATTATGACTATACAAAGATACTTATTTTTGTTGTGCTTTCCCACGTCACGTCACTACATCAGTGTTGTAAACAATGTGGTTAGAGCACTCTTGACCGGACAATGTCATTTTAACTACTACTATATTTTTGTCTACTGCAAATTCTTTTTACATAATAGGCCAACAAACCGTACCAATATCAATACACCTCCTCTCCATCTTGCTTTTTCTTCAGCATTTCCTTTCTGTTCATTGCACTACAATCAGCCGATGATCAAAATGAACAATGAACGTTTGCATCATTAGGTCTCTCAAATGCAAATGAAAAGCCTAGACCTGGGCCAAAATACCAGCAACAAGATTTTATATATATATTATTGCTATTTTACACCAGAATAACTGGCTGAATTGAGATGTCTTAGATTAATAGTGGTTTAATTTCACAACTGTGGCAAACTATGCCGAGGCTTAGGGCCAACACTATCGTTACCTGGCTGTTACCAATGAAGGCAGGTCAGGGAGACGTGGATCATGCTGCTCTGCAGGGTGCTCAATTTGCATGCGTTAACTCTGGTGGCTGTGACAAGGGAAGTATAAGAGGGAGGGGCAGGGGTTCGTCTTCTCCTTCGAGGTTTTATGGTAGTTGGCCGTAAACATCGTAAATGTCTTGCAAAAAGGGAACTTATCTAGTCAGAGGCCAAAAGGGCAGGTGCTTGAACACCACCTGGGTGCTATCTGTGCGCTTGCCTGTCAGGGTGAGCACACCTGCATCTGCCATGCAAAACTATCACTAGCTATGCCAGAAACACAACCTGCAGCCTTGGCTGTCCTAGGTATTTCCCGTGGAGAGGAGGTGTACACTACATCCATCACTCTTGGGACACGTGTGTGCTTGAGTGACAGAAAACATTCCCTGATCCAGGTCAGTGGAGTGTGGGTCAAAGCGAGCTCCCTGTCTGTTTTTATATACATCAGCGCACCCGACAACATATTTACTCATCAGCAGGCCCATTTCCAAGTGACCTCTCCACACGTGAACAAATATATGACTTGCAGTTGACAAGCTGAAAAGCAAGTGTGTAGGGAGAGTGCCTTAAGGCATGCTGTATATGTACCTTTAGTCTAAGTCACATTTTCCTCTGCCAGTGCTCAAAACTGCATTGTATGTGTAACTGGTAATATAATTCTATGTAACTGTTTAAGGAACAAGAAGTTCATCTTAAAGTGAACTTAAACTTAACACTAGTCACATGGATGATGCATAAGTATGATGGATTTACCAGTTGACAGACATTTTCTTGTAGTTCTATTATGTTGGAGAGAAATATTTAATTTACATTATTTGAGACAGAGGTAAACAGAGTGCACTTAGAGCATTTTGTTTAATAAACTGCTTGCCTGTAATCCCAGCAGTTACCACTGCATGGTCTACATAGGGATGTCCCTCATCAATTTACATTCGGCGCTGATAATCATTTTGAAAATCACCTGGGGCAGACTGAAGCCTAGTGTTACAGTACAGCCATTCACAGCGCAATTATGTGTGTATCTGTTAAAATGAGGTCAATGCACATAAGAACCCAAGGTAATCACTTC
Organism: Coreoperca whiteheadi; assembly: GCA_011952105.1. Taxonomy (NCBI): domain Eukaryota; kingdom Metazoa; phylum Chordata; class Actinopteri; order Centrarchiformes; family Sinipercidae; genus Coreoperca; species Coreoperca whiteheadi. Next base: position 14,559,185 of record CM022491.1, read on the forward strand.
ATGCATCACGGCTGCCATCAAGGACACTTAAACCCTTCGCTGCAATGTAATTGTTCTGAAACATAAGCAGTGGTTGAGGTTTATCGCTAATCAGCGTAGCGTATGGCTCGGTGTTGGTTATCACTGCACTAATGTATTTATCTGGCTTGATTTAAGCACAGTATGTTTCTTACTGATCTTCCTCTAGCCAAGCTCCTCTTGATAAGGTTGGAGGTAATTAGTGGGGGCCTGCATGACTGGGCAACCAAGGGCATTTCTTCTTCTGCTCTGACCAAACCAAACAACAGGGGTTTTCCTTGGTTTATATTTTCAGGACTCCCTGACTGTCCCCTCCCTTCTCATCATGCTCTCTTTCACTTTCAGCTGCTTTCTCTATACATCTCTCTTTGTGTATGCATGCATACGGTCCATGTGTGTTTGCGTGCATACATACATCCACACATGTGCATGTGTACTACATATACTGTATGCAAGAAAGAGGGAGCCTGTTTCTTGTGTAGTGTTTGATTCTGCTTCTAATAAAAGGCGAACATGGTTCCTCCTCTTTTTCCTTTTCTAAACTGGGCCATGAGCGCTACAGTGCTGCTAGTAATTATCAACCTTGTGGGAAGAAAGAGGGGGTGAGACGGTGAGGAGCAAGGTAAGGAATGAAGTCATGAAAACAACATGGAGGCAAGACTGAAGTATGCTCTACCTTGGTCCAGAAATAAAAGAGAGAGAGATAGCAAGAGCCAAGAAAAAGGGCAGTGATGGAGCGATAGAGCGATACAGAGTGTGACAAGTGTGAGAGGTAGGGAGAGGAGATAGGGGAAGACAGGTTGAAGAGGAGGGATAGCAGGACCGGGCTGAGGTTAAAGAAGGAATAGGAATGAATGAGGTGTATCACATCACCTGCAACTCCCACAATGGCCTCTTAATTTAAATTCAAGGCTTCATAAGTCGTTCCATGTGTGACAATGGAAGCAGTTCAATAAGTGAGACAGAGTTATTGCTGCTTATTAATGGTGCTGACAAGAGCATGTCAAACACGAGCCGCAGCAAATAGGACTCACACTGCTTCCCTGACACACATTCAGTATGTGCTTCATTAGCAGTATGACACAAACATATCAGAGACAGTTATCAACATGCTCAGCGCAGGAGATTCGATGTGATTTTTTATTTCTCCATGGTTAAAATGTTCTACTTACTCAACGGTGCTGTCACATGGGCTACCTAGAAAAACATGAAGGCACAAGAGTAGGGCTGCACAATTATCGCAATATTATCAAAATTGCAGTATTGCAATATCCAAATCCCAGAAGCTGCAATTTTTTTTGCTAAAGGTAAAATGTGTGACAAAACAGCATCCTAATGAATTGCTGCAGAGATGCCCCGGCCTACAAATCTTGGTCTCCAGATGTAAGAAAACATGTTTGTTTGGTACAGACCCCAACAAATGTCACATCATCATGATTTTAATAGTTTTTTCACTGAAAGTGAATATTGTGACGCCAAAACGATCATTCCCACTAATCGTAAAATCATATCGCAATCATTATATCGGTCAAAAATAATCGCAATATGATTTTTTTTTTCTTTTTTTAACAATTCGTGCAGCCCTACACAAGAGCAAGAGCCTACCAGCTCCCCAATACACCTCACCTATCCTTTTTCCCATAGACCCTCCAGCAAAGACACAAATAGGCACTTTAATATATGCAGAACAAACATTCCTCTGCACTCCCACAGGGGCCCAGACCTCTGTCAGATCGTGTGGTGATCACACAAGTAAACAAACAACTAAGCTAAACAGCACGGGGATGGACAACAAAGATTCAGATTTTGAACCTGCATTGATTTGCTAGCTGAAACACATTGATACAGTCCTCACACGGTGTGCGTTTCCCACACAAAAGAAGAAGAAGAAGAAAAAACCATGAGTAGAGATGTTTAAGAGCAGCTTGGCATGGGAGGAGGGACTCCATTGTATATTTAAGCAAAACATTGTCTGAGATTAAGTTTAGCTGACACAGTTTCACTACTCACACAGCTGCAGTGAAATGTACAGACACAGATATACACACAAAGAAGTAGGCACACAAATATGCTTAAGCAAATAAATGTACAGTACAAATTATGCAAACATGCATGCCAGTGAGCAAAGCGCAGGCTACCCTCTCTCTACTATATATTTAACGATACTGACGTCTAAAAGTCATAACGTGAATGTAAAAGAAAATCTATATTAGTGCCACTTTTTCATTGTTGTCTGTCCCACAGCTGAACTGCACTTGCCATGCTCGCATAGCAAATGCAAAAGCAAAAGCATAAAAGTGACGTTTCAGGTGTCGCCGTAAGGTGTTGCCTCTTTAATGACATATGTCCGAGACATTCTGCTTTGTAAAACAAGTGGAAAACAAGGCAGAACCCTGAACCTAGACCCTACAGTTGAGGTTATGGGAAGCTAAAGGTTATGGGTCATTGAGTTCCCATAGTGGAAAAGACCTATATATGTGACAAGAAAAATACTTAAACCTGGTGCTTTTTACTCTGGAACATGTTTAAATAGCAAGAGGAATTTCAAATCTGGTATGATGTACTTCTCTTGCAAACCTGATTAAATAAGACTATACATGATGGTCACAAACCGCTTTGCACATCTTGAATCAACAGTTAACACTTGTTATGGGTGAAAACACTGATCAACTGGATTCTGCCAATGTGAGCACTGTCATGTGAGACTTTAATCTGATTGTCATATTGACTCCTTTGTGTGCATACCGTCGGTACATGTGTACACACAGACATCTTTTTGTACTTGCATCACATCCCCCATTCATGCCCCTCTTCCTCTCTCTACCTCTCCTCCTTGCCTTCTCATCATTAGCTCTATAGGTGTCCTCCATCCTCACTGTCTTTCTCTTGTTAGAGGTAAATTCAATCTGTCCTTGTCAGCTTTAATCAAAGCACCCACAGATTCAATTTAGTAGATATGCGTGGGAGGTTAAGGTGGTATCTCCAGGACGAGAGGAAACAAAAGGGTGTTCTTTGTACACACATCCCTCCACCGCCTAACTTTGAATAACACTTAAGGCCTTTGTCAACAGCTTCTCCTTAGCTCAATATCTTTTCACATGCCAACTCCGAACTGCAATAATACTCAAGCACACTGATCCCCCTGATCCTCTCCTGTCCATTGACTTCATTTGCTGAGCGTCTATAGAGCGTTTGCAACCCAGAGACATAAAGTTAAATCAACCTTCAAAATTAAAATATATACATAAACAAATCCCTTAATTTCTAATGGGTTTCTACTTTATGTCAGACACGCTAAAATATTAGAGCTCAAAACTTTGTTGTTTCATTGTGGTTTAATCTGATGTATACATCTTGGACGAAGTTTGAGGGACTTCACCTTTCTTCTACGCATGAACAGCTGCATCCGCATCCTTTGGTACCAGGAACATTTGGTACCAGATAGTTAAGATCCCTCTGATGAAACAAGGGTTTTTCAAAGCTGAAAATCCCAAGAAATTGGATGACCTCAACAGCAATCAACCAGTAATCTGTTTGTCTCGTCTGGATGGAGACAAACATAAAGCTGCTGTCTGGAAATCTCGCACATTTTCAACAGGGCTGGACATCGTTTGAACATTTTCAATACTAGTGCTGTTACGATAACCTAGTTTTGGTGCTGATACCAAAAAGATACTTTGTTTAATACTTTACTTTGAGAAATATAAAGATGTTTTCTACAAAACCCTGTTTTTAAAACAAATGTTGCATATTAACAAGAACTTTTCCTAAAACTGGCAAAGGTTTGATTTAAATCAGGAACTATCAAGTTTACTGATAAAAGTAAACAAGATTCTAAATGAGATCAGGTATTTGATGTCAACTTTCAGTACTTTTGCACTCATTTTGGTTGGTACCAAAAGAAGATTGAGGTTTTTACATAACTTACGGGGCAGCTGAGAGACAGTTTTGTGAGTTTCCTAATGTTTACCGCATGCTCAACCCAGTTTATGTATGTTAAATTTTTTTAAATTGCTCATGTCATTTATTCAAAAAGTGTCTCCTAGAAGTTTATTTACAGACATTTGCACCAGCAAGTAAGTTTGGAATAGATGGTTTTACTAAATTCCGCCAACAATTTCTACTACCTTCATTACCGTGATTATTTCCATATTCTGAGGGCACGGTGAACACATCGCAGTTCTCCTGTCTTTGTTAGCAGTTCGATTTTGATTTGCCACAACAGAGTGCCTTTCTATTGGTCAAACAGACCGAGCAGTCACAGCAGGCCCAGCGAACCAGGCTCCTTGTCTGCCTAGCCAATGACTATGTATTTCATTATTTTGTGTTATTTGTTAAACGTTTTACACTCAAACTCAGCATCATCAGGACTGCGTGGGTGTAGTTTGATCAGACTGGATTGACAGTAGCGGGCTGGCAACATTAAAAGCAACCCATCGACTGCTGATTGGTTTTGATAACAATTTTGGGTAAGCATGATTGGTGCAGGGCAGTATGTGACCAACTTCTTCTAACTGAGCCCACGTCAAACCAGTCAGCAGTGCTCAGACAAAACACAAATATATGTCTTTTATGTGAAATAACTAAATCCATTCCAACTTGAGCCCATTGCTTACAATAAGAGGCTGATTGAGAAAATATGTTTTGAGGGCCTATAACCTAACCAACTATGGGGGTCAGGATGCGTTCTGATCCTTAGGTTCCCCCGACTACCTCCCTACGGTGTGTGTGTGATACAAGAACAAAGCACTTCCTATGCTAAATAAATTAAAAATGCATCTGGCATAAACAAGTAGCATATAAACGTAATTTCTAGGAGACAGGGTTCTATATTCAAGCATCTGCAAGCAGCCAAGTTTAAATAAAACACCTGCAACATTCATTAAATAGAAGAAAAATGCTCATCTTTCAATTAAAAACAACCTACTTTCTGGACAGATTATTAAACAAGAGAAGCACTTCATGTCTGAAGGAAGCTGTTTTGCAGCACAGTTAACATCCAGCCCCATGGCTTCCCATTTCATGTGCTTTTCCACATGCTGCATCTATGTCAGGCTGATTAACAGTTCTTTTCAGTCCCAACCACCTTCCCTTTAATCTCCACTGCTATCCCTAATTCTCTTCCTGTATTTTTGATTACCTTTTTATCTGTGTCCTCTGCCCCCGTTATTGCCGCCCACCTCCACCTTTTGATACAATTTTCTCTGACATCCGTAAAATCTTGACTTTTCTCTTTAAACCTCTGTTTACCTTGGCAGAGTCGCCCTCTCTCTCTCGCTCTCTCTCTGACCCCTGTCACAGTCAGTAAAGTTCTGATGAGAAGCTACCTAACACTGCATTGTCTGATCAGGTGTTGTTGAGTAAGCGAGTTTGCAGCCCTGATCTCTTGGGGTCAGCTTAATGCTATCCTCTGCTGGATCTCTCCTTGTAACCTGGTCTGCTGCCCACCAGCCGGGGCCTACATTTGTGCTCCGGCTGTCGACTGGCCGCTCGGATGCTTACTCCTACAACATACTACTGTGCACCCCCATGCCAGCCAGGCCACTCAATGCTACAAGGTGTCCAGGTCCGCACTATATTTGTATGCATTAGTTTCCAATGACTCAGCTAATAGTGTTGTTATTTTTAATGCATGTTTGTATTTTTATGGTATTACTACTGTGAAGCCTAGTGACATTTTGCTTCTACCAAAGTCCAGATAGTTGTTAAAAAGGTTATTTCTTTGTATCACACATCTGGCTAATTTGGGATTTAAATGTCTGCGGTCTGTTTTTCGGCATTATTTCCTTACCAAGCACACATGTTTATGCTACGGTTGTGTGCTCATTTGATCTAACTTAGAGAAAGGTACTAGAGGTGATACAAGCAGCTCAGTATCCCTCCCTTTTCAAGTCAGATTCCATCTTGAACAAACTAGGAGGGTGATTATTGATTAACCGCTATACATTAATGAGCTGATTTGATCTGAAAAGAGGGCCGCAGTACAGACCACAGACAGTGGGGGAGTTTTTTCGTAGGTCAGGCCAGCACTTAAAAGGGTCTCTTGTATAGTAAGGACACCTAGAGGAGGATGATGAAGAGGGAAGACGCAGGTAAAATCAGGCAGATTCTGTGGTTTGTCACTGATCTCATCCAGTGTGAGCTTTGTGCCAACCACATGTATAAGCAGCAGGGTTTATGTCCGTCCCTATCACTTCAGTAGCCCGTTGCTTTATGGCAGTAGTAAATATAGCTTATGTGTGCTGGTGTGACGCTAATATGACAGCTGAAAAAAAACTCTCCTCTCAAAAAACACAGCTGGCAGAAAACCTTCAGAATCCTGTGATGGCAGTGCTGTGTGGAGAAACTGGATAAATGTTTTTCCTGGTAACAAGGTATTAACTTGTGGAAGGGACAAACTATTATGTGCACTTGTGTGGCAAAAATGTGGAAGCGTAATCTCTGAGCCTTTTTCAAACCCACAGAACTTTTTATTCCAGCAGCCAGAAGTATATTTACAGTATATGCAGGAAGGAGGCGGCGCACTTAGTCATTTCCTGTATCTGTGTCACATGGGTTTTGCCACTGCCCCGCCCCTTTAGGAAAGCAGCAGCGGGCCCTGAGTTTATTCACTCCAATGGGAGAAGTGAACGTGACCGATTCTTTCGCCTCATAGTCTCCGAAGAAAATATTGGCCCCGTTTTTCACAAGCCACATATCGTCCAAATATTGTGACACTAAAATAGCGTTTTGCAGGCAGACAAATCAGGAGAAAATGAACTTTGTTCGCGACCTCTCTCTGTCTCAGCAACACACTCTCGCGAGATCTGTTGGTCCTGTACCCTCGGTCTGGTTTCACAGCGGTGCTGCCGACGTCGCTTTCTGACCGGATAAACTCTAAAGGGACTTTAAAGAAACCATGAATTAAAAGTCGAAACTGATAGAAAACTTGTGTTTCTTTGCTTAATAATACTATTATTGTTATTATTATTTAACTGGGGAGATTCAACTGCACCTCTGGAGGAGACAGGAAGTGTATACCATTTTTTTTTATACCATTTGTTATAGAGCATCTTTGACTAAAACTAGCCAGCAGCTAAGCAGCAATATTAAGCTACAACAGAGACATGTTGTAACGTTATCCTGATGCAGGTACTGGCTGGGTTGCTATGCCGGAGTCTGTAGTCTGTACAAGTTTCAATTTGTCCTATACTTTGGTTTATGACCAAATACTTGCTAAACTAATGATATTCTCATCAGCCTTGGCTGTACTTTCTTTAGTGCTAATGAGCACATGTTAGCATTCTAACACGCTAAACTGAGCACGTTACCATTCTAGGATTGGCATTTCATACAGCCTAGCATGGCTGTAGACTTAGTCTCGTATTTGACTTTAATTTGTCAAAAGAAAAAAGAGCATAAGAATGGAATTCATATAGACACTTTCAGAACATAAAGAACCACAAGAACATCTCTTTCTCCACATTGTAACACACGGGTTCTTGCACGTACACACAAACACAGCATACACTCTCACAAATAGTAGAACCCAAATGTTCCTCAATCTAGACCCCAACAGCTAAAGCATGTCACACAGAGCCTTATAACACAAGGAGGAAGTGGAGTAGCTCCGAACAAACCAAGACACTGATCATATTCTCACAAAACCATAGTGATACAAACTAACTGTACGTGAGCATAGAGTCTTTTCATTCATGTCCACAGTCAATCCCTTTGCCACTGCAACACCAGACGAACATCTGGTTTTATTATGTAAACAACCTAGAGCCAGTTTAATAAGGAACAGGGATTGTCCAGGCTACACAGAACAGATGCAAAAGAATGGCTCCAATACACTTTCTCTAAGAAATAAAGCTGTATTATTACACTGTTATCATTGTTATTACACATTTGCCAAGTCTGAAATTCAGGGCGTTGTGTTCGCAGCGACTTATTTCATTCCCAGACAACGTCAGGTGATTTGAGTTTGTCTGAGGATTTTCAGAATAAATACTGTACAATATCTTATCTACAGTACATCAGTCTTTTGGCCATGCGGAGGACTTCAAAGTTTTTGAATTACGATGCTGTTTGAAGCATTGTAGACATGTATAGTGGTGCAGAATGAAATGAAAGTCCTCATCAAGCACAAAGCTCTGCTCATCGCTCATCATTCTCACGTTCACTCTGCTTAGATGCAGTCTTTAGCTCCGGGGGGGAAAAACACTCTAGATTCACCGTTTCTTCCCCAATCAGCCATGATAGAATGTGGCCTCTTTATGAAGGATGTTTGTTCTGCGACATTTCTGTAATATGCATCATTTAACTTAAGCATACTACACTTAATAAATGTGCGTGAATAAGGCTCAGCGTTTCTCAGTCATGAATTAAATAATTCAGTAGTCTACCAGTCACACCAAAGGAGGGAGAAATACTGCACAAATAAATAAAAAAAATGACATTATTCTCTTTCCTGACTTAGTGCATTTAGGGAAAAAAAGCAATGATGGAGAAAAATACACAGGTCTTTACATATTAAGAAATTAAACAAAATAAAGCACAGCGCACCTACAAGCACAACAAGAACATTGTATACTTTTAAATGTGCTAATTTGTGATGTAGCACTTTGTTCTTTTCCATTGAAAAGTTGCACATTGGTAAGAGAGAAGAGGGTGTTGGCAACACATCACATCATTTTCCATTCAGAGCCTCAGTGTTGAAGCTCTTCTTTCAAAGAGAGAGTACATCAGAGGACCTGAGCACAGGGAGTCTTTTACCCAGATTTGGTTGTGTTGCAGGTGTGAATGTCAAGACAGCATTACTGTCAGATTTAACTTTGAAATGTTTACATACATGAAGCTGACATGACACTGGGCTGTAGGCCAGCCCACCAGAATTTGCTTTTTTAATTGTTTGTATTGTTTTGTGACAAAAATTACAGTTTTGTTATTATTTTAATCACAAATCTTACATATAGTCAGCAAAATGACCAAACAATACCCAGACAAGTAGACGGTTCATCCAAACAGCATCCGTTGAATTATAAATGTTCATTTTTAAGTTTTCCCTTCCAACCACATTCTGTGCTTGTGTGAGTGTGTTGGTGTGGATGTGTGTCACTCACTGCATGCTGCATAAATCCAATTAATGCATTCCAGACAGGAATTAAACTAGTCAGCATGACGTTAGCGTTGTGTGTGTACATCTGTTAACATTTGAAGTTTATTAACCAATAATTAAAACTCTTTGTTGTGCAATTGTATGCAATCATGTGTACATGGTAATTGCTAAATTCTGCTGCATTTGGAAAAAATGTGTACAGTTGCAATGAATTCCACATTCTGCAGATGTGCAAAAAACAGAGCAGGTGCTTGAGTGCAATAAACTGCTGATGGTTTTTTAGCTAATTTCCCAATTTATTGTTCCTGCAGGTCTCTGCATAATTATTTATCTGGGAATGCAAAAGCTCCATGAGGTGTATGGGAAGTAATTTCAGCTGAGTGTTGCATTTATTCAACAACTTGTTTAATTTTTACTTCGCAGAGCTGAGAGCAGCAGCTACCATTGGTCAGTGTATCAGGCAGACGAAGCTGCAGGAGGTGGCTGCTCTGAACAACTGCTCATGTGAAACTTTTAGCTTTCATGAGCAATGGCTGCAACAGATGTTAAGTTGAAAACGTTTTAACTGTGAATCTATGGTAAACTGATTGTGCGTAAAAGCTAGCGGTCATGCTGGGTGATTCCTTGTTTCTAATGGAAAGGTCTTTTGATACAACGTTGATCTGCAGTTTTAAATGCACAGGAGATGAACTGAATAATATGAAAAAGCACTCTTTGCAGCTTTTTGATCGACTAAATAAACCTGTGGGACTCTTTTTCAAATTGATTTAAGTAGGCAAATTGACTTCATTGAAATAAAATGCATACAATTTGAAAACTTGACATTATGACAACAAATTGAATTATTCAATTTCCTAATGTGGATACATTTTGTATTTGATTAATTGTGAAACTGAAAAATTAATTTGCACCATTTTCAGTTATTTCATACAAATTGTAATACAAAGCTTTCATTTCTAGCCAAATATCCCAACGTGTGAGCGAGAAAAGGAACAAGCAGAGAAAGATGACAGCCATAGAAGTGACTCACCCGGTCTTTTTTCGTTTCGACCTTTTCGACCCCCGCATAGTCGTACTTTGGAGATCAGGACCAGGATCTGCTTCTGGCACAAGGACTTGTTGCTTTTAGGACAGGGCTTGCGCTTGTTGGCTACCGGTCGGTTGGCTTGGTCTTCCTTGACCGCCCGTTTTTGTCTAATGAGAGAGCTGGCGAGAGCTGCCATCTTCCCCCCCCTCTCACCTTTTGGGAGGGGGGTTTCTTCCTTCCCAGTACCCCCTTTGCTGGTTTAGGTTTTGCTTTCCTCAAAAAACTAGAGTAGCACGGATGTTTTAGAGAAGCCCCCACAGGGGAGATCGGGGCTTCTAAATGGGTTAACAGGGAAGAGTTTAGTTTGAGGGTTCCCTTGGTGAGCGAAGAACTGGAAGAGATGCAGGTTCACCTGCAGTCCAAAGCAAAGCCTCCACTCTGACCAAAAATAAAAATCTGACACTAACAGAGCTCTCAAGAAAAGTACCACAGTCACATTTTCAGTTTTAAAAATGACAGACCGAGGTTAGAGGGGCTGACTTTTGAAAAGGTGAAGATGGAGCCACATTTCTACCCCTCGTCCCCACTCATCTTTCACATCAAAATGCGCTCAATAGCCAAGTTCAAAATAGTATATTGCAAAATAACTAAGCTACTTAAAATAGGCAATACCAAAGAGAAGACGCTCAAATTATTTTACATATAAAAACACTTTTACTGAAGAAAAGTGAAATCATTTTGGATGCTAGGAAGCTCTTAAAATCACAAGAAAAATCAAACTGTTTGTCACCATTTGTGCAGTCCACGGAGGTCCAACTTTGCCTCCCATTTAAATGTGGCAGCATGAAATAATGAGCTGTGAGTCCAAGCGGTAATCCAGCCGACTTAAATCCAGAGGTAGAACAGCAGGCGGGACATTGACGGTCTTTGTAGGAATGAAGCCTTGAACAGAGAAGAGACATGGACACAGACAGACAGAGATTCCTCTTCTGCCTCCGATGGCACGCTCCTTTCCCACAGTCCTCACCGAACCCCCCTCCCTCCCTCCCTCCCTCCTCCCATCCAAAGTCAGTGAGTGGTTGTGAGAGTATGTGTGCGTGAATTCCAGCAGCCACCATCAGTAGAGGTGACATTCATGAGAGAGAGAGAGAGAGAGAGAGGGGAGAGAAAGCAAAAAAGAGCGAGGGAGACAGAAGGGAGGGAGGGAGGTGTGTGTGTGTGGGGGGGTAGATGCTGTGATGTGTGAGAATGAGCTTGACTGGGAAAGGGAGGGAAACTGTGGGAGAGAGACGGGCCACAGCCACTTCACAAAATCACTGCTCGCAGGGTCTACAATTTAGTTATATTCCTGCAACGTCCCCCTAAAAAAAGCCTCAATCATTCTGACTGCCCTGCTGAACCAGAGAGGCAGCGCCAGAGGGTTAGAGAGGGAGAAAGGGAGAGCGCTTTAGGTGCAGATTGTGACAGTTCTCGGTCTCCTCGAGAGGAACAGCATCACCATGTGTTACCTTCCAGTCACATGCATCCCCACACGCAGCACATCAGCATATTTTGTAGTGGAATCTTCTCTGCCGTGTAACTGTGTGTCTCTAGTCAGTATTCTTCTTCGTCTTCCGCCCTGACACCCGCTCGTACAGTAGTAGTAGTAACCTCCACAGTCTCTCTGTGATTCGTTTCCTTGAGCTCTACATGTGAAATGGAGGCAACATGGATAAAGTGTGTTTGTTCCCTGAAACTGGCATTTAGTGTCTGACATGTCTGACTGCTGGCTTACGCTAACCCCGACAGAGAAACATGAGCTTTCGACAGATTGAGTCAGACAGCTAGCCGTGCCAACACACACCAACTCCTATCACCCTCGCTCTCCCTTATGCCCCACCCCACCCCCCACCTGCAAAATACCCACACAAAAACAACAAACAATACAATAGATTGCGGATTGTGTTCTTTCAGCTCCCTCATTTGTTCTACTCCCATGTAGACAGAAATTCACAGGCTGACGTAATAGATTTCTCCAGTAATTTAGGATGAAACCAAGTATCTTCCACAAGCATCGGTAGAGAGCACAAATCATGCTGACATACTTTTACACAAAATAGCGGTTTCTGGTAAATGACAATGCCCTGCAGTCAAGCATTTCACATCTTGTTGAGTTGCAACAAAAACAAGGTTTTATGTTTGTGCCATTTTCATTTTGCAAACCAAAGACAATCTGATTTAAGAGAATCAGTATATTTGGAGTGATGGAATAATAAAATCTGTTCAAACATTTACATTGATTTCTATAAAATGAAATTCTCAAAGGATGTTCAGTGTTGTCCAACTGTCTCAACTACATTCTTTTGGTTATATTGCAATCAGAATCAGAAATACTTTATTAATCCCTGAGGGGAAACTCTTTGTAACAGCAGATCATTATCACGTCAGTGCACACAAGAATGGAAGTACTAAGCAATAATATAATAACATCCATATGGATGTTAGTGGTATGATCATGTATAAATTGTTAGATTTCTGCAGGAAATATGTTCACCTTTAATGTAAAAGTACGCTGATGCATACATTAACTTGAAAAATGCGGGCCATAATGTCAAAAATATCATCATTGTGCACCATGAATCTGTAGTACAACTGAATATGAAAACACTTTGAAGATTTCTGGTCTGGCCCCTCAGACTCCAATCCAATAAATCAACTTTATCTGAATTTTATTTGGAATGGCACCTCTTTTACAAGCCAATTGCCGGGGAAACCAGCAGCAGAAGCAACTTAAAAAAATGCAAGGCAGATTAGATGATGTAGTTTGTATTGACAAGGAAACAAAAAAGAGATTTTTCTCCTTTTTCTAATGATTCGTTGGCCTGCATTCTCCAACAATCCTCCGTCACGCGCTCGTCGTCTTACTCCGGGTTAAGAAATCAATCTCCTAATGGACATCACATCACACACATTGCCAAATGTTGTTCTCCAATCACAAGTACATGCCAAGTTACACCAAAAGAAAGCTAAGTGGGGATTCTTGGGACATTAGACAGTCTCAAGGTTAAGAAGTGTTTCCATCATTACTATGAAATGTCATGCCAAAAAGCTAAGTGGACATTAAGAGTAAAGCCACTTTTCATGTCTTCCTAAGAGCTAGGCTGTCTCCTGTATCCAAGTTAACAACTAAACACCCATTATGTCAGGACTCTGTTACTGCCATTAGTTATTTCCAGTTTATTGTCAACTAAATGTTAGCCTTTGTCTTGCTCAAATCTAAATTGTGCCTAGCACCTAGCACACTTTTTTTTTTACAAGGTTCTTTAAACTCTGATCATCACAGTCAGGATTTACTGTGCGGGCTAGCTCAGCCCTAGTGTCGGCATTGAAAGCTCTTTGGTAAAGTGGAGAAAAATAATATCTGCACAAAATGCAAGTATAAAAATGAAAAGCATTCTGTCACGTGTCCATACATAAATTCCCATCTGAATAGTGCACATGGGGGGATTAAATGCAGATGTTTCGCTAAAAACAATCCAAGCCACAATCCCTGCATGCATATCAATTTAAAACCGAGGGTATTAACAGCATATCCTGTTTGAAAGTGGTTTATGTTGAAATGGTTTTCCCAGTATAGTGGTTCCCAGGCTTTGGTGCGTTCCTTGTTACCTAACAAAGACTTCTATAATCTTTACATGATGGGATGAATAGATGGCTGTACATAAGAGTTTGAAAATGTGGGGTTTTTGCTTGAGGGATAGTGTGTTTCTGTGGTGGAAAGTAGCCAAGTACATTTACTGAAGTACTGTACTTAAGTACAGTTCTGAGGTACTCTGCTCAACACTACTTTAATGATATTTCCACTTTCTGCTACTTCATACTTCTACTCCCCTACATATCAGAAGGAAATATTGTGCAGCCCCAACCCCTAGATTGGGAACCACTGGACTAAATTACCTAACCGTAAAAAACGCAGTAACAACTTGCTCCACCTCCACCAGCTGCAGCAATACAATGCTACTTACGCAACAATTTAATCATGTAATATAGAACGAGTTCTATACTGCAAGCCTCTCAAATGAAAGGATTTACTGCTTTTGTCTTTTATATGATAGTTAATTGAATATTATTGGGTTTGGGGCTGTTGTTCGGACAAAACAAGCAATTTCAAGATGTTACCTTGGGCTCTGCAAAATTGGGATTGGCATGTCTCGCTGTTTGTTTTTTTTATTCAGTTAAAGATGAAGTAAACAGTGGATGAAGATGATTAATCAAGTACACAATTATCCGATTAAACAAAAAAAGAAAAGACACATCAATCAGTAATGGGCGCAGTATGGTTGCTGCAAAGTGTCCTTTAGTACGTTGCTCCAGTGTATTGTGATATGATGTCACGTTTACGTAAACACACTGACGTGCGCGCACACACACACACACACACACACTCACGCTCACACTCACACAAAGCCTGAAAGAGTTAAGCACATCAAAATAATTGGCCTAGTTCTGTCTCTTTCTCCCTCCTCTCTTTATCACTGTCTCTCTCCTTCAGTCCCCTCTCAGCTCCTCGCGCTGTCCACATTTGACAGGCGGTATTCTTCGTTAATCCGCCTCCATTATGCGACCGTGTGGAATCTGAGGCCCGCCTCTTGCATACAGAAATAATGTTTCCAATGTCCATGACCCATGGGTGAGTTGCTCATTAACTTTGAGCAGCACGTATCACTATCTGTTTCATTCTTTATTTAGCCCTGTTCAGATCAGTCTCTGGTAATTAGGTTTTAATCGTGAGAATTACTCGGTGTGTGAGACAGATGCAGATTCTTTTTTTCCCTGTATACAACTGCTCCTGATTTTACTTCCTGTGAGTCAGGCTTTTTTTTCTTCCTTTTTGTTTTTTTTTAACCACAATGAAAGTCTAAAACATTATATTTGCATTATATTTACATTATATTTTGTCTATTGAAAATATTATCCCCCAGATGCAAATTTAAAAATGCCCCAAGTGATTTCCTTGGTGTTTACACGTGTATGTATATATGTAAATAACTGTAGGATATATATATATCTGAAGGGACTGCTAACTTAATTTTGTTGTACAACCTTGTGTTATATAATGATACATAAATTACCTTATATTTCTAATAGGTTATTTCTTATGTTACCATTTTAATTCTCCACCTTATTTTAGTGTTCACTCACAAACTAATTCAATCTGCTCGTTCGAAATGATCAAGCCAACGGGGCAGCGAATGACATCGGCAGCAACAGGTGCACTTACAAGCTTTTACAAAACAATGGCGTAAGTAGGCCAACATAAGCAAGAGACTCTCTCTCTCTCTCTGTGTTTCTCTGCAGAGCATGTGCGACTGTCAGTAGGCCGCACGGAGGGCTAGATAATCCATGCTGTGACTGGGTGCAGCCATACATCATTGCGATGCGTCGACACATGACATGCAAATGGACGAATCACACGAGTCCTATACTCAATATACTCATCACTGTTCTGAAACAGCAATAAGTAATTTGCTCATTTTATAATACTATTTTAGTCCATTTCCAATTTACACACCAAACTTAAACATAACTGTGCTTGTAATAGTTTTGTTAGTCAGAATTCACGGTTTAGTTTGAGTTCATAATTATATTTCCTTACCGTCATCATTTCTGGGTTTGAACACAATCGAGGTTCTGTGTCTGAAATCACTTCCTGTTTACTATATAGTGCACTACCTTCACTGTCCGCTGACTGTGTGTATGCTGTCTGGTGCTGGGCGGGGAGTTTACAGTGAGGTTTTAGGGTAGAACCTTTTCACTGAAAACGGCTGCATGCTGCGGCCAAAAACAACTCCATGCGAGTGGTGATAGTGACCCGAGACAGCTAAACAATGAGCTGAAACTCACTATAAAGCTCCACGTTCAGGTGATAATTCTCTGTAGGTTCATCACTATGAATGATCCCTTTCACACTGGCACATTGTTTCCACATTGTCATTTGATACATTGTTGTTCTGAAAATATACATTATCGCAGCTTTAAGAAGTCCGTAGACCCAACATATATTTCCACTGTACGCTACGGGTCGACTCTTTTGGTACCAGGTGCTTTTCTCGATTTTGTTTTCCGCCGCATATGTACGCCCTCAATGTAGGTGGGATTCTTAACTGATCGTCATAGCGACACCGCATGAAACTGCCGTGACATAATCTTCACCACAAACACAGGAACAATGGAGGATATCAAAGGGATGGTGTTGTTTTCCACAGCAAGGAGACAAACTTCAGTTTCAGAAAAGAATATGACTTTCTTTATAATGTTTTTTTTAAGATTCTTTAAATATCTTAGTTACGATTAGTTACGATTCCTGACCTGCAGGACTTGCTTTATGTTTCTTTATACTTCTTTATATTTCTACTATGTAAACCTACTTAATAAAGCTGATTCTGATTGACTATTAAACACTTTTGCAAGAGCAACCTCCATTCACCTATTGTTTACTTACAGCAATCCCTAGAAACTGACTTTTTTTTTAATATAATATTATATTTAAGGTTTCCCTTTTTGGAAGTTATTTTAAAAAACCATAAGAATTAACAAGCAGGACAATGAACTCGACTCTTCCCAATTCTATTTGTAAGTAGGGCGTTATCTGTTCTCATTGCCTTCATCTTCACTGTTGCCTGAGGTAAAATCTCGGCAGGTGAATCAGTGGGATTAACCTTTCCTTTCTCCGAGTAAGTAAAGGTTGCTAAATGAAAGCAGATTTTGGAAGGCCCCTGTGTTATTGCTGTTTAAATCCCATTGTCACCCCAACTGGTTCAACCACCACCACCCTCCCTAACCCCCTTCTCTCTCTTCGGTGTGATCCCCTTCATCGCTGGCAGCTACTGCTGTGATGACTGATAGACCTGCTCATGTGGAGGAAGACAAGGGATACTTTGTAATTCATTTTATGTCACCTGTGTCTTCACAAGCATCCTAAAAATGTCTAAACTTTTTCTTACCTCCCCAAAAGTTCTATTTTCACATCTGTCTGTCATAATCTGGAGACGCACAGTTTATGGTATACATATTATTATGCTCAGCACACTCTTCACTTCAGCGTCTGGTTACATTTGAATCATTGAAAATAAAAATGTTGTACTTAAAGTGTAAGGTGCTTATTAAAGGTAGACCAGCTTGATGGGGTGTCTAGTTTCAGTCCCCCTGCCTGAACCTAACACCATGATCTGGATGGAGTAAATTGTTGCATTCTTTTTCCTCTAGAAATAATTGTCTGTCACTTAGCGTTAGAGGTTGTATAAGCATTTTCAGTGCAGTTAACTGTGTCACATAAAAACAACGGACTCTTAACTTCCTGGTGTTTCATTTGTTTTGTTTATAGTTATTGGATGCATGGAGAAGACGAGTTTAATTATGCAGTCAGTTGCAACAGTAATGTTCAGTCTGATTAATGCAAGCCAGGGATGATCTCTGCTGTTTAATCCTCAATCTCTTTTTTCCCGGCTCCACAATCTTCATCCGTCATTTCTATAAAATGAATGAAAACTGAAATAGGCCTATGTCAGATTAGGATGACCTTTCATTTCATGGATTAGGAATGGAAATGAGACGTTTGGGTTCAAATAATGACTTCTGATTTATGAACTAATCTCGCCAGAGCTGAATCTCATCATCCCTCCAAAACTGTTCTCAGTAAACACAAACAGTGCAGAAAAGTAGAAATCAAAGTGTGTTTGCGTGTGTGTGGGTTCAGTGTGCACATATGTATGGTAATACTGCAGATTTTTTATGATGTATTCATGCATATATGAAGCGGATCCACAGAGAATCAAAGCCACGCAGGAATGCAGAAACAAGGTAGTTTTATGCCAGCAAAATGAGGTCACAGAAGTAGGTTTTGAGATTGGCTGTGTGTTCAGTATAAATATTGATTTTGTGTTTCGGGAGGTCTCTCAAGTGTTCCATCAGTCTTTTTGGCATTTCACTACTTGACAGTTACTGCAGATTATAAGAAAAGAGCTCATTCAGAATAACTCATTTAGGACTCAGAACACATTATTTCATATCGTCTTGATGGTTTCAGAAATCAGATTGTTCTCCTTCTACTGGCACTGATGACCGCAAAGACCGCTAGCCATGCCAAAATGAGTGAACACGCAAAAAAACTAGCAAAACTGCAACTGCTGTATGTCCGTGCATCTGGTAGTTGTTTACACACAGAGTGCTATAACATCGCTCCATTTTGGGGGGAGTCTGGTGTAGAAATGCAGTTTGGATGGTGGAGGAGAGAAGTGGTAGCAAAGAGCTGGCATGTCCTTGGGGTTATCAGATGGGCACCTCCCATCACAGATGTTCTGCTGAATTACGATCATAACACCTCTAGAAGGCTCAAAACTAAGTTCTGGCACCGAAGCCACCCCACCTGCTCTCAACACCGAGCACTATGTGAATTTTTACAGTTTCATGCTCAGTTCCTCTCAAATGTGGAGACAGACAGCTTCTCTCGTGCTGAGGGTTTAAGGCTTTGTACTCATTAGCCTAGCATTAACATTTTTTTAAACAAAGACGTTCGTGCATGCATGCCTTATCCATGACAAGATTCTGTGGCTTTGCGAGTCAGTGAAAGAGCAAGCCGGGACAAACAAACTCCACCTCCTCACATTTAAGATCAGTCAGGAACAGCAATTCAAAAGTTGTTTTTTTCTCTTCACAGCTAAACCCCTCAGAATACAAATAATATATAACACATTTGTAATTTCCAAATGTTTGTACAAAAAGCTTTTTTTAGCCATGCTGGTGGTATGGATCTATGGCTGGTAATGTCGGCCCACCCCTTTGGTCCAGACTGAAATATCTCAAAGGCTGTTGGATGGATTGCCATAATATCTGGTGCAGGTATGCATGGTGCCCAGACAATGTATCCTAATGAGTTTGGTGATCCCCTGACTTTTCATCGAACACCACCATGAGGTTCACATTTGTGGTTTTGAGTGAAATGTCTCAGCAACTATTGGGTAGATTTCGATGAAATTTGGTACATAAAGTCATGTCCTCGTTTGGTGGTACTAGCCTTGTCATCTAGCACCATAATCAGGTTAAAATGTAGTTTTTCTCGGAAGACTAAATGCCTACAAAACTAATGCCTATTCCCTTCAACCACAGCTTAGGTTTAGTGCTTAACTAAAAATGGTGAACATGGTTGACATTATACCAGCTTACCATTAGCATTTTAGCATTGTCACTTTGAGCATGTTAGCGCCATCCCATTTGCAAAATATAAATAAAGTATTTTAACTACCACTAGAAAACAATGCTTTTGCAGATGAAGCATCTCTGTGTGATTTCCCTGTCAAGAAGTCCTTCAGTTTAGCTACGTTTTTACCTGTTGTAACACGGGAGGGCCAAGCACTGTTTATCTTAACCTCTCCACGGTCTGTTGCAGTGTAATCTTGCTGTGGGCTTCCTTTTCCACCCCTGATCCCTGTGCCAGTTGTATTTCTCATCAGTGTCATTGATACTGCTGGCATGGGCTTCTGTTTATGGTCACCATAGAGTCTATTTCCAGCTGTCTTTCTCATCTCTCACACACATCAGGTGGTCACAGCAGCCATTGAGCAAATCCACTTAAAGCCTTCCATGCTCGTGTAATTATTTCTAGTGCTGCTGTTGATGTCCCTCGGGTTGCGTTAGAGGAAAGTGAGGGTAGGTGAAAGCAGGTATGTCATAATTTAGTCTTTAACCTTTATGTACCCAGGGTAGTTTCACTGAGAGCAGTGCTCTCTTTTCCAGGAACATCCTGCTCTCACGCTCACGGTTCAACACATTCACACCTGGAGGCCGGCCAGTGTAGCCAGTTTGATCTGCTGGCCACAGAGCAGTCTCATTGGAGCAGCTGGGGGTTAAGGGCCTTGCTCAAGGGCACCACAATGGTTGTAATGCAATAGGGGCAAGCACTGTTTTCTCCCCACCCAGAGTCAGTTACATTGATTAATCTACACCATTGGGCTGAATAAGTTAGTAATATTTGAGTGCTGTGTCTTTAAAGCAGCACCATTCAGTTTGTTTATTGTATTTTGGCAACTATCCACAGTCCCAAATTATGTTTAATTTTAGTCTTTTTAATTAACTATCTATTGAGAGCTTTATATAAAAGCATTAGTGGTTTTGAGGCATAGTGCGATGGGCATTTTTAGGCAGGCTAGAATTGGGAACATAATGTATTCACAGTGAGATGGCACATTATGGTATGGCGGAGGGCTGTAAAGAACTTCCATAAAACAAACCTGACCTTTACAGATGTGGATAGCTATAAGGGTGAGGCAATGAAAGGAAGAGGTGAAACTGAGAGGAAAACGAGTCAGGCTAACCTTTAAAAGACATGATAATCATGGGGAGAATGGATGGCATGAACAGTTTATTAAATTAGCTTGACAGTTCTCAGGAATCTGAATAAACATGACATTGTGTCATTACTTTTGTGGAACTTTTTTTTATATGAGTTAATGATTTAAGATTTCAACAGATCCACTTAACTAAGGGTTGAAGCATACTTTTTCTTTTCGTTCTCATGTTTTAGACATTTCAAAACAGAGTCCATGGAATCAAAGTGTTGTCTTGTCTTCCTCTGTGGTAGAAAGTTTCTACACAATACTCAAAATCTGCCATAGACCATAGGAGAGAAATGGCCAGAGACTGGACTTGTTGTTTATTAGGTGCCCAAGCATCAGACCCAGAGAGCAGCATATACAGTATGCTCCACATGATATATAGTAAAATATCTAGAGTCAACATTATTACAGATAGATTTCTCCAGAGGTGTGTGAATGGGGTTCATTAGGGAGAACATTGATGTGGAAGTACGTGTGGAGATACTGAAATATTGCCCATGTATATATAATGGGAAACATATTATGGATCTTGTACAAGGGAAATCATGTAAAAAAAACAAAACAAAAACACGATTAATACAAAGTACATGTTTGTTTTGGTTAAAAATAGAGTTGCAAAGCATTATATAACATTTTTGATGGGAGACGGGACATAAAAACATATTTTCATCAAGCTTAAGATTTCTGTTACGTGCGCCACTGAGGCTGGGTGGAAGCTAAAGATTATCCTATTGAGAAAACTAATAATAGCTGAAGCTTAAAGTGGCTAGAATCTAAATTTTCATTGTAACAATGTCAAACCAATGTGACAAGGTGAAAGGGGTCACTCGAAGTGTTGAACCTACAGAGAATCTGCACTCCCCTTGGCTTTACAGAGCTGTAAAACAAGTTTCAGCTCATTGTTTAGTTGCCCGCCTCGCAGCGTTACTGTTTTGTTTTGGCCTTCACAGGCAGCGGTTTACATGGAATCAGCTCTGAAAAACCCACTGTACGCAAACAGCTGACAGACAAAGTTAACGACTATTCCAGATTTAAATAATTTAACTCTGGGATTCTGGGTCCGTTTTAGATGAATTCATTAACCATGGAACAATGTTTTTTTGCATATTGCATCAGTAGCATCGAGTATATGTTTAATAGAGAATTTTGAAATGGCAACACCCTCCTCTCCTCAAACGTATTTGTTTTCAAATAAGATGATGTAATGTTAAAACATATGGACCTCACATATGGTCTTTAAAATATGACCCTTTCAATCCTTTGTCTTGGTTATGGATCATATGAATATCATGGATAGTATGATATGATAATACGAAGTTGGGAAACTACATAGATGACCTGACTGCCAACCATATCATATTTAATGCCAAACAGTTGTGCCCATAAAGGACTAGTGAGATCACTAGAGGGCTAGACGCAGAAGCAACTAACTATCTGTTTCTTTTCACCTTTAGCAGGCCATCAATGCAGAGGTCATTTCAATCACACCCGTCTTAATTGCATCTTTTGGTGACTCCCAAAGAGTCCTCTGCAGCATGGTAGATAGCTGAGCTGAGAGTTCCACATTTCACTGCTACCCTTCATAAGAGAGTACTCTTTGATGTTGTAGAGCTCCGCTGCAAGACAGCCTTTGAACCAGTGGGAAACTGCAGTGGATTAATGGATATTGCAGTCAAGTCTCTCGCTGGGGGCTTGCTTGTGCTATTGTGAGCAGACCATGCAGATCTTTGTTATTATCAACATATGCCCTGCACATGGCCCAGTCAGAGGCAATGCTGTGGGCTCTTATGTACGTTTTTCAGATGCAAAAGAAGGGTTGTTATGAAAAGGCCATGCTCAGGGCAACTGTAAACAGCAAGACATTGTTATTCATGTTTCATACCATTCCATGACAGTGTGTATTGCCAGAGTCCATGTGGGCACTGGAGTTGTAACAAGGGCTGTAAGAGCAGCCTGTTACTAGATTATGTCCTTCGTCGACAGGATCAGATTATAGCTGTTCTAGACACCGTCATGCAGGTTGGGTCCATTGATTTTGCCGCTGTGCTTTGGAAAACTGAAAATCTAACACTGACTTTGCATGAAAAACACACAGAAGACGCATGAATGTTCAAACACAAGTTGGCCGGCATATGATACTTCATTACCTGCTGTGATATGAAGACACGCACACACGCACATAGATCCAGACAGCGGTAAAAATAGTTTCCTGCTTGCTCTGGCAGAGCCACCTAGCAGGTCACTGAACAAGCACTGTCCCACCTGTGAAGCCCAATTAAATGACATGCAAGAGGAAACCTAATAATTGCCACTACAAATCAGGAAAGCAAAGCCTGAAATGTTAAGTGGCAAATCTCAGGGAGAACATTATATTTATTTTTGGTTTGTGTCACTATGGGTTTTTCTTTGTGGGTCTGAAGCCTGCTTGGTTTGAGATTAGTTATATTTTTGATCACAAAATAAGTGCCAGGGTTTTTTTTTTAGTCTTAGTTCAAAATTTCTGTCAGCGCTCACCGTCCATGCTCCAGTGTGAGCACTGCCTTCAGAGATTCGCGCTGCACGGGAGTAGTGCAGGGTAAGTTTAATTTAGTGGTCAGAGCAGGGTGTTTATCTCACGTGAGCCAACTTTAAATCCGGCTTTAGGTTCATTGAGGTACATGCCAGGGCACAACTTGAACTTGTGTGTGTGTGTGTGTGTGTGTGTGTGTGTGTGTGTTTGGTAGGAAGCCTGTGCCAATCCCTGTCATGCAATTTAAGTTGAACTAAGGGAATACATTATGGATGACTCAGTCCTGGGTCTGCAGAGGAGCCAAGGTAGAGCCAAAAAACACTCAGGCCTAGGAAAAGGAGCTGTGATTGATTATTGTTTTCAACTTCATGTGCTGTTTTCCATGCAATGTAAGAAAGTTGGTTTAAAAATCAGACATGCTCTACCTTTCCCTCACAGAGGCCAAGAGCTTATCCCAGCATGCATTGGGCAGGTTGGAAGTCCATCACAAGGGTAACACAGATTAACACGATCACAGTCACATTCTCACCTTCGAGGAAATAGCACCTTCGTGCTGTGAGGCAGCAGAACGAGTCACTGACCCACCAAATTGTTTAAAATGCAGCTTAATTAACACCTGTGCTGTGTAGCCTACTGATGGCAAACACGGGCTACAACAGTTCCCTTCTAGAGGATCTTTCCTCCAATCCTCCTGAATGAATCCCACATTATGTATGTATTCGTTAGTCTGAAATGTGACATTGGATATTTGAGACCATGTAGTGACCTAGTAGATGGTGTCTACTCATGCCCCCGGTAATCAGCCCTTGGATTCGCATCCATGCCGCCACAGGCTAGGTGCCTTTCAGCCAAAACTGCGGTTTAATCCACCGACTCTGTCCTCTCAATTCCCGTGGAGGACGGCCAAATCCTTGTTTACCCCTAACCCTCATCTGTCACCACATTAAGCCTGTCTCTCAACAGAAGCCCTGACACTGCCTGCAATTAAAAATATTAATATGATACCTTTTACTCTCACCAGTAGACATGCAGCAATATCCCCACAGATGCTTCTCACTCACACTGACACAAGTGGATGTGCGGGGAGTGCATATGGAGTGCAGATGTGCTCCTGTGCTCACACACACACACCAAGTGGATATTTATGTCAGCTTATCAGATGAGACCAAAGCGTGGATGTGAGTCCCCTGATTGTCTCTCATTGGCACTTGAATTCTCTGTGTCAGTCCTATGTTCTCTTGCATGTTCTTCTGTCTTTAACATTTTATTTCAAGGTATACACAGATATAAAGACATATAGTAGCATTGAAACTCATACCTTTGAACCCTCCTTGCCACTTGAATGTTGCTAATACTGACTCATAAAGATCAATAGACATATCTATTGATATGATAACATTGGATTGGATTGGATAACAACTTAAATCCTCCTCAGAGATTTCTCCTAAGTGATGATTAGATTATTAACCCATTTCATGCAGCACATGAAATATGTGGCATCATAACTCTTGCCAAGCTAAAAGTGATACTTTAAAACTCTAAGCATTAGCACGGGAAGGCGTTTGTCACTGCTCTCTGTGGAGGAGAAGCTTTTATTTGAGAAACAGCACATATTGTAGCTCTTGCTTTAAATTAAGCACTAAAAATGTACATCCTGGTGATATGGGGGTTTAATAGCCCACTGAATCTGCCTCTAAAGTAGACCTCATAAGCTTTTGGCAATAAGCATTATAAATTGAGATGAATCTCAAGTCTCAAGTTGCTGGAAAGAGGAGCCATGAAATGCATTACACTCAAGACTTTCTGTACAGTGGACTTAATATACCGTAAGAGAGGAAGTCCAGTCTCCATTAAACCGGACAGTTAATTAAAACCTGGTTTGTCTTAGAAATAAGAATCATCAAGTGCCATAAGGTGCTCTCAGATATGGCCTTAGTTTTTTCTTTTAATAACTCCCATTGACTGTTTTTATTATTCACATTTTGCACTACTTTGCTTTTATTGGATGATGTGGGAACATTGCAGTCTGAGAGGGATACCTCATCTAATTACTGCCCTTGTTTTCGGACTGCAGCCCATCTAGTGCGTCACGGCTTAAGGAATCATTTGTCACACCCCACTAGGAGTCTGTTTTCTTTTCTCCCAAGCTTTCGGTCTCTTTCTTTTTCTCTCCGTCTGTCTGTGTGTCATCCACTCCGTCTCATTTTCTAACATCTTTGTGTTGTACAGTATTAATGTTCAATTCTCATTTAGAGTTAATGAACATTTCACATTTACCCATCACTTTGTCTTTAATTTGATTACAAACATTTGGCAGTGAAATGCATGGAGCTATGAACCTGAGCACAGAAAATGTCAGTAAAGCAAATACAAGCTATGATGAATTCTCCAGCATAGCACAACCCCTTGTATGATCAGAAATTGCAGCAATGCTCACAAATTTGTCTATTTCTGGTTGTGCTTTTTAGTTATTAATGTATTGGGAGAAAATGTTGTACCGTAGACTGTGATATTCTCCTGCTAGAGCTGCTGAAAGAGGAATAATACAGAAAAGGGAGCAGAAAATAGGGAGGATTGGTGAAGAAGCAGGACAGAGGAAGAGAGATGACGCAAGCAGAGAAGCTAGTGAAAGTTGATAGAGAACGGAACAACTGATTTTAACTGAACTTATTACCCCCTTGACTCTTAATCCATTGGCTGAATCAACTTCTGAGCAAGAAATATTTTTGGGTGGCGGAGGATACTGTTTTACTGATCAGGTGCTACACAGTGTGTGTTCCACAGATGCATGCAGGACATTAAATATGACTTTGCGTTAAAATTATTTTAAGAGTAGAACATTTCTCTGTCTTTCACACCATTTAGTTTTCATTAGTTGATGAAAAATGGAATACATTTCTTGTTGTCAAAGGTTACTTTTTATTTAGTTACAGTCTCGTTTTGGTCTTGACTAAAAGGTTGACAACCAATATTTAACACTGAAAATTAACACTGCTTTAAAATATATGGACTAAATGAATAAATAAAACTATGGTGCAGAACATTTGTCTTTATACTGACTGCTTGCATGTGTAGTACATACACCGTAATAATAAGAACAAGGACAGTCAAATGTACACAAATGCATAGAAAGTAAGAAAGAGACAAGAAATGTAAATCAACCATTCATTGACCACTGTAATATGCCCCCAAAACCCCAGCAGCTCTCTCTTTTCACTTTCTCCCCAGGAACTATTAATACTCTCACTATGTTAATGGAGATTAATGGATGCGGGTAGCAAACAAACATGGTAGAGCAACAGAAAAACCATCACGAGTGTTGGTGGAGGCGGGGGGGCACTTTGTGAGTGGGTAGAAACAAGGAAGGACTGAAAGATGGATAGATTTCATTAAGCGGGGCAAAGGTAAGTTCTGAGGTGAAAAACACCTTCATACGTATATAAACACCCCCCCCCCCCCCTTAGAGAACGGTGCTCTCTGTAGCACAGTATACAAGAGGATAACAAAAAGTCACTTTGTTTTACATGAAATTAGAGACAAAGAACAGAAGTAGCCAAAAGGTAAAGCATTTCCTGGAACTGCATTGTTCACAGTTAACAAAAGCTGGTTGTTTGAAGCTGTTAAAGCATGCTGTGTGTATGAGGATCGCAAACAGGCTCTCCTGCAGGCTGGGCAATGTCAGGCCGGTGGAAGCAGCGGTTGTGTGACGGGGCCCGGGATGGTGTGCTCACTGGGCAGCGCCGGGGACACAGGAGAGGATGGGGCTGTGCTTATATAACTTGTGCTGTGGAAGATCGGGGCATCCAAGCCTGAGTCCACACCACAGCCTGGAGAAGAGAGACAGACAGTGTTTTGTGCGGGTGGGGGGATGGGTGGTGGTAGTTGAGGGGGTACAGCAGAGAACATTCCAGGAAACTCAGAGGCATAATCTTCTTATCCATGGCAGATTGGTTCAATGTGTGATGTGCAGCTCGTGCACATGTGTGCGTGCACCCATGCGTGACCGTGTGTTTGTGCGTGAGAGGTTTGTTTGTCCTCCTTCACATCACTCCTGCTCCTCCTCTTCTGCGCCCTTCACTCGCTTTCTTTTCTTCCGTGTATTTGACCCTAACCTTCTCCGCCCTTCCCTACACGCTCTCTCCATTTCATCGCACACACCGGATCACGATCCGCTCATCTGCTTCTCGTCCTCATTAGTGCCTCTTTTTCCTCCGTGCCGGTTTGTTCTTTCCCCCGTGATCAGAAGATGAAAGTGACCCAATGTAGAAGGCAGAACGAAGGGAGGTTTCTCACTGAGACTGCTGGTGTTCCTCTGCCCCTGGCCATGGTGGGGATTCGTGTGAGAAGCGGGGGTGGGGTGGGGTGGGGGTGGCAGAAGGGTGAGAGGGGAGGGGGTGGGGTGCTGTGGACCAGATTCTGCTGATTGTAGGAAATTATATCCTCTAATTTCACCTGCAACTCCAGGAGACAAAGGCCTTAGGGAGAGAATAGGATAAGGAAGTAGGGAGGGATGAAAGAGGGGAGAGAAGATGGACATAGGGGGCATGACAGACGATGTAACACTAGAACAAGGTTTGGTCTGAAGCCAGTCAGGAAAGACAGGGAAAGAGGAGAAAGAAGAGAGGCAGCCACTGAGAAGGAAAGTGGTTCTGCTAAACCAAACCATGTCCTTAAGGATCACCCATCCAGCTTTAGCAGACATGCACACTCGCGCACATCCGTGCACATACACACAAGCCTGTTACCCACCTATACCCCCACTTTTCATCTTAACACCTTACTAAAGCACCAATTGCCTTGCCGGGTCCCTGTGTATCCTCCCATCTTCCTCTTCGATCCTGGTTTCCCTCTCCTCCTTGATAGTCTTACTCACAGACCGTGACTATCTCCCACTGACAGAGCCGCTACAGGATTAGAGAAGGCAGAAGAAAGCGGAGCGCAGTCAGCCAGCACCTCCTGCTGTACACGAAACGCAACTGACTCACAGGTCTGCTGCATCCTTGAAAAGCACAGCAAGGGCATTTTTTGATTCAGACTCCAGCTTATGCTTTCATTCACCTATGGTTTTATAATATGGAAAAAAGAAATTCAGTACACGTACGCTTCAGACTGAATTAATGTGGGGGGTGATAAAGAAGAAAAACATTTCCTTTTATATTTGGAGTGATTCACTGCGCATAACAAACTGTATTCTTGCTTATCATTTGTATAATGACAAACCTCACAGTATTATTCTGTATCAGGAAATGCTCACATCTGATTGGTGAGTCCTGAAGGTGACACAAGTTGAGTTAGCTTTGAATTGTATGATCATTTTCAGTGCAAGTGACATTATTTCTGAAGAATTAAACATCTCAAAGCCGTTGACCAAAGTGAGTAATGACATGGAGAGCTGAGACGATTAGTCCACTAAACAATTAGTTGATTGACAGAAAATTTAAATTTGCCACAATTTACCTAATCGGTTTACTTTTTGAGTCGCTTTTCAAGCAAAGAAGCCAAACGTTTGCTGGCACCAGCTTTTTTTTCCTGTTCTGAATCTCGTTACATTTTGGACTGTTGTTGGCACAACATTTGCAATTTGATTATATTACTTGTGATGGATTTTTTTTTGTTTTTTTGTTAGTCTAAAAAATGTCAGAAAACTAAGTGATTAATCGTAATAGTTGTTAATTGCAATACATTCTTTTGTTATATAAGACAAAGGACAAAACCTTGTTCCCTTCAGTGTGGAACTACAGAATTAACTAAAGGAAGGAAAGCAACATATTTCATTCAAATGTGTCATCTACATTGTTAAATCAATGGATGACCCACATGTCCTGTTTCCCATCTGTTATACCAATGCAACTATTAAATATAACACATTGCTCTGCCCAGAACATCATATTGTAACGTTATTTCAGCACCCATATTTAATCCAGTCAGAATAGGTTTCAACCGATTTAAATGGTCTTTGGCAAATTTGGATACAGTGAAGAAACTGGGACAAGGCGGTACACGCAGTACCCTCTGTGTTTCACCATTCTGATCCCAACAGCAGCCTCAAGTCGATCTCCTCGAAACTAGACAGTGTTTTTTCATCCAAAGACTGAGACAGCAAAATCTTCTCTCCAATATTTAATGCTCTCGGAGATCCTACAAATGATCCAGCCACCAGAGCTGTCTTGTATATTGACATGTACATCAGGTGTGAAAACATACTGACACAAATAGTCAAACATTTACAATTGCTCCTCTTTTTTTTTTTTTTCAATACCGTGTCCTTGTTGGACCTCTGTTATGAGTCGGAGTCCGTGGGAGTGATCAGTATGAGCCAGTGCTAAGTAATTCAGAGAGGAGAGTGTTTTGGGGGGGGGGGGGGGGGGGACAGAGAATGAGAAGCTGAACGACAGAGAGTGAGCTTGGCAAAGCTACAGCGTTTCACTGCAGAGGTTTTAAATCCTTTAACATGATTTCCCTCATCCTATTAAAGACATAGCTATGGATAGGGAGACTGTAAAGTGTTACGTACAGGAGGGAGGGGGACTGAGTGAGAAGGAGAGAAAGGAAAAGCGAGAGGGAGAGAGATTAAATGGGTGTTTAAATATAGGGAACAAATCATCATTCCAGTCCCATTTCTATCTGCAATCAGGCTTCTAAATGTTCTCTCCGTCATCTCTTGTAGATTGGGCTGGATGACCTTTCATTATTTGCTCTCCTCGAATATCATTTCTTATTCTTCACTTCTCCCTTTGGTTAGGGTTTAGATACATCAAAATGTGTCTTTTGCATTTTTTGAAAGGTACCAGTGGTGTATTTCTTCACTGCAAACCATCCAACAAACGAGTAACACTGGTGGTCAGAGCGACCTTTTCGGCCGCAAAGACACCTCTGCAGTGATCTGTATGAGCACATGTCTGTGGATGACAACATATTGACATTCGTATTGCTTTGGAGAAGAATGGCGCAACATTGCTCAGAGTAGTGTCAAACTCATCGGCAGACTTGTTAAAGACATTTCACGTTTTTGGTGCAGGGCCACCTGTTTCCAGGTATCAAAATATTTTGGACTGGCATTCTTACCTCATACTTCCACATGCTAAAACGGATATTTTTTTATAATAACAGTGTATCAAGTGAAAGGGGTGGCTCGTAGTGATGAACCTACAGAGAATTACCACCTGAATCTCCAGCTCCCCCCGGCTTCACGGGGCTTTACAGTGAGTTTCAGCTCATGGTTTAGCTTTCCGGCCCACAACTTTACTGTTTTGGTCCAC
Source organism: Coreoperca whiteheadi (assembly GCA_011952105.1). Lineage (NCBI taxonomy): Eukaryota > Metazoa > Chordata > Actinopteri > Centrarchiformes > Sinipercidae > Coreoperca > Coreoperca whiteheadi. The sequence continues at coordinate 14,589,468 of CM022491.1, forward strand.
TCTCGCTCCTCTCATGGCGTCCTCTTCGGCCACACGAGGCGGCTGTTTTAAGCAAAAACAAAAGAAAAGTTAAATAAGAAAAGTTCTAAAATCCCCCAGTACTACCTGCTCAGCACCAGAGGGCAGACTGACAAAGTTAGCAGCAAGCTGCTGAACACCTAGCACGACTCACATGCAGTTTAAAACAAGGGTGGCAGATTTACCACTCAAAACTCTGTCATTCCTGAAATGATGGCAAATGACAACTGTCGCTAGCATATTTGATGAGCTGTATAGCTAGGCTAATTAGGCTAATGTTAGCACCATAAGTCTGTTGAAAACGCTGACTTATTAAAATGACAATCCCAGGCAAAAGTCCCCACCTGTTGATGATCTATGTAGAAGGCACGGAAATAAATAAATACAACTATTCTTGTATTGCAGCGTAGAGCTAGTTATTCCTAGTATTACACTTGTTTTGTGTTTTAAAACAGTATGTCTTCCCTTTTGACGTGACAAGAGAAAACAGCATTTAGGATGGTCACTAGTCGATGTGTTTGGCAGACTGTTGGCTGGTGGTTGGTGGAGATCAGGACAGAGCAGCTAACATTGCGCTAAACTCTTATAGAGCTACTGCATAGTAAGCCCGGTAGCTGTAGCCTACATGCTAACGATAACAGTTTACATTAGAGCACACAAACTGTAAAATGCATTCCTTGCACTTTTGCTGTTGTGTCAGCCGCTAATTGAACACTAATGCAGGAGACTGGAAAGTTGATAATAACTGAGCTTTTCTGCTGTTGTTAATAATTATTTCAATTGTTATAATATATTAGAAAATAGTGGACTTGGCTAAGGGACTTCAATGTATGTTTTGGAGTTGCTTGCCTCTGCTTTATCTCTTAGTTTCCTTCCTTGGAACACCCTGTCATGCGTTATCGTCTGCCTAACCAGCAAGTTATCTTTGCATTAGCCACTTTATATTTACAGTACCGACCGACATTCATGGTTACCTTCACATTATGTAAGTGTCAACTGAAAATCAGTTCAGAGCACCTGGATACAGCACTCATTAGTTGTTGGTTATAGAAAATCAAATACCAAAAAGGGAAAGAGGACAGCTAATGAGAGAGCAATGTCAGGCTGAAGGATGGATTCATTGGCAACAAAATAGACATTCAGTCTCAACAATATGCTTTTCATGATCTAATGCAGGGATTACAAATCTACTCAGAACAGGACACAGACGTGGTAGGAAGTGAGGCAGAAAAAAAAAATCTTCACTTCAACCTTCCCTCTGTCACCACTTAATTCTACAACCATAAAACATAAGGCTCTGAAGTTGTTCACTGACCCCTCTGACTCAGGCAGTTCATATTTTTCTCTGTGTCCCTGTGAGGGCTATTAGGATGAGGACGTGGCATTCATCATGGTATCTTTCCTGCAGCAGTACAGCTGTCAAGTGGGCTCTACAAATTAAAGGACTCATTACATCGGTATTTGTTATTATGAGTTGTATAAATCTTTTAACTGGTCTTAGCTTGTTGATTTGTGGCTTGATGATTTGATTGTATAAGCCAACTTCTCCTCACTGATTAATCATCTGAAGGCATTGTAAAAACAAATCCAGTGAAGGGATTTACTAACAACTGACTGAGGTTTGAATTGTTTGAACTAATATAAATGTAAGTGTTCATATAGATGTTTCTGTTGATGATGTCTTTTGGCCCATGTTCAGTCGATCATCTGCACTTCTTTGGCTTGCTCCTGTAGATGTTAGTCTCTCTTTTGCTCTCCTCCATTTTGAGCTGCACTTCAAATCTACTTGTTTGAGGCCGCTTTCTGTATACGCAGATGTCATCATGGCAGCTGAAATAAGAAGTAGTGAGAAAGACTGTCCTACTACACTATCGCTGTGTACATTTTGTTTGTACAGTAATATACCATTTGGAATCCTGCAGACGTTGCAAAGAAAAATAACATTAGAACTGAGGAAAACGTCCCTCTGCCGTGTTCTCAACCTTAGGAAACATTACAACGACACTCTGTGTTCCATTCATACGTACGACCTTTAAAGGTTATAGTCCTTTGTTTTTAAAAAAATCAGCAACTGCCGACTTGAATTGTGTTCTCTTTAAATGCTTTGCAGGGACTTCAGGCAAATACAAAGCACATACAAAACAATGTGAATCATCAGTGCCTAGAGATGCAGTATCAACTTTTATCCAGCAGAGCGAGCTGTTCCCCAACCACTGAACAACGTCCTCTCTCCATGAATGCGTCTCTGAACTGGATCCTGTGGCTTAGCTCGGTCTCTTGTGTTTTGCCTTGATGCACAGATTTGTTACTCTCAGTTGCAGCAGCTACTGTTCCTCTTGATTGTCTATTAATGTCTGTATCTGTACTGGTTTAAGGGATGCAAACCCAATTTTTTCAAAGTATACAGGTCTTTTTGTCAACACTTTGTCTTAGTAGCCTTCAGCTCTGAACTTAATTGTGTTTCCATGTCAGAGGCAGATTTATATAGTCCAGTGTTCTTTGGCATTTTCTGATTACAAGGATTATTAGAGTTCAAGTTCAAAGAAGTTGATTGAATTCAAGATAATGTTAAGCTGTAGTACTGAGATTTGTTAGCATTTTAATATGAATAGTAACGTTTTTTCGTTGAGCAATTTTTATTGGATTTTTCTTGAAACAAGTAGCAATTTCAACAGCACATAGTGGATCATATGCATACAAATATGTTATGGCTGTGTAATACAGACATTACCCACTATGACAGATACCCCAACCCACCCAACCATCACAATTGTCCCTTTAAATCCAGATCTTCGCAAGAATGATTGTCCATTGAGGTTGTTGTCCAACTAAGGATTGTAGAAGGAGCACGTACAATATAGCATGACCTTACAAAATAAGTGGCCACCAGACCAGTGATGGAATGAGTGGAAGACAATAAATCATACTAATAAAAATACCACTGAAAATAAGCTATATGAATTGTAACATTTTACTATATTATACTGCCTCTTAGTCTCCTGGCCGTTACTTGGTGATAACAGACATGACATTAGAAATGTGGAAGGATTAGCAACACTGACCCTGGATATAAAGTTGACTTTTGATGTAGCTTCATTGAATGCACATCAAAGTCATTCAACCAGTCCTTGTGCCTCCTCCGTTTCCCTAACCATATACCGCCTTCTGCTTTCAACCCAAGGGCACAGGAGTGGCATGCACAACCTTGATTTAGGAAACCGCGAGCTTCTATCACCCTTCTGAATGCAAGCCAAACAAGCCTACCATTTAATTCAGCAGTGCACAGTTTCACTGTTCTCTTATCACGTCAGTCAGGTGATAATGAAAAGCTTGATCTTGGGATGCAATCCAGGCAACAACAAAAACAACAAAAGGTTGCTGACAGAAAAACTCCGGGGCCAGTCTGGACCCATACTGCTTTGTTGTTTGCAGTTAATAACATTCAGTAAGCAGATGATACTCCTGCAGCTGTAGGGCTCTTTAATAATCTCCTCCCTAACCTAAGATAAGTGGTCAGGGCCCCAGGGACCTTAGCACCTTACAGTATCTCCCCTCTCATTTCAGCATGACACCCAAGATTTGCCCCCTGCACAAGGACTACTGAGAAACGGTTTTCTGGCCCATAGTAAGAAGTTGCGGTTAACAGCCATTGGCTTTTGAGTCAGATTCTGTTCTTTCTCTGTGTCACAACAAGGCTTTTCTAGCCATATATCATTACTGTCAGTTATTCATTGAAGGCGGTGCGTGTTGGACACAGTGATGTCATTTTTATTAGCTATCAATTGTCCAGCTTTGTAAATCGAGTCGTAAAGAAGACACTTTGGCTTGTAGCTTGTCTTATGGAGTTAAAGAACATTTTTGACACAATGATCGCAAGCTTGTTACAGTTACTCACACAGTTCACTGAGTAAATACTTTTTCCAAATCTCATATTTTCACAAGATGGAGCCAAAGAAGTAATCAAAGCTCAAATTAAATAGGGGGGGATAACAGTTTAACAAATGCATGGGCAGTTTAAGCTTCTCAACAGTGACAGGGCAAAATAAATCTTCCTGTACATAGCTTGAAAACTACTGCAAGCAAAAAAACAGATTAACCATTAAATCTCGAGGCAGTTTAAGGTTCTGTTACAATAAACAATTACACTTGATAGTATTAAGGTTGTAGTACTCATTTTTGAAATAAATAGTTATGAGAAACAGAGCAAATGATACTCAATACATAATTGAATGTGTCTGCAAGTTAAATCAGGTGAGTACATTGCACATTATGTTTTTACAGATAAATTAGTGGCAAGTTATCTTTTCACAATTAAATCAAATAGTTTTTGTGCTCTCATAATTCAGGTAAATATATTGCCATGGTGTATTCCACAACTGCACAGTATATATTCACACTTCAGAAACTGCACATAACGGGAATGGTGTCAGTAAGGTCCAATTATATAGATATGATGCAAACATTGTGCCATTATTTGAGATTTAATTGCATGTATGTTAATTTGTCGTGAAATCTGACAGTGAATTTACAGGGTAGGGAAATCTATGCTTTTTAGATCCAATCAAACTAATGGCTATAATATTCAGAGTGGACTCTGGTATCCATTTATCTATCCATCCATCCGTTTCCTGCTGCATAATGTGGTTTGGGTTTTGTGGGAAGCAGGCTAAGTAGCCCAGACATCCCCCCCCCCCCCCCAGCCACATCTTCCACATCCTGAGGCATTCCCAGGGCCAAATGGGATATTTCATTCCTCTAGTGCCCCGGATCACCTCCCAGTTGGACATTCCCGGAAGACATCCAGGGATTTGTCCTGGGGGCAACCTCAACGGACGGCTGATCCACCTCAACTGGCTCCATTCAGCAACAAAGCCACATTGACTCACATACAGAAAGACATACAAGCAGAGCTCAGAACCAGTCACCCTGTGAAACAAGCTTCTTTTGGCCACTTGTATCATCGATTTCGTCATCTGTCTCATAACCATAGTTGAGAGTTTCCATGTTGGAATGTAGATCGTTTACTGGACTCAGACTCGGCTCCCCCTTCACCACCACAGTTTGGTAACGCCTGCATCACTGTGGACATCGCACTGATCTGCCTGCGGCCCCCACCTTAAGAAAAAGGAAAAAGGAACCACCAACCTTAGTTTGCCCTTAAAAAACTGCTCAAACAAATAAAGGGAACACTTGGAGTTACATTGTGTTCCCTTTCTTTTTTTGAGCAGTATATAAGGGTAACACTTTATTTTACAGGTATGTCATTTCTGGAAAAAACTATGGCAGTTATTTAGTTGTTTTGAGTTTAAAAGCAGATTTCCAGAGAAAATGATCAAATTAAGAAAATGCTCGCTTATTCATTCTTTACAAACATACAATTCAATAAATATTGAGAATAACGTCTCTAGTAATTGAGAAATTTCACATTTTTGCATGTTCAGCTGACCTCTCGTGACTAAAAGATTATTTGGGTCATGCTAGCAAGGAACGGGAATTAATCCATGGTGCTGTAATCAATATTTGTATATTAACAATAGGACAAATGACCACTTATATGAAAGGTGTTGCTCCTGACGAAACCAGTGGTAATTATCACACGACTCTGCAGTTCCCTCTACAGAGCATTTTAGCATCTTTCAGCTCATTGTTTTGGTTACACAGCCTGCAACCCTACTGGTTTGGTTCACTCACACTGCTCTCAGCAGGCAGCTGTTATCAGTGAAAGAGCTCTAAAGTCCTACTGCATGCTACCTGCCCAACACCAAACAGCTGGAGCCGATCAGCTGACAGTGGGCTAGAGGGACAGGTCACCAGTCAGTCACAGGGCTCCATATCAACTTATAAGGCGATCGTTTGTCAGTGTTGTTTGCAGCTTTGAATTTCATCCTAAAATGATCACCACATTACAAAGTCGTTTTCAGGACCTTTCTTGTAAATGAGCTGATAAATATCAGGTACGTTAAATTAAATTATAAGGGAATTATGGGCCCTGTAAAATAAAGCGTTACCAATCTAGGCTAAATAGGCAGGCTATTTTAGACACATTATATGGAAAGATTAAAAAAAAAAAAAAGTAGTAGTATTAGTATGTTTTAAAATGATTATTGTTTTATTTCTATCTTTTTTTACTGCTGGTATAAGTATTATTATAGTTGAACGGTGTGAAATGCCCCGATGCCTGCGCCAAAAAGCAAAAATAAAATCTGACGTCAGCCTGGTGCAGATCCTCATCAAAAAACAATCAAAGCAAATCCCCACACCGTGTTTCAGATGCACTTTCCCCCCCTTAACATGACGATTTCAGCAGAGCAGGCGCCTGGTCATCGAGTTATGCGTCGCACCTCCTCGTCATGACAACTAGCTGTGAGATTGGAATATTGCAAGCGGTGTCCTGGAAGCGAGAGAGGCGGTGAGCCCGCACTGAGAGAGAGAGAGAGAGAGAGAGGGGGAGGGGGGGGAGAGAGAGAGAGAGAGAGAGGGGGGGGGGGGGGGAGAGAGAGAGTCGTGACACACGAGGCGTG
>CM022491.1:14596031-14728531 GCA_011952105.1 Coreoperca whiteheadi
ATTGTGCGTTTTCGATAGGTGTTTGTGTTTGGTGAAAAAAAATGGTTGTGGCCAAATATTGTTTTTTTTACAGGTTGGGTGGTGTAAAAGGGAGAGGAGAGGGAGAGGGGGGGGGGGGGGGTGGGGGGGGGGGGGGGGGGGGGGGGGGGGGGGGGGGGGGGGGGGGGGGGGGGGGGGGGGGGAGAGAGAGGCTGGTGAAGCACGAGCCGTGGGGTCCTCTTCAGTGAGGGCATCGTGCTTCAAAATAATATCACTGCATCCGAACATCTGAAGCATTCACGCTGCTGTTCTAAAACCATGAAGGCTAAACGGAAGACCCCCGCGCTGTTTCTCAGTCTGAGTCTCTACTTTCTGTTGGGAGCGTCGGACACCAAGTGAGACCGACAGAGAGCCACCACGCAAGCGCGCTAAGGAGAGATTGGACACCTGATTCTGTGGGGTGTCTTTGGAGCGCTATTTCACATTTTAAGTCAAACAGTCCGCGTTTGTAAAGGCCCCTCGCGGTGCAGTGGGGCAGATACCGTGGATTGTTATCAGCATGGACAAATGGGGAAAAGAGGACACATCGCTGCGTTGACTTTTGAAGCAACGCGCAGAGTCTTGACGCTATAGCGTTACGCATTTATTTAACGGAGTGCTTTTTTTTTTTTTTTTTTTGGTCCTGTTTTGAATTGCACTCGCTGCTGCATCTCCACGTTATTAAAGTCAAATATCTGCTGGATAAGGAACAGAGCAGGGTGTTGTCAGAGAGGGATGAGAGGAGGAGGGGGCAGTATGAGGTGTGCTTTTTTTGGAAAAGCCGGAGAAAGACAGACGCCGAGAAGGTGTACTGATGTGCGAAAGCCTGCGACGCGCTACCCTCCTGAGAAATAATTGCGATCGGGGAAGAAATGGCCTAGTTAAAACATCACCGACACACCGGCGGAGGATAGAAGAGAAGAATCGTGTTTAGCTGGACGGGCCATCATCATCGTCATCATCATAATTCCAGTGCTTGCATCGAGTCTTTTAGGTAAGCCATATGTTCAACCACCACCTCCTGAACGTGACTGGAGATTTTCCGTCTATCATGGGTTTTATGTGTGCGCAATCTGCGGGCTTTGGTGACTTTGCACATTGCGCACGTTATCCATCTCGGCGCACAAAATGTGGAATGAGATTTCAGTGTAAAGCCTCACGCCACTTTGTTGCTATAGCACATATTTTCTTCCTTTCAGTGTGAGCCTTCGATTGGCCTTGCCTGTTGATAAGCTGTCACATCTTTACATGATGAGTCTACTTTGTGCGTGCGGCATCAGTATTCTGTCGTCTGTAACCGTGCTGCTAACGAGATGATATTCATGTGATTTAACTGGAATCAATTCATCATGCAGACTGTCAGTCAGACGGGCTGCTCTTCTCAATTGGGCTCCAATAGTGTCCTGTTTCCATTGGTTGTGAAGGCACAGATTCTTTTAATAATGCTTTTATTACATTTATTGACTACCGCTTAATTAGAAACACATGCTGCTTTGCTGCAATAGAACTAATCTCAACCAGTGTGTGTGACAGGCCTTGAACTCAGAAGATGTCCCCTCTAATGAACAAACCCACAAATGCTCTGAGACACACACACTATGCACAAACACTCACACAGACACACACAAAGCCTGTGCCCTAGAAGATGCAGATAGGATTGTGAATTAAATGCACACACTCTGATGATCCAGGGAAGGCTCCATTAATATTCAGTGGTGGTTGGGCAGTGCTCAGTTAATGGCAGACAACAGGACCTCTGTTCTGACAGGTCAGGGATGAGAAATGGTATATTTTCATTTTTAGGGACTAAGTGCAGGGCTTTTTTTCACTGATACGGTGCCTGTAGAAATGGAGGAGTGACATTTAAAATCCATCAGAAACCCAATAAAGGCATTTTGTAGACTTTTGCAGAATTTGGTGTTGCTCGTGTTCGTGTACTGTTGAAATAGCTGTGATTGCTTTCTCATCATGTCAACCTGGTTACTGGCATTTGGACACTTACACAAATACAACAGACCATGGCTGAAGACTTGGAAGGCTTCATATATGCCAAAATGTTGTCATTACATTCAAGAGAAAAGTACATGGTATATAGAGCGAAGAGTGGAGACCATATGTTGGCAGAAATGTCTCTTGGGAACATTCAAAACCTTTGTTCCTTCCAAGCTAATAATTTGATAATCTATTTCTGAAGTTGATCCATTTTGTGTGTAGTTACTCAAGCAAGTGGGCCTGGAAGATTTGATGGCAAATTATATTAAAGGATGATCCTTTGCTATACTGATAAAGCATGTAGTGTGGTGACACCATATGCACACTGAAATCAACCAAACAACAGGTAATACATGTGCTTTAACCTTTAAACCCGCCTGCTTCTTTTGCTTAATCTCCAAGAAAAGATACTGTGACTGCTCCCATCCCCAGATTACCCGATCCAGTGAACTACAGTAAAGGGCCAATAACGCTAACAATGTGGTGAGAGAAAATGGATAAATGGAATAAAAAAGACAGAATAGCAGCTTAATGGATTGGATGACAACATGAAGTGGAGAACAGTACGGGTTTAGTCTTAATGTTTAATGAAGCATGCTTGTGTGATTTGTGGGCGAGCAAGGTGAAGTTTCACAAGGTGTTCAATGTGGGATTCTTTCAGGTCAAAAACAAGGGTTTCTTAAAGGAGGACGGGGTCGATGTCCACTTGTTTTGTAGGTTATATACAGTAGCTAAATAGCAGTTTATGAGAGACAGAAGCCGTGTCAAAGATTGGTGCTTTTTTCCATCATTATTGCACTGTCCTAACGTTTAGGGTATTGGAATTCTGGTTCTTAGTTTAATGAATTGTTGGTTGAAGCTTAATTTTGAATTCGTAACATTTTTATTGGTCTAAGCAAGTAAAACAAAAGAAACACTTAGACTTTGATACGTGACATGTCAATTTTCATCTGCATCATTTCTTTTTGCTGCTGGGCTCAGTGCATGGCCGTGGATTGAAGTGCGCACAGCATACTTTTAAATAATACATGGCTAATATGTAGAACATGAGTTTGACCCTTTAATCTGCTCTCTGACGCTGCAGCGCTGTGTGGATGAATGCAATTTTTCCATTTTAAAAACAAAATTTCAAGTCAACAAGTCTCGCTATGAGACAGAATGAGCTAATACTGTTTAAAAACGTACAGTGTGCGTTTAAATATAAGTTATATAATCTGCACTGAAAGGTTGCATGAAAAAAATCTGTGAATATGAAAAGACAAGGACAATTTTATTTTATTCCATTTGTTCCTGCATGTTTTTACTTTAATTTACTTTAAATAAAAAAAATAAAAAAAACGCCTCCTGCTTTTTAAGTGTATTTTGTAGCTTTGAACAAATAGCACTTCAATGTTTTTACATACAGTTAAATGGAACTTTGCTTCTCCATTTATTTTGAACTCCATAGTCCTCCTGTAGAACTCCTGTTTTTTCTGGGGTTTTTTGTATTTTTGTGGCTGTTCATTTTAAACGTATGCTCATGGTCATTTACCAATTATGCTGCTACCAGAGAATCATGTCTTCTGCTGTAAAAACAAGCTGTGTCCAAGAATATGTGGGAAAAAAGCATTACAAGCACTACAGTATCGTTATGCTGCCATCACATCAAGAGGCCACGTTGGGAAAAGTGTTCATGAATGAGTGGTCTTCTCGCAATGACGCATTCACACTTTGAAAAGTGCAAAAGTATTATACTGTACATTCTCATTGAATTATATATTCTCATGTAATACAGTTGCACTCGAAATGCCTTTGCTGTATGATTTGAATGCAGGTACAGCAGAATCAGGCTGGTCGGAGAGATATTCTGTTCTTTACCAAACATCATCTTTGCAGGTATCGCTTTTAAAATCCGTCTTGTATTTTAAGCCAGCAGATGTTAGAATAACAGTGATCCAATATCCATGTCAGCTATGGCTATATAAGTCATTTATTGATTAAACATTTTTGTTGTTTGCTATTTGAAAAATAGTAATACTATATCAATTTGTCGTCATGCCTCCATGCCAGCACTTTCCATGACTCTTGTTTTTGATTTTTGCTTTTCTGGGGTTCCCCTGTCATTCCTGTTTTTCATGTCACAACACTATGAATTTGTGGGTCAGTCCCTTAAGGAGAGTCTGCAGGATTGTGCACTTACAAAAAGTGTGTTTCAAGGGGGGCTCAAAAAGTCCTCGGGAGAGCCCTTGTGTGCTCACCAATGTTTTTTAGCGTGGGACTTACCTGAGCCCTTAGTGACGTATCAAGAAGATTCTTCAAAATCTGTAATTTCTGTTGGACTGGGCATAACTGTAGTGTCACTGCTGCACCGGCAACAAGTCCCATTGACTTGCTGTCCAGAAAGTTGCACATTTATAGCACAAAAACAGACACATTGAGATGGGACATTGCATGGGACTTTTTTAGATTTTTGAGCACTGCCATGTTGTGTTTTTTGAGTTTGCACAATTACCATGAAGCAAGAAAAGCTAGGCTGAAACTCCAAACAGCATGACAATCCAGGCCATTTGCCTTTTATATTTGAGCGGCTTGGAGGCTGTTAATATCCACACATCCTCGCACCATCTGACCAGCCTCGTTTCTCACCACGCTATAGCATCTTTACCCACAGCATTTACTGGATTCCGGGTTAATGGTGTAGCTGCTGTGATGGAGGCTTGGAGATTTTAATTTCTGTGTGAAGATGTCAAGTCAGAGAAAAGGGAGGTTAAAATGACCCAGCTCTCAGTCACATCACGACCAAGGAGGAGAAAAGCAAGAGAATAGCTTGACCTGACCCATTATCCGTGAGCAAAGTAAAGCTGGAGAAACGCCTGTGAAAATGCCATGGTAACCATCTTGTGTAACCTCCTTTTGAACAATATCACATAACAGTCAACCACGAGATAAGCTAGGATAAGTGCCGTCCTGTCTTAAAAAGTCTGGGAAGAATATCACACCAAACCCCATTAAAATATCCGGTGATTTAACGCGTCTTTTATTAGCGGCAGAGGCACAAGCCCATTAAAACGGGACACGTGACCTTTTCCTTAGTGATTCATTAAGCAGCCGTAACATTTCATTCTCTGATATGTTTTGGGCAGTGACACACAAGCCCGAGCTGCCATTCAAATATGGCATGTATTCTTTAAAAAAAGAATTGTTTATTTCAAGCAGTGTTAGCTAGCTAATGACACAGCACATGCATTAGGCAGCTGGTGCTCTTTAGAAAGGTGGCGGCAGTGTTGACCTGAATTGGGCAGGTATGCAGTTTGAAACGTATCCTACATGATGCATTGGGCAGGCAGCCCATTTATTATTAGTTAAATGTCATGGTTTCTACATTTTCAGATGGGAACATGATAGGCGGTTAATGTTGCAGTATGAAGTTAGCTAATGCTAGTGTTACTGGCTTGGGATACAGTGATGCAGGAACTAATGTCTGAAAAAATATGAGATGTGGTGCTAAAGGAAATGTTAATAACCATGCCCTCACCTACCCCAAGTGCAGAAGTGCACTGTCGCCCAGTGGGGAAAAAAACACCAGAGTATGTCCTTGCCTGGTGCTCGGCAGTGCACTCAGTGCCTTGTGGAAACCCAGTGTAGCTAATATAAAGTTGAGGACATAATTAGGGACGATTGACATACATTGACCGAAAACAAAAAGTGAAAGTGCGTGTAGTGTAGTCGCTGGCTCTGAGAGTTGTCTGAATCACTATAAAGATAAACCAAAAGGCAACTGTAAGATGTTAGACAACGTCATCCACAGACAACTATGATCTGAGGAAAACACTGGCAAGTGCTGAAATGAGTAATACTCTGAATAATACTGGGGCCTGAAAAGGCTTTTCAAATTATACCTGACATTGATAATGGTGTGCATTTTGTCTTCAATGAACTTTTTAAAAAAAAAGGCTTGTCATCCCATCGGAACAATGCAAAGACAAGCCGCAGAAGTAGGAATTCACAGTAGTATTGACAGAATTACACCCTGTCACCCAAAATGGAGAAATCCACCTCAGAAACGCAGTCAGCTCTGCATAGAACAGTTTTTCGTGGAAACAGGGCAGCAGTTGGTTATCCTAAGGTTTATATTTGGCATAAACATGGTAAGCAGACAGTTAAAACGAATGGCACATCATTGTGAGGACCTGGGTTGCTTGTGGAAAATCAGACACATACCAGGATTAAAACAGCAAGCTTTGACACATCACTGCAAATGGCAACATCAGAAAAAAAAACCTTTTTGTTGTTGATTGATTTAATTAAAATGTTTGGTGTTCCAAATACAACTATGTACTCTACTTGACCTTTAATTAAAGGTGGGGTATGCGATTCTAATCCAATACATGTCTTTTTGTCAAATTCAGCCAATATCTCCTCACGGTCCGCTAGCTCAGTGTGTGCGCTGCAAAACAAATCCAGTGTTTGTACACAGCCATGGCTCTGTACATGGGAATAATCACTATTCCAGCCATGATGTGTGTGTGTCAGGTAACGTTAAATGACTTGCCCACGGACAACCAGCTAACTCTCTAGTTAATTTATTGGTTTGCCCAGATGTGCTGTTGCCCTGATGTCGGCTGCAGTAGCAGGAGAGCTGTGGGTGTCGCTGTCTGCAGCTGCTGTGCTGCTCTGGGAAACATCTCGTCCTCTCTGGCTGTTAGCTTCGCAGCAGCAACTGTAGGGACAGTTTGCTAACCCTCAACCTGACTAACGTTGGTTACATCACTTGCTCTGTCGTTGTTCGTCTATGTCAAGGTGTTTGTCACGGTGTTGGATTTATCCAGGATCTCATACCCCACCTTTTAACTAAACGTTAAGGTACCTGTTGTGTTGAAGCCCTGTGCAAAAAAAGAGGCTTCCCACTAAGCTCTTGTAGTCATTTTTTTCAAATCAAATCACTAGATAAATGACTCACATGGTAAGGCAACAGACATTTTATACATAGTGTCTACTGTTCGGGGCTACTGCAGTGTGTTACATTACATCAGCTGGTTTAATCCTGTGATTTCTGATGATCTGGGCATAGTAATTGCCACACACTGTGGATTCTGAGCTACTGATTTAGCCCTTACAGCATATGCCAGGACATTTAGCCATTTTTGTTGGTGTATTAAGGATTGTTGGTGCATGGTGCTTTCTGAACAGTTTCAAGTAAGAAAGTCAGAGGTTCATATCTCTCTATAATCTTAGTGTGTTGTAGATGTCAAAAGTTCTAATGAGTCAAGGTCTCTGGGCTGGTCATCTACTGTAGTTGTAAATTATTGTCCGCCCTTAACTCAAATGCTTGTGTCTGATACAGTGGGACGGCATAAAACAAGACAGAATAAGGCAGGTTACTAAATTTAATCAAAAAAATACACATCAAAATTCATTCCAGTAAATTCTCACTTCACTAGAAAATCAGACTTTATTGTAACAAAGTGAATCGTTAAGTAAGATGATTTTCTGCAATTACACTCACAATTAATACAGCAATATTTCCATGATCACTTTTGTAAACAGTGGAATCTTTTACCTGGAGTTACCAACAGGGTCGTGGGTTACACTGACACGACAGATTTCCTTAAAAGATCACACCAGAAAGTGGCACAGCGAAATTCATCCGCACGTCTTCGAAATCGTTTTGTTCCGGAGGCTTGGTGATGTAGTGAGTGCTCGCGCTCGCAGGCCCCGTTGGTATAGCACTGTGGCAGGTGAACTAATCACTAAAACACACTAACCAGCCGGCCAAGCGCTAGTCAGTAACAATAGCTCTCTGTGCTGGGCCATTTACTCCCCCCGGGAATTTCGTTTTCAGCATTGTAAAACAATTCAATCTCATCAAATAAAGAGTTAGTGACGGGGAGGGGGGAGCCCCCTAAGCTAGAGAGCTTGCTTTCTTACTGGCAGTGAGCAACTAGCTTGGTTGCTAACGGGAAATTACGGTCCCACGGTTTATCATTATCTTAGTCATTTATTATTAAAATAATTTGACCCGTTAACTTCTGTGTCATTGCTGTCTGCAAACCATTCTTCTTGGAGCAGTTTATACAGCGACAGCTTCTTCCATTTTGGACCTTCTGGCTCTCAAAGTTCAGCACTGTCAGGATGGTTTGCTATTTGTCAATGCCAATTTCTTTTTCTTTTGCCCTGGTGAGCAAATGAATTTGTTTCACATTGAAATTTCACCATGTTAAATGATGTCAGCCGGCTGTAAGCGTGTTTTCATCTCATGAATAATGGCTGTTGGTTGCTTGAATACAACTTGAAATCTTTATTGTATTTTTGTTGTGTCTGCTGTGTAAGTAAACTGTGCAATAGTAATAGTAATGCCCAGTGTAAATATAACTTCATGGTGTCCTCAAGTTATATTTTGCCGTTACATCCATCAAGCCATCAAATCACTTGAACTTGGTGAACATAAAGGTCAGTTTTAGTGAAGTCTTTTATATCATACAGATGATTTCCAAGCAGGTTCATATGAGCACAACCAAGGGGTTACATTGTGGACTACTGAGACCACTGCACTGTACAGTGCTCTTGCAAAATGTCAGGCAGTTCAGTCAGACACTTACATCAAAGGATTCAGGGCGATTTATTGCAAATAGATGTCCAGATGCACTTCTTGGAAAATGCTCTGCATTTGAAGGTGCTCCACGTAGCAATGGAGAGTCTGTGTGGCGTACGACCCGTAGCAGAAGCAGTGACATAAATAATTACAGGAGTGAGAGTGTGAGCTTGTCAGATTATGAAGACCACCTAATTACCTTAATACCTTAGTTTTAATCTGATAGGTGATTGTAAGAGTTAGATGATACTAGGAACCCCGGTCCCTACCTGAACCGACATGATGCTCCATTTCGCTTCATAACAGGGGTACATATTTAAAAAGCCATCAACTCGAAGGTGTAGAAATTAACATTCTGGCAATGTATTAACAATCCTTCCTTTAGTATTGTATTTGGACTCTTTCTATTTCAGTTGTCAGGCTTAATGAGGCTGCATGATGTCTAACTTTACTTTGAGGTTTCATTGTCGGCTTATAAAGACACTTGTTACTGATAAAATACCACTGTCTACTTTTTATTGAAATATTTTACACAACACGTATTTTTCCTGTCAAGCCGACAATTTAAGGTGTATTTAATTAACTCACAGAAGAAAGAAGATACATTACAATGCAAACACTGTATAGGAGAAATCATACATATAATAAAATTTGAGCAAGCCAAAAAGTCTTGTATGTTTCGTGAACTACTCTTATTTGAATTATTTGTCCATTTTAGAAGTCAGTGCTTGCAATGAAACCCAAATTACATCCCCCATCTTTTATTCAGCTGACCTCAGAGCAGTACCTCTGGAGTACAGGGAAGCTCTCAACACGTTTGAGCATACAAATCATTTCAGCAGAATACATCACACATACAGTGAGTCTCAGTGCTCTACTTAAGCTAACTTACACATCATCAATGCAGCCACCCCATCTGTCAAGGTCCCCTTTTCTCTGAACGTGACAGTCCTCTTAAGGCAACATTTAAATTTCAGCAGCCGTTTTGTGTCGTGGCAGCTTGGATCGCATGGCAAAGTAAACTGTAAATGTATTTACTCAAATGAATGATGATCCTGAGTCGAAATTCCCCCAGCGTGAGACAATAAAGCAGGCTTATGTTCCAAGACATGTTGGTGAACTCTTCTGGAAAAAGAAAAAGAAGCCAGTCTGCTTTCCCGTCTCTGAACAGATGAGCAGTGTGCTACTCTAGGACCAGCTGCATGACCTGTAGATGACTGTATTAGCCAGCTGTTATCTCCCACACATATAGTATATGAATATTTGAGGTTTACATTTTGTGATTGATCCTCTATTTTAAAAACTGCAAGGTTTCCGCCATGCTGTGCATCTAGATTCCCAGATAACGACAGCTCCTCCTGTACAACGTCCCCACCTATATGAGGTTAAAAGGGCCTTCAATATGGCTGTAGTGAATCAATTCTAATATTGATTTGCCCTGTGTATCCACTGATTTATGCCAGAGTGTAATAACACATGATCTACAGTATGTGTTGCATCTCAAGTAGTATTAGAGATTCCCCTGCCTGTTTGCCATCATTACTTGCATATATTCAGAAATTATAGATCTAAAACACACTGTATGAAAATGCTTTCCTAAAGATGTCAAGCAAAGTACATTGCCATTCCTCAACCGCAGGACAGGAAGGTCAATATCGGACGATTCTGCAAAACCCTTGATTCCCTTCAATTGTGTTTTGTTTCTTTTTTCCTCCAATGCCAGTATTTTTAAAAATCTCGTTTATCAGCTACAATATCAGCACATGGCAGCGACGCGTTGGTTAAGTATGGGAAAAGATTCTGAATCCAGAGCCATGGAATGGTGGACTCCGCCACTACCAATAAAAGTATATAGAGAGATAATTACTGAATGTAAATACATTGAACAGCTTTGGAACATAAACCGTATCAAAAATGGGGTTTGGGTTCTTATGGATTCTAACTTTAAGGTTAGGGGGGAAAAAATGGAGTTGAGAATAAACATTTGCCTTTTTATTAACTCAAGATACAGACAGGGTAAGGCAACTAAAACTCTCGGACTGTAGCTGCGATTAATAAAAAGGCAAATGTTATTTCACTAATCAGATCGGTGTATCCTTAAATCCTAATTCTCTAATATCTCAATTTCCCTTGGTTTTTCTGCAGTGCATCCAAGTGTCAGGGATTGCTTTTGTCTGAGCCGATGTTTATGGTATTGAGACTACAGAGCAACAAAGCCACTTTCCCTTTTTTGAGCAAACAACACTAAGAAAAGAGAAAACATCAAAACAAAAAAGTTGATTTGTTATTCTTGGGATCCCCTGTTGCGGGAGTAGCTGCATTTACACATATATAGAGCTCCTCTGGTTTATTTTCGGAGCTAAATAGTGGTGTGTTGCCAAAGAGGAAAAACACTATGCAGGTTATCGCAGCCTTTCTGAAAACAGTTTAATTAATAATTTGTTTGGCTCCTCAGAACACAGCTGGACTGCAGTCCATTGCCACAGCAGTTAGGGAGCCAGGTGGATGCCAGATATTTAAAGAAGGATAAGCATTAAATCAGTAAAAGGGAAATGGTAACATGGTGTTATCATATAAAAAATAACTTCAAGCGTCTGCAGTCCAAAGGCTAAAATGAATCACGTTCAACTTTCCACTTCCCCTCACAATTCTTTCAACCCAATGGAGCTCGGTCATTGTACCTCTTAATCCTCTCACGCGTGATGTATTTTACATTGGACAATTAAACATTTAACTTAATACAAAACGGCAGCGATACAGACTTCACATGTAGAGATTTCATAGACGGATCTATCTTGTGATTTAGGAAATTTTCTTGTGTGGAGTTTAAAAAGGGCTGAGCGATACTGACAAACAAATATCCCTGTTTCTTGCCAAACACATCAATAATATGATGATACTTGGGGATGTTCTACTGTAGACTGTCAGGTGGCCCTGCAAGAAGACACAATGGGCTTTTATTTTTGGAATTTTCAACATAAAATAGCTTTAAACTTCTGTCTGCACTTGAAATGTGTTTATGGCCATTAATTTTATAAGTGGAAAACATGAACTGCATAATCCTTCGGGATCTACAATGGGAACAACCCCGAAATGATTGAAATGTGATTTTATTCATTATTTTTAAAATTGTCTTCTTGCAGTAACATTATATTTGGATAAAGGCTTATATAAACCTGGCTTTTATCCAATTCATACAGTATATTATTGAAAACATGCTGCCCCCATCATTCTCTGTCCTACACAACATAACAGGCGAGGACTGTAAAGGACTCGTCATTGTTCAGTCGGTTACGCAGTACTGAATAGCACAAACCTGCCTTGCATTTTGAAAGGCTTTATTGATAATGGATTGAATAGGGTAATGATTATAGGAGCCAAGGTGATGGTTCTCAAATGGCAGTAAGGTTGTTTGTGTGTGCTGGACGATCATTTCAAAGGATTGTTTGATTAATTTGAGTGACATCCGATTTAGTGTAATTATTTTTACAAAATTCTGCTGTCCAAATGAAATATTCTAAGCAAGATGTAATTATAAACAACATTAGTAGTTTTTGTCAACGATGTAATGAATACCAGTGATAATGCATACAGTTGCTGTAATGTGATATACTATGTCTAGATTAATAAAATAATCTTATGGAAAAACATGCTCTTGGTGTTGCAGGATATTTTAATGGTTAATCAACTATTGATTGTTTACACGTCCAATCATCGCTTAAGCAAAGTGCTTGAAAGCTGCATTCCTAGAACAGTGTTTTTAAACTTCTGGTGATGTCTATTATTACAGCAAGTAAATAAGTATTTGAGCAATGAATTACATATACATAACTCAAACTAAAATAAAATCATGCATTGACTTAAATTAGTTGTCACTATTCAACAAATGGCCAGACGAGTTCAAAACCCTAAATATACCTAGCAAATAATGATGCACAACTTCCAGGCTTAATTGGAGAACATAAATTAGACTGCCCATGCCCGGTAGGTCCCCAGCAGCAGCTGCAGCTGCAGCCAGCACTGAAGAAGTTAACTTACCATCCAGGACAACCTTTAAGTGAGGCAGTGAGGTAAAATGTTCTCAATATATAATAGTGTTGAAATTGAGAAATTTTGACTTATTTTTTACAACTGAAATTATATTTTTGTTATTACAGAGGGAGTAAAATACCAAAAACATTGTATGTGCTGGTATCAGCTCAAACGTGAACAGTACCCAGCCCTACAGGTCTACCACACATTTTTGTCTATCAACGAATTGGCTGTAGCTTTAAAATCCTATCACCGAGTAAACAAAATAGGTTAAATGAATCTCTCCATAACAGACTTCACTCCAACTGATTTATTTAAGAAATAAGCATACCTTAGCTTACTGATCGGCCACTGTTTGTTCACTGCAAAAATACATTCATGTCACCCAGGAATCTTTTTTAATTTAACTTCCACCGGTAGACAGGATTTAGACCCACAGTGGGATGTCTCTTAAAAGTTCCTGACTTGATGTTGATGATGTGATGTTGGAAGGTACAGTTAATACAGCAGCTAATAACTGGCTCTGCTGAAGCCGCTAGTTTGGCATTGGCCTGAGCTTCTGGATAGCTAGCTAAACTGGCCAGACAACTCAGTGGGCTTCGTACAGTGTCATCAGCACACTGGTTATTCCATCAGGGCAGTTACCTAGCTCTCAGCACTGCCACAGTGATCATCTATGGAGGGGCAGAGGAAGAGGGGCGCTTGTTTTTGTTCTGAGTTTGCAGCTTTCACAGGCACTCGGCAAACACACCTGTAATTCCATCTCATTAATATTAACGATTAATGGAGGCACAACCTAGTGACGCCACCAGGTGCTCCACAAAAATCCCAGTTATGTCATCTGACAGTTTACGCCGCATGTCCCTGGTCGTCTACGTTGTCGGTTAATATATTTTTCATCAATTTAATCATTAACGGTGATTAATCGGTCTTATAAATGCTGTGATAATGATTCCTGGCTGCCCTTGGGATTAGAAATTGTAATGGCGTAGCCTCAAATGTTTCACAACTCAAATCATCATTCGCTTCCCTCTGCTTTTCTTAAATAGTTTCACATGTCCAGGTATCTCCCATTCAACCATGGGTTACCCTTCATTCCCACCTCTTATCTGTCATTTCCTACGCCTTAACAGATACACCCGTAAGTGCACTGCAGTCTTTTTGTCTCATTACATCTACATATCACTCAGTGTCACTAATATAACTCAACGTTCCCACCTTTCTGTTGCAATTCATGTCGCTTCCTCTTAATTCTCACACTGCTTCTCCAGCACAGCCCTTCTCTGCCCACACTGGTGCAGTATTTAGACTGCAGCTGCTCCTCCCAATCCCCCCACTGACTGCACACTTCTCTAACAATGAGTATTATTGTGCAAATAAGCTGCATGGTGTCAACCATGTGTGCTGTTTCCAACCCAGTATTCTTTGTACTCGCATGATCTTATGTAAGAATGAAGCAGGTGCTGCCGACATGTGTCTCTCAGCCGCTCGCTCTCAGGATGCTCCTTAAGGCGTATTGCACTTTCCACTGGGGACTGGAGGGATAACAGGTAACAAAATACCTGAATGCAAGACGTTTTCACGGCATAAGTGGATACTAATGATTTATTTATGCAAAAGATGAAATGGAAAATCTTCAAATAATCACATTTTGGATGTAATTTAACTGGCTGGACTTGTTTTAGTTTTGATTACATGAACATTAGAGGAACAATGCAAGGGCATGCTTGTTGCTGTGACAACAGAGGTTGCAGTAATAGTTCAATTAAGCACACACAGTTCAAATGAAAGTGATTTCAACCAGTAGGGGTATGTTTGATTAGACGCGGGGCAGTTTACATAGAGACGACGTTGGCACATGGAATTACTGAAAATTATTCACAATGATAGCTAAAAGCATTCACTCCAAACATGTGGGCATTTTTTACCACTCACCTCTTTGTCATCCTTGTAAACAAACACTCCAAATCCCCCCCATGTCCCTTTTGACACCAGAACACATTTAAGAAAAGAAAAATTAAGAAGAAATCAGGGGATTTTAACCAGGTTATTCTCACAGTAGTCCTGTTGACATCCAGAGACAAGTGTCAACATGACAACTGCAACCACTAGATTAATGTCTTAATTAGTATACAGGGCTATTAGTGCCGACATAAATGGACCCACTATCGTGTAGGGCTGTCAATTGCCCCTAAAATCAATGTCGATGATTAATTGACTGAAAATAGCTTGATTACATAACGCCCCGCTGGCAGGAAATTTGATGTGTAAGATGCTTGCTTTTACCCTTTGCATCTAAAATGGGTTATAGTTTTACTGTAGTTTGATATTAATTGTGTTACCTGGTAGTTTCTCTGTTCTATAAAACTTAAACTAGTTCACCTGACATCCTGCAAAAAGGCAGGTTACTTATTAAAGCCAATAAAGCCCTGTAGTAAATTATAAAAATATATAATGCATGAAGACATACTGTACAGAGAAGACAAGATTATTGTCTCCCAGAAACTGATCTTTACTTTTCCGACTGGCTTATAAAACCACATTAAACAGCCAGGCTACTTCTCTTTTGACACTACTGAAATTGAATTGGTTTGAAATGAGTTACGAGGGAAACCTGATGGCAGAATGGCTGTTTGGAAATATGTGCAGTGCAGTCAGAAAGTATTGGGACAGTGACATGGTTTGATTCTACTCCAGAACATTTGATGTGAAACGAAACAACGGCTGTGCCGACCTTCAGCTTCCGGGACGGGGTTGCTCGTTGCCCGTTTTAAAAATTTTTTATATGTAATATCCCAATTGTCGAACAATTAGTACATTGATCCTAAAAGAAGAGACAAGGCAACCAACCTCAGTCCAACTGAACACTTGATGAAGGTGAAAGGCCCTGAAACAAGCAAGATGTGAAGGTGGCTGTGAAAGTGCCATTTTTAAAAGGGTTTGTTTTTGTTGTTTTTTTTACACATACAAGACTTACATTTAGCTTCCATGCCATTGAGGTCCTATGATGAGAAAGTCCTAAATATGATGTCTTTTTCATTGCACCATGTGTTTAAAGGTCCTTGCATAATGCTGTACTGTAAGTATTTCTCAGAAAATCAGCAGCATTCAAACAAGTGTTCAATTTCATGCCATGCAGCATGCTAAGGTCCTCATATGTTATACATACATTTTCTTGGAGTTTATAGGAGGTTTCATCTTTAGCTGCCAAGTTTTGTTCATAAACTATCAGTATGCTGGTGTTTTAAGAAAGGGGATTAGAGGATGAGCTGCAACTTGACATTCAGCAAACCACTTAACCACGCATGTCACCTCTGCTTCCTGCCGCTGCCTCTGTTTTAGCCATGACAACTGTTCCCGCTGTTCCCTGCCATTGGCCTCTACTCCTCCTTGAAATTTTTTAAGCCATCCTCTTCTCCTTCCTCTTTTTGACCGCTCCCTCTTTTCACGCACCCTCCACATGTTCTCCTCCTTCTTGCGATCACAATCCTTCTTCAGTTATGCTGTGAGCAGGTCGAGCTTACAGCCACCAAAAAGACACGTGCAGACATGTGCATCAACTGTCTTGTGGCAGCAAGCAGAGGTTGCTTAATAAACCCTAAACACATAACAAAATTTGAACAAATCATATAAAAGTCAACCACTCCCGGAAGCAAAGATTTGAGTTGATGCTCTCAATCCAGAGAACAAGGCTTTTTAAAATAAATGCAGACAATATACTGAAGTAAAGCCATTAAAAAAATAGAAAACATCAAATAATTAATTTCAATAAATACAAATCTTTTTCAGTGGCTGCTGGCAAACTGGGGTATTTTGCGGTATTTTGTTTAATTATTCTTTTTTGTGTCATAAAATTGCAGAATACCATCAGCTATAATTAGTTTGGCAACCCTGGACTTGTTTAGGAAGTTTGACACAGCATGCAATGAAAAAACTAATCCTTTACATTTCAAGTCCTGTAAACTATTCCTTCAATGTTCGCTGGGTCTCAGGGTATCTAGTAACAGGCTATACATTTACAGTGCAGTCCTTTGCTCAGTCAGAACAGTGAGTTTGGGATATTTGTCCCATGGCATTATTATAATATTATTATATCGCTAGTGATTTGTATAGTAGCCTATCCCCATTTATTTGATTTCACCAACTTACTACACATCCTATCCAGACGGCCTGCAAATAAAGGGAGAGGCGATTTGCTTGTCAGTTGGATGTGGCTGTCACAGCTGGTAATGAATTAGTCAGACTTGCACATAGCCAGCAAAATATTCATAACACATCCACATCAAGAACATGAGACACACATTGACAGTGTATCACTTGGGAGTCCTCGGACGAATGGGATACTTTCGAAAACACTAATGCATGATGTAAACTTGTGCCATATTGCGGCGCTCTGGCTTGGTGTCATCACTTTTCAGTGATCACATTTAAAGTAGGCCAAAGCAACGTCTGGCCGTGGCTACATTCAGACTTTGGAGTTTCCTGTCAGCCTGAGATCCTCTGGCTCTTTTGACTCTTTCTCAGTCTAGAGTCAAGATTAAAGCTGATTGCAGTTTTGCTAGGGGGGCTTAGCATTGAAACGTGTCTGCCTGAGGAACGTAAGCTAGTTAATTCAGTGTTATCCTGTAAATCTCCTTTTTAAATTGCACCCCTCTAGACATACTTTCATGTATTGTCTTCATCTTTGCAACCACCTTTTCCATTTCCTCTATTTTATTTTTTCTAGATTTTAGATTTGAAAAAGATTATCATCGGCATGATTCTTCTTATTATTGAATTTTTACATTTAACAGTATGAGTGAGACTGGGCCATCATGTTAACATGGCTAAGCTGCCTTCTCTATTTAAGTTAGTGGGCCGTTTTAATTTTTAAATTAGCTTAAGCTTGAGGCAAAGCAGCTGTCAGACTGCTCCCTCAAACTGTGTGCATTGCCCACAGACACCTATACACACGCTAACACAGCTAGCATTTCACCTAGATCATCCCTAATTAGTGTGTCTCCAGATTGTGCACACTACTTGGCGTCAGTTTGACACATTCTCCCACTCACAACTACCAAACACGCTTAAGAAAACCGATAACTAAAAAGTAACAGCCCGCGAGAGGCAGCAATGTAAATCTATACCAACATTTTAAGTGTGTCTGGCCTGTAGCTGTTAAGATGTCTTACTCCATTTGTGTGGTGATGAGGAGAGTACTGAGATAAAGGGGTTTCCATGTGATCTACAGGTGTTAAGCAGAAAGAACAGTGGTGACCATCAGCAACATATTGATTTTCTGGTCCAGCAGTGACAGAGGGCCTTTTGTCTGACATCTCCTATCTGCTCCTACTGCCTGCTTTATGATCCCTGTTGCTACTTCAATAACCTGCATTGATGCTTCATTAAGGCCCCCTGAATTGACTTTCTACTTGATCATCTGTGAACTTCTTCTAATCCTGACTTGTGTTTTCATGTTGTTTCAGTGAATCAGGGCCACAGTGTAGTGAAGAAACATAATGACAATTAATTTGTTTTAACCTGTGTTTTTAAATTGAGCTTGAGGCCTCTGCTGCTCAGTCAGGATCTGTCCAGCAAGCCTTTATCTTGAATGAGATGTTTGCAGTAATTTCTCTGGTTAATTGCAATTGAAATAAGTGCAAAGTGATATTTCCTTGTGGCTATTCCCACACTTTTATAGCTACAGTTTGATGAGGATGGGGAAGCAGTGGCGGATGGAGCGGCCATGCTATCTGACTGAACTGATCTTTGAGTTTAGAGAGCTTATGGTAAATAGAATAAACTGTGGGATGAAGTGCACAGCCTTCAGCAGCACATACAGTGGTTCTCCACATGTATGTGTGGTCCCAATGAAATTGAAATGAAATGAAACTTACAACCTAAATTAAAATATTTTGGTGTACAGCATCATGCAGTATTCTTAGTGTGTATGTTCTGGTGTTTATAGATCTGTGTGTGATACTGCTACGTCAACTGTGTTCTCTTGAATTCCCAAGACAAATTTCCCCTAAGGGAGACAATAAAGGCTAATCTAATCTAAAATATTTGTCTCAGACAGTTTGACAGTAACACTTTACTTTAAGTCCCCCTATTTAGCATTTATAAGCAGTATAAATACATTTAGTAAATGGTTTATAACTGTAATGGACAATTAATTTTCAGTCCAAAGTTTGTGGAAATTGTACCATAGGTTTTTGAGACACTTTATGATGCATGGTAGCGTAAGATGAAGGGTCAGGGGGTCATGGAGATCATTAGAAATCATCCTCTGGGGACAATGAATATCCATTTCAAATGCCATGGCACTTTACAGTGCAGTACAAAAAATCAAAAGTATAAAAACACACATTTTTATTTTTATTTATGATACAGTATCCTGTATCATAAAATACATGTCTGACATTTGTGACAAACCAAACAGCTTGAAAATCACTTGAAAATTCAGTGAGTTATGATGATTGTAATTGTGGATAGATCTCCTGCCTTGATAGACATCGGAGGCGTGGCTTCCCTGTACCAATATGGTGGCCGCGTTGACCCATCGCTGCAATGGACACCAGTGGCCAGTGCGCTATACATGTATGTGTGTGTGTGTGTGTGTGTGTATATATAATATATATATATGTGTGTGTATATGTATGTATGTCTATGGTCTGACAAGATCGGGCTGATGTGTTTATCTGTGCTGAAAATGATTAAAGTGGATGTCTGTGCTCCGTGCATCCTGTAGTGACAGTCTATAGCTGTATTGGATAACCTGTTATGCATATTTTTGGAATATGCATAACAAAGAGATTTAAATCTGTTGCAGTAAACCCAGCAGGAGGAATAGAAGGAGGACCCAAAATGCAGACACTGACGCGGAGCAGGTGCAATTCAGAGAGTTGAATGAAAACAGAAAACTTACACCGGATACTGGCAGGCAGAAAATCCAAAAGACACACAAGAAATCCAAGATCCTGAAGAACTGGCGAGATCCAGGAGAACAAAGTCAGTCCAAATAACACACAGAACACACACACAAGAAACAAAGGGACGGTTGACGCAAGGTACAATGACAGTGTGACCCAGAACAAAGGAAGACACAGACTTAAAGGTGAAATTGATAACATTTTTATGTAGATGAATAATTTCCAAAAAATTATAGCCTACATCCACAGACCTTTGAAAAAGGTTCAGAATAAAAGTACAGCTTTTCCTAAAAAATTAAATGATTGTCAATTAAAAATAAAAATGAAAAGATGGCTGTGTTTGACGGTAAGCGCCTGCCTTAACTACGGCACCCGACCTCAGCTACATGACGAGCAAGACCAGGGTGAACACCAATTCAGCTTTAAACCGCTGGAGTCAGCTGAAGGAGCCTCAAGGGCTGAAAAGCCAAACCAACATGGCAAATTCTCTTCTCGACCGGTAAGCTAATGCTATTGCTCGCTAGCATTGACGTTAGTGAACTGGGAATCTACACCGTAACCACCAGAGCTGCCAAGTCTCAGGCATTGACTGTGAGACTCACTCAACTGACCCTTCTCACACATTTTCACGCCACATGTCCGTGTTCTCATAAAAAACAAATGTATAGGCATGAAAAGAGGACAGCGCACAGACAGGCCAGACAGAGCAGCAGCCAACAGCAGCAGCGAGTCATTCAGACCATCAGGGGGAACGCAAGAAACATCCACAAATCTATTAACGGTATATTGTAATTTACTCCCGTGCATGCTGCTCAGAGTAATGAGTGTCTGACTGCCTTCTATCAGGCTGTGGAATACATGAATATTTAACATTACCGTTTCTACGGCAACAACTGATAACTGCTGTTAGCACATTTTTGCTATCTTAGCTTAATCGTCTGAACAACATAACCCATAAAATTACAATTTGGCACATGTAAACAAAATCAACAACTAACAATAGCCATAGTCCTTATTACCTTAACTAATGTGTTGTCACTGGTTAGACTGTCAAAATTAGAAAAATAACAGCTTGAATCCCTGACGAGCTACGTTAGCATTACTGACGGTTGCGTCCAGTTACCTAATGTTATAAAGTTAGTTCCCTCGAACAATGTATAACGAAGATGCGCATCAAATTACGTTAGATGTTGTCAAATCTATGTTGTTTTTTTTCTCGTCTAACGCAGTGAATTAAGGATTTATTTAATCCAAACCAGAGTTGGTGAGTGTTATGGAAAGACTTAAGATTGATGGTTTAGGTGAGTTTTATTTTGTTTCTGTCTAGTTTGAATGAAGTGTGTTTTACAATGATCTGCGAGGTAAAATTACTGGGCTGGGGGGGGGGGGGGGGGTCTGGTGCCTGGTAGCACCCATTCATTTTGGTCTGAGATGCTTGTGCTCTAGTGTGACATTCAGTGGCAGTGAATGTCGCTTACACATCCTTTAAGGTTTTTCTTGCAAAAAGAACAAAGCATACACATAATGTTTCTGTGATGGGTATCTTCCCAACACTCCAGTATGACTCAGCCTTGCTGATTAATATGTTAGAGACATTCTTATCAGCTACATGAAGATACAGCGGTGATTTTTTTCATCTCCACAACTCATAGGAATGTATTACCAAAATAAATACGTAGAAGGTTCAACAGGGATCCTATTAAAATAATCCTAATATGGTTTTAAGCTCTATTGGTTTTAAGCTCTATTGACATAAAGTCTGCCAAATCTCTGCCTATTACCCTCTGCAGCCCTCCCCTTGTCTTCAGGGGCTTCAGTCTTAATTATGTCACATGTTTTATCTAGTTGAAGACAACAATCTTTTAGGGGCTTATCTGTTTTCTCTAATTAAAAAACACTTTTTATATCAGTTGGGAAGTTAGTGACGTTGTTTTTACCAAATAAATTCAGAGGTTGTGACCTAAAATTAACTGATGACAACACAGTATGGCTTTTATTGAAGTTGACTAGATGGCTCACAAAGCAAATGAATCACACATGCTCCTAATTAACAAGAATTGGGTGAAGCTGCCCTGTAATTTAAAAATGAACAAATTTACCTGTAATTTACTATAGGACTACCAAACCCTTCGCTTCCAGTTGTTTCAGATTACAAAGGAGTAGAACTGACTTTTCTAGTGGTTACTTTTATAATCAGGTTGCACTTTCCTCATCTCCTATTCCTGTATCACCCAGTGCACCCTGGGCAGTCTATACAGGGAGGCATTGGGGCAGATTCTGAATAGCTTCAATGTGTTAAAAGATGATGAGGCCCTTTGGCTGAACCTAAATATACAGCCTTAAAAGTCTAATCTTAGCTCCACTTCTCCTGTTAACCTATCCCTTCATCAACAAGAAGACATATTCATCTTGCCCAGTCCATTAAGGATTAAAGAGAACATTAAGGACCAAACATCTCTTTTTAATCAAAAGCACATAAATCCTTCCCACTTTACCTGCTAAAAGGAACATTCCCTTAATCTTCCAGATCTTCCACCGGCAGGTGTTATTTCCCTGTTTTCTTAGCAATGATGCCCATGGGCAGCGCCTATTCCACCGGGCACGGCTCTATAACGTCGCGTCTACGAGCTGGTTTTGTTCTGTCCTTCAGGCCCCACGGGAGCGTTTCAGTAGCAGAGCAGTTTGCCTGCTCGATGTTGTTGATGTGTTTGGTCATTTTTTCCTTTACTTTTGTGATTCTACCGTGGGTAAGTAGACTACGTAGTTAAATGAACTATTTTTGTATGTTTTAGTTGGGGTTTGTGTTGATATACGACCGGGAACATGCACAGGGTGTTTTATTTTGAAAACTGACTGGAATCCCAATGCCATTTCTGTGTCTGACCTCTTGCCAAGTTCATCTGCTCTGTGCAGCTTGATGTGGCGAGTCTTTTGACAGAAGCCGTGTATTTACCGCAGAGCGGAGCGGCGGGCCGCTTCTGGGACGCGCTGCGGCGTGTCTGGTTGGATCACAAGTATCGTCTAGAATAGCAGCGATCAGCCACGGTAGCGCGACGCAGCCGTAACGCGACACAGCCGTGCCCTGTGGAATTCCGGGGTTACATTTATATTTACATCATGCTGAGCAGCATGGTCATGTCTGCTGCATGTTTCCTCTATCAAAGTCAAACTTTCTGGTGAAATGTACCAAATGTGCAGATTTTTAACTAACACAAATAAATGCACATGTGCAGTCAGTGCAGTTAAGTCATAGCAGTTCATTTAGTAAGTTTTCTAACATTACCCAACATTAACATAAGCCACTGGTCACACCAGGGAAGACTGTAGAAAAAGCCCTGAGGGCACTGAATTGCTCAAGGCTGTGTTGTACTACATATGAATTCAACTTTTCATTCATAAGAGGAAGAATATGTTTTTTTCTCTTTCAAAAGTTATAGCCTTTATTAAAAAACGTAAAAAAGGACAAGCCTCAGAGCGTTTCAGATTGTTCATCACTGGCAACAAAATCAATAAAGTAGCTAAATATGCTACTGTACATTATCCAGGCATTTGGTCAGGTCATTCTCCCATCCGAAGGCAGTAGAAGGCAGAGGTATGATCAGATTATTCTGTTCAAGGTGTGACAGGCTGTGTTCCCATATGAGTTATTTCCCCAGAATCTCTAAGAAAAGGGAGGACACATGTATCATACCGCTAACTCTTGCAGGAGCCGGTGAAAGAAATAACCAGAAGTCATGCCCATAATTTACACAAGGTATCGTGGTGCTTTCCGAGTCATTGATACAAACTCTAAGCCACTAGTGATGTCTCCTGCAGCAGGGAGTTATCTTTCCCAACAGATATCAATGCATAGAGACAATGGATAACTGTATCTACTAGGGATTATATTTGATATATTTGAATATGAATTAATGTGGGATATAGCAGATGACCATATCATCACATTACAGGTTTCAGTGTTTCCACTGGTCGCCGTAATTAAGTTTCTTTAGTCAGTCCTCAAGTGTGTAGATAAGCTCACGTTGAAGTATAATAGTTATTGAAGGGCTGTGTGTTTTCCCTGTTTATGTAATGTAATGTTACTATGGCGTTACTATGGCATTTTACTCTTCGAGCAGTTGGTCCGGACTGTGAACAGCAAGCTAGTTGGCAGCTAAGTTTATTACGACAAGAGAAAACACGATCACAGTCTCCAGCAACTCTGCTGTGAAGAGTACAAGATGCCGTAGTAACGTTACATAAACAGAGACTTTTTATTTATTTTCTGTGGCAGCAAACAACACACAGCCGTCCAGTAACTATCATACTGCAACCTGAGCTCATCTACACACCGTATGGCTGACTAAAGTAATGTAAGGGAAAGGCTCACTTTCACTACAACACCACTGTTTACCCACAAGGCCACCTTTCTTAAAGGGGAAGGCTCGGCCGGTAACGCAGGTGCAGTTTGGCTGTGCTAACCAGAGGTGGGAGAAGCATTCAGGTCCATTACATAAGCAAAAGTACTAAAACCAACCCCACTGTGAAAATACTCCACTACAAGTAAACATTCTGCACTCTTAACCTTATCAGGGTAATCGTGTGTAACCATTATAGCAACATTTACATAAAGCAGCATTACTCATTATGCAGTAAAATGGTCCCTTACTTTCATTTTACTATTATATCTGATGTTTCTGGATTAATATTAATGTGCATGTAGAATTTTACTGCTGCAGATGTTTAAGGTTGAGCTCATTTTAACTACTTTAAATAGTGTTGGGTAGTTTAATCTACTGCAATGCATCATAATCTTTAAGATCATCATATATTTGCACTAATTAAGCACTTAAATGATGTGGTTTTAGAGAAAATGTATATATCGAGATATATATTGTCTATTGTGGTATAGCCTAAAAATTTTGAGATATTATTTATAAGGCCTTTGTATCTACATGTTGCAAAATACTGCCATCAGAGCTTTGTTTTATATTTCAATTAAAGGGTCCCTTTTTCTAAACAAAGTGAAAGTAGATAGCAGACACCCAAGTTTAGTAAAACATTCGGCACTGTGTTTCTGGCTTGCTAAGCTGCTTGTCATTCACAGACGTTGACTAGCAGAGGAGAGCAGCTTGACAGCTGAAGTATTGCATGTAGTTTTAACACTCAGAGTGGAAACAAAGCAATACAAAATCCCAAGGCAAGCTTTTTCCCCAACACTACCATTCTGCGAAAGGTTTCACAAACCACTCTGACCATTCCGTTTTAAGCATACCCATAAAAGTGTCCCACTGGCAGAGAGACATTACCTTCTCAAACCGCTTCCGTTGACAGGACTACCTATTATATAAAACAGAACAGAAAACCGCTTAAATCAGCTTGGTGACTTGTGTGTCAATTTGTCCCATTTTATGCGTGAGGATGCACGCTCACTGCCGTTTCAGCTCACGGATGGTTGACGTGAACAGATGGTAGGGATGTCAGGGTACTACAGTACCATTTTCAAGTCACATTTGAGACGTTGAGAACAGACCAATTTGTGCTAACCGTAGAGCCTCTACTCAAATGCAACATCCGATGCCTCATTGGATTTTATGCATGTGTGTGTGTACATCATTGCTAGTACATTCAGGGAGGCAAGAATTACAGAGAACAATCAGACAGGCTACAGACACTTAACCCACACCTATGCTATCGCTGTCAGTAAGAACATACTATTGTGTGCACCCCTGGAACTATTGTGCATGTTGAAGGTGCTCCGACCTTGGGCTTGTGCTATATATTCAGTCACATTTACCCACAGAATACAAAGACAGATGGCTGTTTTAAAAGCAGCTCTGTAATTCAGTGTGTTTTGAAACCACAAGCTTCTGTATAGCGTGTTGTGTTGTCAATTGATAATGTGTCATTTGTAGCTGGAAGATCAATACCACTCTCATATCTGTCTGTTAAATATGAAGCCACAGCCAGCAGCAGCCTGTTAGCTTAGCTTAGCTTAGTTTAAAGACAGGAAAACAGCTAAGCTTGGCTCTGCATGTCCGAAGATAAGAGAACCCTCTACCCAGCACATCTAAAGCTCACTAATTAACATGTTCTATCTTTTTAGTTTAATCGGTACAAAAACAGAAGTGTAACAACGCCATTTTTTGGTTTTATAGGGGGTTATGGGTCTAACGTTTTCTTGGCCAGGGGCAGTGACTCCCTGGAGTCTCAACTGGTTGCCTGACAACCTCGTGGTGACGAGAAGCCCGGCCAAGAAATAGTTTTTTCATTTCAGTTTTTGTACAGATTTAACAAACATGAGACGTGTTTGGTGAGCTTTAGAGGTGCTGGTAGGTGGACTTTTTAACCTTTTCTCCCCCTGTTCCCACTTTTTAATGCTAACCTAAGCTAACCCTCTCCCGAATGTAGCTTCATATTTAACCCCGTTCGAGTGGTATCGATCTTCATCATCTAACACTCAGCAAGAAAGCGAACAAAAAAAATCTCCCAGAAATGACGAACTATAAACTATATAACTGTATAACTTTAAATGAACTTGGCTGGGTAAATAAAGATGAAGAAAAAATGAGATGAACAATTTTGGAAAATGAACACATCTCCCTAATTTCTTTGCCCCTTATTCCAAATAAGTCTAATGGCTTCTCTAAATCACGCAATCGTTCCTCCTCACAATGAGCCTTTTACATCAACGTGAAGAGAGTCATGTACTGTGTATAATTCACATTAATCTTTTTCTATGTTGGATTTTCAGCTTGACTATGTGTATGCACGCTAACTTTTTTTAATGGGAGTTCTTACACATCATACCCCCTCCTCAGAATGTGTAGAGTTGTCATAAGATGGAGTCAGTCAGAGGGCTTAAATGAACTGAATATTTTTCCAGAGTGCTTGTTCCTGTTTTGTCCTTATGAAGCAGAGTACCACTCACATCACTAATTTTGAACATCCTGTAATGTTGCACGGCATCTTCGCTGTATTTTACTGTCATCCCTTGAGTCTGCTGGCTCGCAGTGGAGTGTGGATATTGCCGGGTTGAGGGTGGAGGGATAAGGTGGCATTCAACCAACAGTTAGCGCCACATAAAGCCTTTATCACACCTAAACGACTCCGTCTCCCAACGCCAGAGCGAGATAAGCACTGCCCATTCATCTGTAATGATGTGGAAGCAAGAAGCAACTGAACTGAGTTGAGAGGGAGAGGCTAACTCTGACACAGTGTGGATGGCTGAAAAAGGTGCCGGGCCAATGGGGTTTTGCTTGTTCATTCCTCAGAATGATGTGTGAACATGCTTTTATTTGTTTTGTGTTCTCTGTGGATTCAAATTGATTACAAGACAAGTGTTTTACACTTATCTTGCAAGATGAAAATCTTGTAATTATCTGCGAGATGAAAATATGAAGCGGGAGGCCACAATACACTATGGTCATTGAAAAAGTTTCCCTTTGGACTGCAAATTAAGTTTTTGCAACCAGACCGAATATTCTTAAACACTTAGTACTGCCAACACATGGTCATTGTATATTTCTATTCTCAAGTAATAATTGCAAAACCTGTTGTCTTCCTAGTTAGAGACATTTTGGATTCATGTTCAGCTTTACTAAATTGGCAACCTGTATTTCCAATATTTCTGATAACATGTTAAGGCAGATTAAAAGGTATTATTCATGACTGAATTTCCAAAGCTAGCATTCTTCTACCTTCGGCTCTTTCCACAGTTTGCACCCAGTGTGCCTGGGGTGATGTGATCACAAGTTTACAACTCTAAATGCAGCCGTGTGTCTGCACCCAAAATGTATTAGGGAGGCATAACACAAGGCGGTTTTTGAAGACGTGACGTACATGGTTATTTGCATATTCAGCGAGGACTTGATATCTGACAAAAGTTGAATTAAGGACACATGTCAATTGTGAAATTCAATCCACACACGATCTGAAAAAAAGACACTGATTCTAGACAGGGCCTTTAGGAAACCAAGAGTCTAGTCAGACTGGCTAACAGCCATGTGTGTCAAAAATGATAGCCCTCTTATCTTTGACTAGAGAGATAGGATAGGAATTTTCAATAATTCACATTTAAGTATAAAATGCAAGGAAAATAAGGAAAACAACAACATTTCTAACAAATGAGTTAGCCCACAGGACATGTGACAGCGTTTGCAAAAGTTGTTGAGGCATTTACCGCGATGCAGGTCATACACAAACCTATTATAAACCTATATAGTAAAGTGTGTCTGGAAACACTGCATAACCACATGATACGGGACACTAGGTGACAACATAATAAAAACAAATTACTTGCAGAACTTCATTCTAGGTGATTGATGATGTCCTCAATAATTTATTGCTGTTCTGTCATCTGCTGCCAACCAGGAATGCATTACATTGTGCGTGCATTTGGTCTCAATCATTTTTAAAATTAATTACTTTTTAAAATATTAAAATAATTAAAAAATATAAGTATTCAATCATTACAAGGTTCAATCATTTCAGGTAAATGAAACATTGCGGGTGAATTGTACTGCAGTACATATGTTAAAATTTGAATTAATTTGACTGATAATTCACACTAAAAATAAGTAATTTTGTGCTTCATTGTAACTATTGGTTCTGTGCATGAAGTCTGCATAGTTGGCTTCTTTGCGTCACTGGTTATTTCAGCATAATGATGCTGTGACACAATAGAATGACATTTTAGTGAAACAACTTTACTGTAAGTGGTTAAATTCTTACTGACAATAAAATCAGTTATCTTCAAGGCCACTAAATCACAGGACATTACATATATAGATCTCGGTGTGTGTTGTGGTAGACATAATAGCAAACCTTAGCCTTGGGTTAATATAAATGTCCCACAAAGGAGTCCTCTGCAGTCAAGTGTCATTATTCCTTCTCTTTTGAGTTAACAGACGCTTCATCTTAAGTAAAATCAGCTCACCCATATTGCCCTCTTGTGTCTTTTTAAACACACTGCCATGGCTTAAAGAGCACACCCATTCACGCACACTGACTCAAACCTACAACTTGTCTGTGTCTTCCAGGTGTAATTGGCTTCCTGACTGCAGCTCTGGACCCATCAGAAGTTCCATTCACGAAGACGGATGAGACCACGGTCTACCTGAGAATGCTACCTGTCCGTCCGCCTCACCATGTCACCCAAGGAGAACTGTTAACCTGTCCCCGTCTACAAATCCTCTTTTTTCCTTTATCTCCCATAACCCACTGAGTTTGTGATCCCTCTCTACACCGAGCTGAAGTCCCAGTGATATGACTAAAAGAGCCTTTATTTTGGACATGTTGTTTTTTCCTCTCAATGCTGCCAGCCACCAAGGCTATGGTGGGAAGCGTCTTAATACGTCTCAGCAGGTTGCTAATCACGGTCTGCTGTGGCTCTTGGGACTAGTGCTACACCTCAGCCTTTCCTCATGTCAACGGGTTGACTTGAAACACCCCATAGTGTCCACAGGCTATGGAAAGATACGTGGTATCAGGAAGGAGCTCAACAATGAGATCTTGGGCCCTGTGGAACAGTACTTAGGTGTGCCATATGCCACCGCACCTATTGGTGAGCGACGCTTCCAGCCTCCTGAAGCTCCAGGCTCCTGGCAAGAGATTCGCAATGCCACCCAGTATGCGCCAGTGTGTCCCCAGAATGTGCACGGGGTTTTACCTGAGATCATGCTACCAGTGTGGTTCACAGACAACCTGGATGCTGCAGCGACCTATGTTCAGAACCAGAGTGAGGACTGCCTTTACCTCAACATCTATGTACCTACTGAAGATGGTGAGTGAGACAAAACTCTCATACTAGATGTAGGGATGTAGGAAGAGATGAACTCAGTCTTGGCCTGTTAAAC
Organism: Coreoperca whiteheadi; assembly: GCA_011952105.1. Taxonomy (NCBI): domain Eukaryota; kingdom Metazoa; phylum Chordata; class Actinopteri; order Centrarchiformes; family Sinipercidae; genus Coreoperca; species Coreoperca whiteheadi. The sequence goes on from CM022491.1 coordinate 14,625,392, forward strand.
TGTCCTTTACATTTAAAAGGACAGGGTAAGAGTAAAATCCCAGGTCTGCCTTTTTGCACCAAACTGAGAGAAAACAACTGTTTCAGGGTGTAAGAACAGCTTGTGCTTTTGTTAATAAATGTCATATTTGTGGCAGTGCTCCAGTACTCCCTGGAATAGTGTCATTCTGATGAGTTAGTCAGGATTATATTCAGAGAGAGAAGAGCCCTTAAAGTGAGCCAAAAGACAACCAGGAGATTACCAAAGAATATATTCCCTGATAATCTTGTGGGTTTGTATTAATGCCAGCCTCAATTATAATTGGTTATTGAGTCTAATCGTTTTCTAGATGTACTGCAGCATAGTCACGTGCAGTCTTCTTGCACTAATACTCCTGTACTAACTACTGTTAAGCAATTAGATACTGTAGGAGAATCTAAACCAGCCACAGAATTTGACCTGAAAGAACTTTGTTCTCCAATACATTTTACTTATATTGCTCATATTTAATTAGTTTTAACATTTTATGAAATATTCAAAATTCATAGAGAACATGTTCTGCTAAGTCACTGCTTTTTATACCAATTAGCCACATTGTGGCATGCTACATTTTAGCTTGACTAACACTAATTTGCTTAAACCATGCACAAACTTTATATCTTCATACAAATTATTGTTAGCTTTCTAACATTAACATGAAGTTATTTACAGACACAAGTCCTTGCATTGATCTGTGAAAACACTGTTTTCTTTCGTTCTGTTGATATTCTATTCAGTTCTTCTTTGTAAAACTGTTCAAAGTGTAATCACATTACTTTGTTTTAATAGGGTCATTGTTGTCTAGAGATCCCCTACAGTAACTAGCTAGCATGACAACGCTAACATAACAGTCAAGGGATTTGTTGATCATTTCATGGACATGAACGCTTTACTACTATCTTACCAAGGCTGCATTTGCAGTGTGCCGGGTTTGTCTCAAACTAATCAATAAAGTGGTGTAATTAACTGTGTTTTTAGCATTGGTAGCATGTGGTTTTAAACCTCAGTGACTATTTTGGCAGGCTGCAACCCCAGTTTCATGGTTTGACCGAAATATGGCATTTTTAGTTACGCTTCAGGATTGTATTGTATGGGTGCTGCACCGTGGTTACTGTGGTCAGACTAGGAAACACATTTTGGTGGAGCAGCTAGCTTAGGAGAAAATATAGCAAAGACAATACCAAAGACAACCTTGTTTAGGGTGAAATTGGGGTGAAATTTGTCAAAAACCGAAAACCACGATAAGGCAAAACCTCCACCTCTTCATGGGCTATCTGGGTGTACTTCTTGCATTAATGATCCAGTGGAGAGCGTTTGAGAAAGCAGATGGGCAGGTAAAAGGACACAAGATCAAAGTGTAACTTTGCTAATGATAAAAGTCTATGATTAATGGGCTCACCTGAGTTTCCTGAGAGTACTTAAGAAAACACGTTTATGCATTACTGCTGCTGCTCATATGTGAAGTCATTGTTGTATTTTAACACGAAACTAGATTGTGTCAGTGTTGCAGATTATTTATTTTATTGTTGAATGCTCCATGGCCCAACAAAAGGCTGGAAACAGATTAATTGCTAGTGGAAAATATCAAGTATTACTGTAGTATAAAGAGAGACCACAGTACCAGAGATGAGAAACAGGGATTGGAAAAAAAAAAGAAGACATTATTTTTAACTACTCTTAGTAGGAAAGTGTATTTACATGGGTAGAATGAGAGGTTACGGTGTGTATGCTGTAAAGTACATATGTCACATACCCACTGAGAGGACGATGTAGAATCTCTTGTGTTATTCCCAGGGGAGATGATGTGCAAATGAGTGAGACTGATTTTACATGTAGTACTGTCTGCTTGTCACAATCTGTCACTTATTGTCAGGGGTCACTGCTTACACAAGGCTGATGGTGTCCCCAAGGATATGTTTAGCCTTGTGTGTGAGAGAGAAATGGAGACTGAAGGAGAGTGAAGTGCCCCTGAAATCAAACACACTACATTTTACACCTAAATGCTGTCACAATCTGGCAAATAGTTGACATGGTGTTACCACCGAAGTACCACCTTTAAAGCCTTTAAAACTTGGTGTCAAATCTTAAGTATTTTGCTATGACATTGAAACCAAATAAACAACAATCAACGTTTGGGCGAGAAAAACTCCTTTGTGAGAGCGCTTTGATCAGATTTGATTGATTTATAAGCATATTTTAAGCATAGCGAGTGCTTTTAAACCTCAACAGAGTTCTCTTGCTGGAGATGCAACTGTCCACAAAGACACGTACAGACTGGTGCTGTACCTGATGGCATAAAACATGCCAAGAAGTCTCCCACCAGTCTTCAAATAATCTGCTTTCAGCTCAGCATTCATGTTTTTAGCCACACCGGGGATGAATATCTGGGGATGGCAATGTCCAGACTGAAATATCTCAACTTCTGTTGCATGGATTACTATGGAAGTTTGTATAGACATTCATGGTCTGAGTTTGTTGGTCCCTTGACCCATTTTTGTTTTAGGGAAATGTATCAACCTTTGTAAGATGGATTGCTATTAAATTCTGTACAGACACTCATGGTTCCCAGATGACGTATCCTATTGACTTTGATGTCCTATTGACATTTCCTCACAATGAGGTGACATATGTGGTTTTGAATGAGATTTCTCAGCAACTATTCGATGGATTGTCATGAGATTTGCTACAGAGACCCATGCCCCTCTTTGGATCAACTGTGACAACTTGGTGGTGGTCTCTGACTTTTTTAATTCACCGCTATCACCTGGTCAACATTTTGATTTGTCCAATATTTTAGATTATGCAAATAGGCCTACCTGCAAAACTAATGACTTTCCCGTCTCTGTCAGCTGTACTGTGTTTATTGCTAATTATTAATTGTCGGCATGCAACACTTAATCTCCAGAGAACAACATTATGTATTATCTTCCCATTCTAACTTAAGTCATATCCCTATCTGATGTATCTGTTTCAGACCTAGAAGTACTCTCTCTGCATAATTCTTCGGACAAAAGAAAATTCACAGCTCTCTTTTCTCTCTGCATCTGTTCACCCCTCCTGCTCTCTCCTCCCTGAAATCATCCCTGCCTCTTCTCCTCTCTTCTCTCCTCCATCTTTATGCAGATGGCGGTAGAAGGGGTCACTGTTCTGAATGCAAATTAGCTTTGTGCCCTTCCCCACCAGGGCGCTATGTAGCTTGCCACTTCTTCAACACAAATGAAATTCAAATAAATTGTTAGAATAATATAAATAACACAAACGGTCTTGTTGTTGAACAGTGAGTTTTACAGTCTCCCTTTATCGCTCTCTCGCTCCCTGCCTCCTTCTACAGTGCTCAACTCTAACTCTCCTGTGTGGCCAGGCTTCTAGGCATGAGCACTGTCTCACTGCAATCCCATTTCCTCAAGACACTCCTCAGCCAAGGGCCTAAGATCCTTCATTTTTATTGCCGCTAGAGCAGCCATTTACCGTGCTCTTTATTAAAAACCGTATTTCAGGAGGCAGGACAGTGGAGGCGAGGATGGAGCTGGAGGCTGGGGGCACTGTAGAAGAGATGGAGTTGCAGAAGGATAGGACTGCATGTGCTGGAAGCTGCTGCCTGGATGCAGGGGGGTTGAACCGAAGCTATGTCTGACACCTTGTCAAGCAGACAGGCCACCATAGACATGACATACTGCAGCTTCATCCCGTTTACTGCACTGAGGAAATGGAGAGGGAAGGGAGACAGCTTGCGCGCTGGCCACTAGCTCACTGAACCGAACAGAAATGCTGTTGACTGAGAGATGGAGCTGCCTTAGGTCAGACAGTACTGGGAAAACCAGAGCTAAATGCTCCTGCGTAGGCCAGTGCATTTCAGTTACCAGTGGTCCATTACATCATGTGACAGTCAACCTACCGGCAGGCTTCTCTACTGAGGCAGATGGGAAAGATGTTTTTGCCTCTAAAAAGTGTGTGTTTCACTTTGGCATCCCACATCCTACTTTTTGCCTTGTCTAATGCAGTGTAGTATTTCTTCAAAACTTCAAAAGTTTGTTGTCAGAAGTCAAGAAGGCCTAGATACTATGCACATTTTTTTAATGTAAATCTTATTGGATGAATTGGTGTTTGTGCTAATTATTCTTTTTTTTTTATTATTCATATATTGCTTTGCTTTTTTTAACACCCAAATAACAACCATATATGATCTTGGCCAGCAGTAAGATACAGTAGCGACAATATACTAACTAGTAATAAAATGATTCATCCATTAGTCAATCAATGAAAATATAACTGACAAATATTTGAAATCGGGGTGCCCCAGTAGCTGACCTGGTAGAGCGTGTAGCATTAAGTCCTCATCGCACCGGTCCTGCTTTGCTGCTTTGAATACCTACGGCTTTGCATCCATGCACACAGCTTGGCAATGTCGGTGTGTTTGTTGGTTGGTCTGTGGGGTAGATTGCCAGGAAATTTGGTACAGACATTTAGGTCTCCCTCAAGATAAATTGTGATAACTTTGTTGATCTGACTTTTCAACTGGCTCCATCGTCGGGTTTTGTTTTACTTTGTCCAGTACTTTGGTTTATGACCAAATACCTGCAAAAACAATCCCATCAGCCTAAGCTGTCCTTGTGTACTGTGTTTTGTGCTAATTAGCTAAAATTAGTACGCTAACATGCTAAACTAAAATGGTGAACACACACATCTGTATATTAGCATTGTCATTTTGAGGATGGTAATGTTAGCATTTGACTGAACGCACTGTTGTTGTTTTGTCAGAGTGTTGATCTGACAAAGCGAAAACAAAACACCTTGGGCTCTGGAAAACTGTGATGGCCATTTCCACTACTGACTAATAAATCAAGTCATCGAAAAAAAAAGTCAATAAATTATTTGATAATAAAAAAACATCCTAAACACAACAGTATGTCTTCTCTGTCCTTCTCTCTGTTTTTGTGACTAAAAGACGAGGAGATTCAACTTAGGGTGAATGGTCTGATGGTTCGCTACAAAGTGGGACTGTCTGTTTGAGTGGAGCTTGTCCTTACGGATAGGTTAGCTCTTTATTAGGCATTTGAAAACAAATGAAATCAGAGTAGTCTCCATTAAGCGGCGAGGTGTGGTTTTAGAGTGGTGCTAAGTAGTGGGGAAGTGCTGACAAGATGGAGGACTAATGTGCCTTTTTATCCATTACTGGCCTGTCTACCTGTCTGCTCTGTAGTCCAGTACCAACTACTGTACCATCTCCCTCCATGGCAGGAAGTGCTTTCTGGATCAGGCGTCGGCGTGGTGGTACTTGGAGGATGAAGCAAATCCATTCAGCATTGATCCTTTTCCATTTAGACGGAAGATAAACATTTTATATCAGGAAACCATATTCATATAGAGGGATGGGTGAAAATGCAGCATCATAATGGTGGAGTGCAGTGATGCTCTGTCCATCGCTCTGTCTCCTTTGTCAATAGCATTGTGAAAAGGATACATGCCGTCAGTTCACTGGGAGGTTTCCAGCAGAATGGTACAAACAGACATGTCAGCAGCACACTGGCAGAGTGATAAACCTGGCAACCCAAAGTAGAGTATTCTTTCAAATGAGAGACCGGAGAACAGGGAACGTGCTGCTGGGTGGGTTACGAGGAGGACAGCAACAGTTGATAAGGACACTGTTAGTATGCCTTGTGTAGTGCGTGGACGTAAAATGTCTGTGTGGCTGCGTCGGTGTGTGAATGTGAGCGTGTTTTAATGGCTTTCTCGAAGATGTGCGTATGTAGACAGTGACTGAGAACGACACAAAGCGCAGCGGTAATTGTGGGCTGATGGAAAGCTCCACTGACAGAAACCAAGAAAAAACAAATTAATGGGATCCTTATCAGTTAAGACTTACAGAGGTTGACGCACCAGGGCATTGGTTGGTCACTGTGATAAATGCTTGTTATTGGGTATGGCCTATGGAGCATTTAACTGGCGTTGCCATTAAAGCTTAATGTGGGGCCCCTCTTTGACCTTGGTGAGGGGAATCCTGTCACAAGCCTTCGCAGGAGGTGTATATATCAAACACAGCTTCCTCTTTGCTAATTTGGTAGGCAAGACTCACATTTCAGGCATTTCTCTGAACACAGGGTGCTTATCTGGTCAAATGAATTCAGGATGAGTATCTGTGTCTGACCCTGTGTGTGTGTGTGTGTGTGTCTTCAGTGTTATGTTTTGACAGTCTAGTGTCACTGACTTGTGCAGGGACATTTGCCTTAGGACTGCAACACTGTCCTGAGCTGGAGCAGGATGCAGAGTATCTTGGCATTCCTTTGCTTTTTCTGACCGAAAAGAGTGATTGCTTGATTCTGCACATTGTTTTTTCTTTACAAAGCAGCAGTGTGTCAGGACTGATTGGGAGAAGGGTTGAGGAGGAGTGGCCCCTGGGGTCATTTACGAGGCAGTCCGTGACTAGATCCTAAGCAGTTAAAACAGATGAGTTTTGGGTTATCTTTTCCGCAAACAGTGTGTAATCCTTGTAAACATTTTGTCTTCAGCTCTACACAGTCACTGAAACGTAACAGAGCGTAATGTCTCATCTTTTTCTATTTTTCTCTTTTAATCATCTCTTTTTTCTTTCTGGTTTTCTACAAATGCAATCTTTTTGAATTTTGTCTTTTCTCTCTTCCTCCCCCCCACCCCCTTTTTTTCTAAAACCTTAGGTCCGCTCACAAAAAAACATGATGAGTCTACAATGAACAGACCAAGAGATGAAGGTATTTTAATTGCATGTTTTTTTTTTCTTCTCATGCTCCATTTTTCAAACTCTGTGGGGAACGTTGTGTTTGTATCTGTTTTAATAATCATCTTAGACTCATCACTCTATGTACACATTACGTTGTCCGTTGTTAACTGCTTTTATTAGCATACAAATCTGTCATTCCTTCTTACTGGCACGCTCTTAGCTAAAATGCATAAAGAGCTCCATTCAAAATAGTTGTTCTTCATTCCCCCCTGTCACAAAAGCTGCTATTTGGGTACTTGCACGGGGAGCTAATTTGCTTTTCTCTCTCTGTTGCTATGTGGTTGATAAACCACACGCTGATGTTCTGACTATCCTGTGTGATGCATCACTGAAAATCAATACGCAGTCCTTTTTCACCTGCGCCTTTATTCTTATACTAAAGTCCTTGTTATTAGGTTTTCTCCAATTCTTAATTTTTCAAGTAGGAAAAACTGTAGGATTTCTGCATATCGTACATTTTCAAGTTCACTGCAGTCAAATGGAGAGGCCCTCATTACTCTTTACTGATGCAGCCAAAATCTATGCAGACAGTGCGTGCATCCCTTTCTGTACACGTGCCGAGACATACTGTGTATTACATAGCATTATGCACACATACGGTGCATTGCATTTCCATTTGTGCATGTTTGTCTACTCGAGCAAGAGTGCATGTGCTCTGATTTGTGCCAATGTGTGTGGGGGTTTTTTTTGTTTTTTTTTTGTATTTTGGGCTCTGTGCTATTTGGGTATTGAATTCTCTCTCCCTTGGATCTCTAATTGCTGTGGTTTAAAAAGAGACAGATGTAGCTAATCCAATTGTGTGGTTTCTTAACGGTGAAAACAGAAGGAAGGATTCATGCAGGATTGCCTCGGAGAGGGGCAGAATGATAGAATAGAGATGAAAGAAAAGGAAAAGCAGAGCACTGTGAGAGCATAGGGGAGGGCAATGAGGGGGAGAAAAAAGAAAAAATAGTCATAATGAAGACAAGTGCATGATGAAATGACATTTATAGAGCTTTGAAAGTGAGAGAGATGTAGAGAAAGAGAGATTGAGAGGGTGCATGAGTAGGAGACTGGTAGAGCTTGACATTTATGCTGATACCTGATGGATCTTGACAGGATCAAGAGGGCTTGGGTAGGCCCGAATTCCTCACTTAATTGCTCCGGTATGGATTGGACACAGGTTCCCAAACATTGTGGGAAAATACAATTATTAGCATCTTGTTTTTGAAAGTTGTTTGCAAGAAACTGCATTGCTCGGGCCTGGGTTAGGGTGCAAAAAATATTCAAGTGCTGAGTCAGGCTGAAACGTTTAGACCCAAATCAATTGAGGTCTCCATAAGAGAATGAGTGAGAGAGGACCAGAATAATGGAAAAGTAGAATGTAGGCACTTTCTATTGGGAGGTAAGGCATTACTTTGAGAATAGATGTAATGGAGGGAGGGTAGTATCAGGTTTGGTAGAAAAGAGAGGAGTGAATAGTGTGCCAGTCTTCTGGAAGCAGATAGGAAACACAGTGAGCTCCTTGTTGGCCATATAGGCTTTGGATATGGGCTGAGTAAAACACTTTCACCCTGTGACCCTGCACCCCTAATCGACTCTCTGTGTGTGCTGAGCCCCTTCCACTAATAGTGCCATTTCCCTCACTTCAACACACATCCAACTCTGTTTCCATCTTCTTTTTTAATTTGTCTTTTATTATACTTTGTGGCACAGAAATATCATCTTCAGGTTTTTTGTAATCACTAGAGGTCACCTAACCAGACAAATACCTGTAACCAAAATACCTACACCACGTGCCCATTTTGTAAAATATATATAAACTAGGCAAATGTTCTTTTTAAACTTACCTGATGAAAGTCTAAAGCAGCAGAAATGTTGTCAGAATAAATTGCCTACAAGTGATGAGATAGACTGCAAGAAGTTTTTTTCTTTTACACCACTTGGACCTTTTCCTATCCACCTTTCATTAAGGCATTGTAGGTATGCATGAGCTTTTTATCTTTTATTCCAAAATGAATGGATTTTTATTTCCATTTAGTTTTTTTGTGTGTGTGGCTTACGCCGAGCCTTTATTGGGCTTAGCAAATATTTGAACTTATAATTTTTCTGAAGTTTCGGTGGTTCTGAATTATTAGGTAAAAAATATTTTCAGCCTCTCTTTTCTCAGCACGATAATTTACAAAAGTTGAAAGTGAAACAAACGTTAAGTCAGTTTTGAGTCAAAGATCACAGAGTTTAGTTTCATAATTATGCATTTCATGCAGTAATATATCTTGATGTCCTGTAACACTATATGATTACTTTGTGAACGTTGGTTATTCTCAGTGGGAAAACAACTTAAGTGCACAAGGGCACTATGGAAACCTCAACAGAGCTGTAGTTGTTAAATATTAATGTAATTGGTAGATTTGTCATAGTTAAAGTTGCAAGCTGCTCAAATTAGATTTTTCAGTACGCCAACAGATAGCCATATCACTTGGCCAAAGAAAAAACGCTATCATGTTTCGGCCTTTTAGGAAAACCAATGAATGAAAGCCTCAATGGAAAAATACATTTTCTGGTCGAGGCTAGTTTGAAAAGGGAGCTCCCTATTTAAGGCACAACAACTACCAAACGCATTGACAGGACACTGAACACTAAGCGACTACTTAATTTAAAGGAGAGCTCTGTTGACATGTGTTGGGGGAGTACTACTGCATATGTGAGAAAGGTTGTATAAAGCCTTTTGTGGCTCCAGAGGGAGCTGCGTGAGATCTGATAAACTGCCTCGAGTGGTGTCACTTGAGTCAGCATCTGTTGGAGCTGCAAGACTGCAAGTTGAAAGTGGCCCACTCCTCATCTCGTGAGGCTAGCAGCTCGAGGCTGCGTTAGCCGCTACTAGCGTAACACCCCTGAATCTCTAACCCAGCTGTCAGCAGTCCCATTGCATTGTGGGTAATACAGGCCCGAGGTTTTGACAAGAAGAAAGAATTTCTGGAATAAAAGACGATATCCCATTCTGATGCTTTTTATAAAAACGATGTTAGAGAAATGCAATGTTAAATCGCTAAGTTAAATCTTTTAAGTTATTTTGTTGCTTCCCAGGTAAGTTTGCATCAATTATGTTTACATCAGTAAACACAGCAGTAAAACAGTCATTTTAAAAGTATACTAAAAATACGGACTGCCTTTTAAAATGGCAGCTACATGTCATTGCCTAAGTTTCTTTTCTCTCAGGATTTAATTTATGGTATGAGTGTAACTGGGAGTGGCGAGTGAGTGCTGATGACGGCCTGCTGATATGTCACTCCTCTATACTGTCCTGGTAATGCCGGGATAATTGAACTTGTTTACATATCCTCTGGGAAATCAGCCAAGGTTCAGAATACACCAGAGAAGAGAAGAAAAAGAGCAGCGCGTCGGAGTGTACGACTGAACATTTCTATTTTTATCCAGTCTGCTTGTGTCATACGTATGATCCATAAAAGATGTCTGCATGTGTGAAGCCATATGTGCCATTTTTCCATGTTCACTTCTGTGTGTGCGTGTGTGTGTGTGTGTGTGACTGTGAGTGACGCACCCAAGTGCATGTGTAACCTGAGATTCAGGTGGTGATGCAGGCGGGTGTGCAAATACGTGAGTAGAATTTGTTACCACGGCAACAGGCATTCAGTGAGTCGGTGCAATGGAATGGCTGGTGCAGTTCTATTAGCGAGAAGCAGTTTCCATAGCGACTCAACATCGCAGCTGCCTATGCAAGAGTTTGTGTGTGTGTGTGTGTGTGTGTGTGTGTATGAATACGGTGTGAATTTGAGTATTCATTAGCGTACCTCACTATGAATGACTTGCTTTGTAACATTTCATATTTTTTCATCCTTGCTATAATGTTTTTTTGGTTTGAACCTCCCATCCATGTCTCTACCCCCATCAGTTCTCTCACACTGCCCCATTTTCATCTCCTTCCGCTCTCTCTTAGCCCCCTTTATATCTCTTTCTCTCCTCCATCTCTGAGTGCTGAAGCTCATCAGGGTAACCAGATGCTGTGGCTGTTATTTATGTTTCCACTTGGTCTGGCTTTCATACAAATTATCCACAGGCCTTGCACAGTGCAGACGCTCAGCCTAACTGGGCTGCACTGGCAGCTCTCTCAGCCTTATCCACGCTCAGACACAGACCATACCACAGCCACTGCGAGAGGGGGGTTTTAGTGGAGGGGGGGCACAGGCCGACAGTGAACCATAGCAACACACTGATGGGCACAAAGACACCAATAACAGAGAGGGCCGGAGAACTGGCTGCACCATTTGCTCCACAAATGGAGGGGATTAACAGTTTGGGAAGGTACCATCACTGCACAGGACAGGGGAAACCGACATCACAGAATAAAACATAGAGGATATGCCCAGCGGGGAAGACATGAAATGCTCGCTGCCAACTTAAAGGCAGTCTGGTGAAAATGTTCCATACTTAGTATCTTCATCTTCGTTTTCTAGTGAATTACTGGCTGTAAGGAGGTTTGAAAAAGCTGCATATGGATCTTTTTACTTGCTGTACTTTGCTGTAGTCTTACAAATCTAGAACTGTTAGTTTAAACTGAGCAGACTACCTGTTGCCTGGACGCTTAAGCTCAATAGGGGATCTTAAAAAGAACGAGCATGTGGTAAATAATTTTACCAAAGAATGAATGAACATGAAAATAATTAACAATCGTTTGTCTGTGTTGTGCAGATATTCGGGATCGTCGTAAGAAGCCAGTGATGCTGTTCATCCACGGAGGCTCCTACATGGAGGGCTCAGGGAACATGTTTGATGGCAGCGTCCTTGCTGCCTATGGAAATGTCATTGTGGTCACCATGAACTATCGGCTCGGTGTGCTCGGTAAGTTTGGTGTGCCACATCTTGCCGGGGTTATCAGGCACGGGTGCATCTGATGTAAATGTTTACAGACTGTGTTTGACATGTGTCATCTCACCTTGACCTTGACCAGTCCCTGTGTGTCTGTTAGAAGGGTGATGTCTATCAAAATGTGTGTTTTATAAATGGTGGTACATTGCACATATACATGTGAAAAATAGCACTCTGAGAAAAATACCCATTTGAAAGGCATTATGATTTACTGCATGTCCCTTTCAATTCAAATCATACGTCACTGTTGAACACTGAAAATGAAACCCCACCTTCTGCAGGCTCCTGCAGTCCTAATAGGGCTTACTCTCAGCTAACACCAAGGCATTTGAATGTCTGTAATGGCATATACTGTAAAGACGCTTATTATTCACATTAAGCAGTCACTCATCTTCAATTATTTCAGCAGTGTTGATATGCTACTGCAGAAAGAACATGTAAGGGAAAGAGAGATAAGTTTAAATGATGAGTATCTCAAGGGAGCTACTGTATAAGACGATGCCCCATCAAAGCCAAAGGAAATTGCTAATATATTGTTTTCCTAATGTTTTAAATTATGTTTTATATCTTTTTTTTTTCTGCTGGAATGTGAACAAAACAAAAAAATCACCTTTCAAATTTTGATGAGGAAGTCAGACTGTAAGTCATGCTATATATTAAGAAATAAAGCAGTTGAAAACCACACAATAGCAATGTTTTATATTTGGAATCGTTCAGTATGAAAACAAAGCTCAATGTACAGTCGACAGTCTGTAGCTTTAATTTAAATTTTATGATACTGGATAGAAGTAAGTTTAAGAAAGTACACTGTTTACCTGCTGTGATGGTTCCTATAAGTTCCATGAATCTGCACGTCATCTATTGTGAATGTTATGTTATTTTGTCATAATTTCTGTATTACAGCTATATGTGTATAAGCATGTTGCAAACAAAATCCATCATAAATTAAAAAAAAGAGAAGCTATGGAAACTAAAAACAGGAAAGTTAGCAAGAAGAGATGAATATTATATACAAATAGAGGGTGAGGAGGGCGATGGCGACAGACACTGGCAGATCAGCTGGGCTAAACAAATGTTCCATGTTCATCAATGTGTGTTGGTTCTCATTTTAACACCATCAGTCATTATTTTACATAACACGAGAGCATCAGTGGTCATGATAAAAGTATGGGCTTTACAAAAACCAAACAATCGAAACTTCAGTTAAACGTGTTGTTTTTGGTTTGGGCAGGCAATAGTTGTTAATCATTTCTAACAATGACTAACATTGTTACGGTGCTTTGGGGAAACACTTCTTAAGATTAGTAAGGTTTGTAGGATGGATTTTACAATGATCTCAGCCATACAAAGCAACTTAACAACCTGTTTTTGCTTGAACGCGGCCCCTTCACAAATTCCATAAATACATTCAAACCTGGACCCCAGGATCAAGAGATAGTGTAATAAAGTGATTGATTGATGCCGTCGTCCATCGCTGATGGCTGACAGCCGTCGACCTATCACTATGTCTAGTATTTAAAATAGTTTTTTATAATCATATGATCTGGTTAATGAGGTAACTTAAGCAAAGTGTTAACCGGTCCTGCTGCAGCTTTCACACCGTGGTCGGGAAGCACAGGAAAGACTCGTTTTCCTCCAGGGCTGAAGTTGATGCTAACCTCGGGGCTAACCACCTTCACTTTTACCCTGCAGCTGGGAAGCAAGACACGGGAACGTCTTGGGTATTGAGGAGCTGCAGCGTTTATTCACGGGGCAAACTGTAACTTATACTGTACATTTACTTCCACTAGACGACTTCACTGCTAACCTTTCCCTTCAGGTGTGTTGCTCCGATCACCAACACACCTGTCTGCTCTGAGTGCAGCCACCGTCACTCTCTCTCTCGCTCACCCACACACACACACACACTACGCACTGCCCTGTTCCTTAAAGGAGCCACACTACTCTACTCCTATAACAAATAGGGAGGAAAAGTAAAGAAAGGCCAGGTGGGGATGCCCCCCCCCCAATACACACAAAAATGGATTTAGTGTTAAGTTAAACTTTTAAGATGATTTTGGGAAATGGGGTCCTGGCCTATGCCGGTGTCAGGGTGTGGGTCGGGTAGCAGAAGTCTATAGCACGCCTGATGATACAGACTGTACTTGACTACACTATATTACAGGTCTGGGACTTGGAAAAATGTGCATGTAAAATAGCAGCCTTTGTGCAAACAGTTCTAAAGTGTTTTCAGTCTTGAAATCATGCACAATGAGGCCTAGTTAATCCTGAGTTATCATTTCTGCTACCAGAGTTGCTCAGACCCAGTTATTCCTTTTTCTGTTCACTGAGCAGCAGGGATTTCATAATAAAGCACAAACAGGTGTATTTACTGTGGTCACTAAGCCTGAAAATTAAAATTTTCAGATTTATTAATTTGTGTATTAATATGCACTTCTGCAGAAAAAAGAGCCTGGATCTGACTCACTGTACTTCAGAGACACCACAGACCACTTAGAGCCTTTGGGGTACATTCAGCCGTTGAAAACAGAATTGAACTATGTGTCTGTTGCTTTCAGTGTATTTTTGGATTAAGGGGTATTCTATTTGTCCATTCTGTTGGAGATTTGCAGTGCTTGCATGGCCTGTGAGTGTGGGCTGAGCTTTATGTGTGTGTATACCGAGCCCTTGTGCTGCTGGATATCAGTGGAGTCAAGTATTTACATTCGCCGTCATCTTGTGGAGGTGTTTGCACACAGACTATCTGTGACTGTCATTGCAGTTGCCAGGTTGGGTAATCAGATCTTGTTTATTGCATCACGCCTGTTTCAACATATCAGAAAAATGATAAACAGGGAAATGGGAGTAGTGTAGGATGCTGTCCAAGAGTTGCATCGAGTATTAACAGAGGGTAACGTGATCCAGACCGTTATTGACAGTGCCAATGGAGAGGCATGGGGACAAGGACAAACTGAGAGTTAGTGAAATGAGGACCAGCTTTCTCCTGCTCAATTTCAGCTTGTCATGCGGTCTTTGTTCACAGCTATCAGACAAATAGTGTCCGTTAAGGAATTGGACGTGGGATTCAGTTCACGAATCAGTCGCTGAAACGCTCTTCTGCGGTTCGCATCCTTTACAGAAATCTTGACCTTGTTTCCAAACTGTAACCTGGCCAGTTTACGCTGACATTGTTGCTGTGACTCGTGTTGGAGGTGTTTTGAAGTGCGCTCGTGCATTGCACAGTATGTTTATTACACTGAACGTGCACACGCAATCATTAAAGTACATACAAAATGCATGCACACAGAGGTGGAGCGCGATCCTGCTGAGTGATTATGAGGGATGACGCAGTGTCCTCGATTCCTTGAACATTGTTGAAAATGTTGGTATGTGGGCGAGTGTGTGCTCTCTTTCTCTCTCACTCTCAGATATGCTTTAAATGGGTTACTGTACTAAGGCGATTATCCTTGTGTGTGTTTGTGTTTGTATGTTTGTGTAGCATAAGCATGCATGTTTGCCCTTGTGCATGTGACAAGTGTGTAAGTGTATGTGTGCGCTACTTGGTTGAGTGCCGTGCGTAAAATATATATATGAATAATGCACCATCCCTCTGAATTTTTAATAGCACTCCTCTCTGACACTGAATTGGAGTCAAAGTGAGAAACACAAGCATACTGTATTTTAATAGTTTTATGTTCTAATCGTTAGCATTATCCTGTAATTACACACACCGGAGCTTACACATGCCAACCTAATTTCATACAATGCCTGCGCCTTTAAGAGAGTGCTAGGGAGTCAGGAATAAGGAAAAAGAGAGAGCAGGGAATAGAGACAGATGAGCGAGGGAGAATCATAGAGAGACAGTGAGGGAAAAGGAAACAGAAGGGGGGAGATGGGAACAGTCTAAAAATAAACCGTCAGAAATTCTTTTTTAAATCTGCAGTGATGCAAAGTATTCATATAAATAAATGCTCCTGCAGTGTGACCACAGCACCCTTGCATATGGTTTAAAGCTTTACGCTTTCACTCCAGTACGACACATTCACATGTAATTTTCTAGCAAAAGATATACTTTCTGGAGTCTTCTTATTAATGTATGATGCGCCCTGTCGTTGTGGCGTGAAATGGGTGAATGAGAAGAAAATGTCTGCTGCACACATCCTGGTTCAGAGGTTTGGTGACAGTTGAGATTCCAGATTGCTTCTCGGCTCACCTTCTCCTACCTTCCTCCTGCTCCAGGCCCAGAGAGCCTTCTGATTTGTGTTGCATAGCCATCTGTTCAGACTAATTAACTAATTAACTAATTAATGAACTCTGGGGAAAGGCCCACCATCGTGGGCTCTGAGAGTTAGAACATTTTTCACCTCAGGAAGAGAGATGAAACGCTTCTTCTGGAAACGTTTCTCGGCACTTTCTAGCCAATTTAAGCTTTTTACTTGTAAGTAAGTGCAACTTATTTAGTAAATACCACCGCATTTAATAACCACAGCTTTTTACTCTGAATAAAAGCAGTTACGAATGTAACATTTGTTTGGTTATCATGCTGCCAAAATGCACTTTTCATATTTCCAATAGTGCTGGGTGATACTTTGTGACTTTTACTTTGTGAGGTTTTGGATAAGTGCAAAGCAGAATAATTTATGGTTTTGAAAATTAGTCATGTTTTGTACATGCTAACACCCGAATACAATACTCAGTACTAATAGTTGATATTGATTTTTGGACCACTTTGGAAAAGTGCAAACATACCTGTAAACACAACACTGACATACTGTATTGTCACCTTACGAAGTTGATATGGTGAATGTGTTAGCAAACAGCTGCCTACTTACACATCCAGGAGACACTGAGCATCATTAACATTCATTTGTAGTCATGTTTTGGGCCATCTGACACATTCCAAGTCCAACATTTAATCATTTAGCTCTGGTTTGGCCTCCACCTACTCCTGGGGTCTATTCCAGAAAGCTGGTTAGTGAAAGCTCTGAGTTTGTTAACCCTGGGGTTAGGGAAACTCAAACTCAAAGGATTTTGTTTACAATGAGTTAAGATATATTTAGTCTCAAGCAATGAGATACACTGCTTATAAATGGCTTATAATGCCAGATATTGGTTTTGATTAAAAAAGCTACAGGTCCAGTGTGTAACATTTAGGAGGAGCTATTGGGAGAAATGAATACAATATTTTTTAAGTATGTTTTAATTTGTGTATAATCACCTGAAAATAAGAAACCTTGTTTTCGTTACCTTAGAATGAGCCACTTCCACGGAGGTCATCCCGTTGCACCGCCATGTTTCTACATCAGCCCAGAATGGACAAACACTGGCTCTAGATAGGGCCTTTCGCATTTTTTGCTTGTTTCGCGGCCACCATAGTTTCTCCTACACACTTGGAAGAGGAGGGTGATGCGAGCTGTAGTCAAACGGCTGCAAACTGCAAATTTCACCGCAAGATGCCACTAAATCCTACACACTGGACCTTTAACTCTTATTGGCAGTGAACGTTACCTCTTATTTGTTATCTTAAAC
This sequence comes from Coreoperca whiteheadi, assembly GCA_011952105.1. Lineage (NCBI taxonomy): Eukaryota > Metazoa > Chordata > Actinopteri > Centrarchiformes > Sinipercidae > Coreoperca > Coreoperca whiteheadi. The sequence continues at coordinate 14,642,538 of CM022491.1, forward strand.
AGTTTTGTCTTACTTTTGTAGTAAACCTTACAAACTGTAACTGCAATTAATACTCCTTGTAATACTTTAAAGCATGTAACTAACATGTATTCTTGTAAACTGGCCGTACTCTGTTCAGTACCTCTACCACTATTACTACTCATAATAACAATTATTTTTTATAGTACTATTCTTAAAATTACAAAATGCAGATAGAGATGTAGTAACTTTAGCTTGTAGTACTCTGTCCCGTTGCTCAGTACAGATCATTCAATTATAAATTATGGATCCAAACATAATGTGCTCATGTTCGTGACACACTAGTAAACACCATTTTATACGTTAATAAATATAACTTTACAAGCCCATGCGCATGAAAAACCACTCCTTTCATCACTGTAACATTCTGGAAAAATATAATATATTGAGCTTTGAGAATTTTAAATCTTAAACATGCTTATTTTATGTATAAGGCTTTGCATGGGCTTGCCCCACCTCCTCTAAATGAATTCATTTAACAGGGCTGACAGTGGCATTGGCACCAGGGTGCCACATCGGCACACCACATTTGGAGAAACTGTGCTGTCTGTAAACCGAAGTAAATATTGGAATGGCTTACCACGTGGAATAAGGGAGTGCCCTAGATATCCCACTTTTAAGACCCATCTCAAACAATGGCTTAAGGCACACCAGAACTGTGATTATTCTTGACGTGACATGTTGCACAATGTATTCTGTCTTTTTGTACTGTACTGTATTGTATATTTGTATCTGTATATTGTCACTTGTAATGTTTCTGTTCTTGTTACCTGCCTAGGGACTATGGATGTAAATGAGCATTTTTGCTAGACTCTGGCATGTTTACATCTTGTGTTTTTATACTGATGTTCATTAACATGCTCTGTCCCTATCAAATAAACAAATAAATAAATAAATACATTTTTTTTTTTTAGCATAAGTCAAGTCAAACAATATCAGTATATGCACAAATAATACTTAGCACATTGAGCCTTGGAAATCCGTTCAAATTGTGCTGCCCGTTGTTCTCAAAAACATCTCTTTAAATATGACAAACAGTATTTTTAGCCAGCACAGATTTTGCTGTCAATTAATTTCAACCTGCTGCCTTCTCACAACTCAGCTGTCCCTAAATACAAATGAAGCACACCTCCTACTCCCTGCACAGAGCCACAGTCTTCCCACTCGATAACACTTTTTTCCCCACATTTTGCCTACACTGCGCACTGACTGTGTTGACTGTACAGACAAACATTATCATTTTGCTCGCGTGTCATTCTGATTGTGATTAGATTCATGTGCAAACCAAGATTTTGGATCTACAAATGATGCATTTTCAGAAATGGCTACAATATTCTTAATTCTTTATCTGCTACCTGGACCTTATTGCAAGTGCGATTGTGTAGAATGTGATGGTAAAAGTGTGTGTGTTGGAGGCTTCAGGTGCTTGAAAAAATGTTTAATGTAGCCAAGAACAGTTGTTTCATCATATAGGCAAAGTTCACATTGAATACTAATGACTTATAGGTATATTGACCGACACTGACACCAATCTGCCTTCCAGGCTGGCAGCCAGTTGCACAGCTGTACCAATCAAATACAAGGTCATCTAGCAACTTGATGCTCGACATCTTACAAACCACATGAAGTGTCAAAATCAAATTTAAAATGTCATGCTCTCTAGGGTACCGTACCTAAAATATCAGCTGTACTTTCCACACCACTGTATGCTGCAAAAGTCCCTAAGCTTACTTAGAAGTATCTGTTTACGGACATTTGTATCCTATAAGACATTTATAACTGTAATTAGAGAAATAGTTACATCCTTTCCTGCAACTTCTGATGATTTAGATCAGCGATTTTCAAACTGTGAGGCGAGAGTTGAGGAGGAGCGAAGGGAGAGATGTGAGGCTAAGATACTGCGTGACGTGAATTGTGCAATTTAAGTCAAAAATCGTACTCTTTCTGGGTCAAAGTCAAATCTTAACACACACGATACACATTCCGAGGGTATTATCAGATATCCATCTCGGATAAACGGCCATAAATCCTCTTACAAATCATAGAATTAAGACGCTCTTTATAACTCCAGAAGTTGCCTGAGAATCATCATGTTTTCTTTAGTCTCAAAGTAATTCAGTTATAATCTATGTCTATACATTCATGGATAGATTGCGAAAACAATTGCTAGTGGCTAATTCGGCATACTATAAACTATGCCAATTTGCCAAAATGTAAACATAGGTTTAAGAAATGGGGCTCAAGTTATAGTGGGGGCCTTAGATCAGTTTTTAATTTGCGCTGACGGTGATTTTCATCAATGATCAGTTGTTTCTGATATGGAACTTTATTTGAAAAGCTTTGAAACATCTTTGTGTCAGTGTGAAGTTTGAAGCATTGCTTTTCAAATGTGCGTGACAGCCTGGTTTTATTGCACAGCTTGGTGCCATTTGAATGGACCTTTTGAGAGTAAAAATTGAGTGAGATAAGTAAGGTAATAAATACAATGACATTGTAAGCCTATGGGCGGTGTACTGAAATGACATTAGTTCAGCAGGAGGAAGCCCAATTACAATATAATTTCATGTCTGGGTATACTTGACATACAGAGTGATACATAATTGAAACGAACCTGCCAGCAGGTCTTCAGATTGAACTTCCAACACTTCCAACTTGTGCCAACAAGGAGCCATAACAGATCTGTGTAAAAAGGTTGATAATCCAACGGGAATGTGCAAGAGGTGAAGTACAGCAGCAGATCTTTGAATCAAAGAATGGAAATGATCTTACAACACTTTGAGGGGGTACTAGCAATGCTTTAGACTTTCAGTCTGAAGCTGGACAGAAATGATTCAAAATCACCCTTTTTTATTGCAGATATCTTATTATTTAAACTACATACTTATTCACGTAGATTCAGGCTCTTGTGAGAATGTGACATTACACTGCACATTTTGTGACTGAGCCCATTACAGGATTTACTAACTTGTACATCAGAGTCAGTGCTTTTATTGACGGAAGTACTTTTAAAAAATCCTTTTTTTATTATTATTGTTTTATTGAATTTGATGTTATCAGTGCACACGGTACTGAGAAATGTCATATCCATTCACGGTTACATTCATGCACAGTAGATAATCACCAAGGTTGCCACACAACACTGAATAATCCAAAGATATTTTTTCCCTTTTTTTAAATAGTGCCTCTACTTTTTCTTGATTAATTTAGTGACTCATAGAAACATTGCCTTGTTTCCTCTCTTCGATCACCCTTTCTGTGTGTATAAAAAGGTCATATCTTTCCATCTGATTCTTGACATATCTCACCATCTCCTGTGACGTCACAGTGAAATTATATAATATGTCCTTCAATATATTCCCTTCACCTCTCTTTCATTTAGGATCTGACAGTAGCTTTGGGCAATATTCGGTTTAATACCGGTCTTATGTCTCTGGATTTTTTTTATTTTTATTATCCCTTTCTCCTTTCCGACTCCCCACCCCCCATCCCCTCCCTCTCCTCTTGTGCTTTCTTCTCTGTTCACAGAAAAATGTTCAGTGACCCACTGCAGTCATTCTGTTCAGTCCTAAAAATGACTCTGCAGATGCATGTTCCTGTCTCAGTAGTCAAACAGTCAGATGACTGACCGCACTTCAGTTCTGGACTGTGAATTTGTGAATGTTGCAGGCTTTAACAGAGATGGTTGAGGATGTACTAAGTAAAGCTGTTCAATATAGTACACTAAGTATAATATGCAGAATAGTGAAAACATCCTCTTGATGTGGATGTCTATAATGCACCTTTTTTTGTCTCAACATTTAAAACAGATCCTTCTGATACATGTCTTTTTCTCTATACTAATACGTCTTCCTGTTGTAGATGCAATAAGGGGTAATGGCTTTTACCATGACTCATCTCATTAGTGGACGTTAGAGGAACACTAAGTGCTTCTATACTATTTTTTGCACTAAGTGGTAGTGTTCATTATGCTTTCATGATTTCATAACATACCCTTTTTTTTTTAAAGAATTTTGTAACCATGACAGGGAAGATACATGAGCGGAAGCAGCAGTTGTTTTCAGACACGTTGCGTGATTGAACATACTGTAAATATTTCTGTTGTAAATTTCCCACCTTAAGTTCAGTCATTCATTTCACTGTCTTCAGCCTGTATCTTTACTTAGAGGTTGATGACTCTCCTCACAGTTCCTTGGCCGTTACCTAAAGCAAGTGTTGAATATGCATGAGTTCAGCCTCATAAACTGCTGCTCTCAGCGCTAAAGTCAGTAGGAAGCCCAACTCAGCAGATGGGGGGGGGCATCAGAAAGAAAACTTACTGAAAGAGAGAGGGAACTTGTTTGACTTATCTTCAGTGCTGGAAGATAAACCAAATTTCCTCTCTTCATGTTGCCCTTGCAAAGAGAGCGACAGGAGGCGTTAGCTCAGGCTAGCATGCTGGTTCATATTCTCAACTGCGTGCATGCATTGACTTTGTTTTTGCGCTCATGTGCACATGCATGCAGCTGTTTGTGTACTTGAATATAGAAGGGCTTGAATGTGTATGCAAGTGTTTTTTTCAGTGTCTGTCTATAGCATGTTGCCTGAAGCTCTGGACAGTTGCCAGGCAACTGTGGCAGGCAGCTCAGCACTCAATTGGGCAGCCACGGAGCAGACACTTCCACATGCCCATGGTTTTGATAAGCGGCACAGGTCAGCAGTGATACGTTACTAGGTCAGAGTAACATCAGGCTAAGAGCCAGCCGATTGCTGGGATGATCTAAGGATAATACAATTACACAGTAACATGCAAACTAGATTACTGGGAGTAATCCGTTCAAGGTAATATGTCTGTTATTTCTGCTTGATATGATTTCAAGTAACAAGATATTTATGTTTTTGTAATCCATCCAACACTCAACACTGCACTACGGAAGCTGAGAGCAGCTGTGGTTTCTTATAAATGTCTTAATCCTGTTAACTCTACATCAAAATATAATCAAACAGTGGTTTCTCATAACCCTTATCTCATTATCATTAGGTAGGAAGAAAGATTATTGTTTTCACAAGACTGGGTCACCGTTTGTGCTTGCATATTGTGCAGCTGTCAGACTTACTAAAGCATTCATTTGTTCTCTCAAGATAAAAAGAGAATTTAGTTGTGATTATGAGATAATGTCAAAGAATATAAGCCAACATGGCGGCCCGTAGCTGCTACGTTTTTGCTTTGTAACATCGTGGTCACTGCACATGTGGACCAACATGAGAATATTTAGTTTGAGATGTTTTCATCCCTAGTAGACATCCATATCAAGGCACCGACGCGTGGACATTTTATAGAGGTTTACATTAATCTACGTAAGATTTAATTATTGCTGTTCATGAAAAGACACTCAAGCATAGTCTTTCTGTAAAGGTGAGATAAATACTGTCCGTACTGTAGGATGCTGGCGCAGTACCAAAACACAAAAGAATGTTACTTGCAGTTGTCATTGTTGTTTTCTATTTCTGGGCAGCTATTTTTGGCAGCCAATAAGTGCCTTATTTTGTCCTTAATGCTTTTAGCAAGTAATATTCATGTCCATTAAATATGTGAAATGATTATAGGCAAAAATATTTTACTAAATGTACTTCGCTAAAGCTGTTGACCAGGGGTGAACCTATCCTAAATAATCGTTCTAGTATTTCTTGGTAGCTGGCTTTATAAACATTATCCAAAAGTGAACCACAGCAAATAACCATACGGAAGAAACAAATCACAGTGATGTGAAATATATTCAGCAAATAATTTGGACGATGCTCTGTAATATGAATCATAATTAGGCCAGGTGAACCCACCAAAAACCCTCCAGGCTTAAACTGTTGTTAACTGTAGTGTAAGTACAGTGAAGAGAGTGGAATGAGACGTGTGTGTCACACTGATCGTTGGAGAGAGGTCAATTTGGCAGGTTATTATCACCACCATGATCATCACTGCTGTTACCATTGTCATCATCACCATCACTTACATTCTTATCATCAACAATAAAACTGAATTTGCTGTTCAACACATTTCAGAACATGCTGACTGTCCTTTTTTACCATCTGTCTCTGTGTACTCCCTATACTGTACTTTATTGCTGTCCCATTCTCTCCAACTGCCCTTTAGAAGATACTGCTTAATTCTGTCACTATATATGTGTCTTTTTCGATTCCCACACAATGAAACTTACTGAATTACAATCACTTTACAGTATACACCAAAAAACACTCAATGTGTGCTTATGGCATAGAGAGACACTTCATAACTAACACAGTTTATGCGGACACACTAACTGACACCAGGACGTCAGTATAGTGGTATATTTAGTATGTATACTAGGCTATACTCAGTAGGCGATATGAGGGGGGATGCCACTCCCCTTGTTAGCAAAATGATCAAAATCCATCTCTCACTCCATGACTCGAGTCGCAATGCACATCGGAATGTACAGATTTTATTGAGTCACGTCACGTGAGTTTCCTGCTAGACCAGTGCCGTAAAAGCTAGAAAAGTTGTGGCGGTTAAAAATGTAAACATTCCATCAAAATGTAACAAATCTCAATAATGTATCCATATTCTCTATAGCAGAAGGGGGAAAGAGAAAGGGGGGTCCCATATCCCTGTTAAAAATGAACAAATCGCCTACTGGCTATACTTTACATATCCCTGCAAAACTAAACATTTATTATTCAACCAAAATGCTCATTTAGGTGACATAAATCATGGTTGCACTGTAGAGAGCTGTACGTGTTTGGTGCCATCCAAGTTTATTCAGTTCAAACTGCACACATAAAGTGGCTAAATGACAAGTCAGTGGAAAGGGTTGTTGCCTACTAAAGACCTAGGAATTGTGCACTAGCTGTTAAATCTGTACTAAAACTAGGAAAGATTAAAATAGTGTCTGTCCAGCCATCTTATCTGTTGAAGTCACAAATTATGATTTGAGAAAATAGAGCTCCATCTTCCTTAAAGCTGAGATTGTCAGTGTTTTTAATATTACCATGACTGCTTGTATGTGAAACAGGTTGCTCATAGGGATGAACCCAGAGAGAATTATCACCCTATTCTGCAATTCCGTCAACTCCAAGGCCAGAAATACAACAGAAGAAATCAATTCCCGTCATCTCCGACTCCGCCACGGACTACTATATAGAGAGATAACTAATGAGTGTAGACATATTTAATGGCTATAGCAGAATAAATGCCAGTCATAAATGGGGTCAGAAATTGGGTGAGATGTGATGAAAATCTTAAGAATTGTAACTTTAAATTGTGATAATATGTCACTGCTGTGTTTCCAGCTTGTTTCTTCTGCCCCCAAGTGGCCAAAAAAGTATGTTATTGCAAGTTTAACGGAGGAGAAGTAGAAGTTCTGGCATCAGTCATGGGCACTGCTGGGCAATTCTGTTCATGCACAGAAAGTGACACACACACACGTCCAAAAAATAAAATAAAATATTCTACTGAGCTGCACTGTTAATATGATGAATAGGCCACCTTGACGATGGGTGCAGATGATTTTTTTTTTTCCTTTTTCATCACATCGTCCACCCCTACAGCCACATATCTGAGGATTGTGCACTTTCCTGAAATAATTGTGGATGTTTTCTTGGTATTGAAGTCATCCAAACTGTCAAAAATGTGAGGAGCCCCGCTTCTTGGAGGGTGAAATAGTATGGTGCTTCTTGAAACACATGTAATGAACTGTAATCCACTATCATAAGAAGAAAGGAGTCTGTGTGTGCGCATGTGTGTGTGACATTTTGTTCAGTTTATTTTATCTTGTTGTGGGTGTGCACCTACTGTGTAAATGTGTGTCCTGGAAGTAGGTGAAACATGCCTTCTGTTGCTCTCCTCCTCTCTCTGCTGACAAGTTCTCTTAACTGTGTTATATTTCCAGCGTGGGTATTAAAAATGAGTAATTTGGCAAGCTTTCTCTGTGAAATCTCCTCAGACTTGCAATGAGGCTGAGAAGTTCCTGACAATGACAGGATGCCACCTTCTGTTTATGTGGGATATTTTATTTTAGTTTTAAAGGCAATAAATGCACAGGATTATCCTTTGCCCCTGGATTTCTATCCTGCTCCTTTTTTCTAATCTGTATTTTCTCTGTGTTTGTTCTAATTTACCCTGCAGGGTTTCTGAGCACAGGGGACCAGTCTGCTAAGGGGAACTATGGCTTGTTGGACCAGATCCAGGCCCTGCGCTGGCTCAATGAAAACATTGGCCACTTTGGAGGAGACCAAGAGAGAATCACCATCTTTGGCTCTGGAGCTGGTGCCGCCTGTGTGAACCTTCTCATCCTCTCTCACCACTCTGAGGGTAAGGTCATTGTCACATTAGCAGTCCTATATCCTGCTCAAAGGGGATTAACATTTCAGGACAGTGTAGGTAGTGTATTTCTATACAGAGCATGTTAGTAATTTCAGTGAACAGCCTAAACCAGATAAAAATATATGGCAATATTATTCCCCAAAGTGAACGGATGCAATATTCAGAAATGAGTCATCCACTCTCAGCAGCAATATAGTATATATCTTTTTTTCAATAAGCATGAAAACCAGAAAATATTCAGTTATTTGAAAGAGAGCCAGATTATCAGTCTGGGCAGTGCTAGAGTCGACAGATGGATGGCGACAGTAGGTTATTTGCCATAAAACCATTACTCACCTTGGGACACAAGCCCTGTAATAATCCCAAACAACGTCATTCCACAAAGGACTAAGATCACTGAACTGCACTGACAAAATTGCCCTTCTCCAATAATACTAATCTGTTCTGGACATGGCATTAGGTTTATGTATGTACTGTATATATGTGTGTGTGTGTGTGTGGTGTGTGTGTATATACATTACTAACTTTTATATCTTTTACTTGGACTTCAGAAGGAATTATATCATGAGCACTCAGTTTCATTAGTGAATTTGATATATTTACATGGTTTGAATACTGTTACTGGTGATTCAAAAATAATGATATTATAATATGTAATAACAATAGTATAATGATATATAATACATAATAAAATGTGTCTCAATGAGGACTGGACCAAGAAGACTGTGGTCTTTGCCACTTGTATTTTAAAATAAGTAAATCCCTTTTTAATAGATGGGCAGTTTAAAGCACCCCTTTTGGTCAGTAATCTTGCAATTTGGGCTTCTAAGAGCTAAATTACAGAGTCTTCAGTTCACCAGTCTGATGTTTCACTAATGTTGCAGGCAGGCGCCACTGCGACAAAATCTGATTTAAGGGGTTTGTTAAAAACACTTCCTCTAAATTTTAAAACGTATGAGAACCATGGCATTCCCGTTACAGTAATGTTTATTTTCCATGACACCCCCACTCCAATGGTTCCTGGTTAAATAAAGCTTTAAAAAAGGAAAAAGTAGTACACGACTGAAAATTGATATAGGCCTATTCTCAATCATTCAAAAAAAAAAGCAGTTTTAGGCCATGTTGCTGTGCAGATTTGCAGATAAACATTGACTTAAACCAAACAAAAAATAAAAATTAAGTATGCTAGTTGGTTAAACTAATTTCTTTGATTCTGTCCAAAAGTCAAATTTGCTTAAATTTTAGGTTTTCAATGAAAAAAACACACACATTTGGCTTCTTTTGGTCACTACTCTAACAGTCATTATTTCTGACTGCTGTGCATCTGGAAAACTCGCATACTGGAAAACGTGTTGGGTTACTATGACAACCAGCAACTGTGAGATGCCCTTACAAGCTGCTGCATGCATAACTGCATATATAACAGGGTTTTAGATGTTTATTCCTCCGTTATGATACTTTTGAAAGCATATCATGAAAATACAGTTCATGTCCCTTCATTATTCTATGGAATGAAATGTTTGTGAAAACGTACAGTAAAACATTACAAATAAATCTTGCGCAGTACTACTTATTACAGACTTTACTGTAATTGTTTGTTTTTGAATGGCAGGTCTCTAAAATACCCAGCAGATGTTTGTTCAATAATCCTCTGATGTGATTTTGGTTGGTAGAGCTCAGACGGTGAATGGCACTTTATGCTTGCCAAGAATACCAGGAATTCAGATTATGTTATTACTGAACTGTTAACCTTCGCACTGTCAAACTGACCTTGGACAGATGAAATACATTTTTTTGTCTGTACTATGTGAAGGAGATTCTCAGAATTCTGAGTGTGTGCATAGGAACGCACACATCTTTTTATCCATCAAAAGTCGGAAACCATTCAGGAGGACGTGGAAAAGCATTTCAATAATTAGGTAGTATTGGCCAAGTTGTTAGTTATTGTCAAGTTGCCAGCTAATGTTGGCTGTGGCGCATGCTGCAAAGACAAATACTCACAGGAGCAGACTAGTGTTCAAATCAGGAGGAAGTGGGTAAATTTGGCTCTTTTTGTTTTGATCAGTGTTGGAATAGTTTGGTCAAGGATGTGGTAAGTCATTGCTAATGGTAACAGTTGTAAATTGAACATTATCCTTATGGGTTGTTATGCGTTTGTGGCAAAAATCCTCTTCTACTCCATTTTGAAGTCAAGCTGTAAGACCACGAAGTGCAGAAAAAGTTGGAGGGTGAACAGTTTTTGAAGGCACTGTGTGTGCAGAGGAGAGATGAGATGAGGAGTAGAGCTGGAGCCGCAGCTGAGAGGCTTCTTAATTGATTTCACAGGGAGAGGAGCGGGGGTGGGGCACATGCAGAATATGGGGGGGCTTAATTATTAATGACAGAATCTGCAGATAAAACAGAGGGACAGCAAGCCACTTTACATAACAGTGCAGCGGTGCAACAGTGCGAGCTGTTTTCTTTCTCTCCCTGTCTCTCTTTCTGCCTTTCTCGCTTTATCCAACATGGCCATCAAGCCCACTGCTGTGTAGAGAGTTGTCGCCATTTTTCTTGCTGCTGTCGCTCGTTGTGTGTAATGGAAGCACTTCATTTTCCTACCCTAATGTTCATAAAGATTTTCGCCGGCTATGAAAGCAGAATATCTCCAACATTACATTATTGAAAGCATTCACACAGTAAGGCCTTGAAGGCCCCATCAGCTGTTAGCAAAAGTATGTCGGGGGGGGGTGGTGGTACTGTGATTGCATGTTTTCTATATGTGTTCTTTATCTGCGGTATATGGTCCTGCTCTGTGTAGGCCTGTTCCAGAGGGCCATCGCTCAGAGTGGCTCAGCCATCTCCAGCTGGGCAGTCAACTACCGACCCGTGATGTACACCAAGATCCTGGCGAGAAAGGTTGGCTGCACTCTGGGGGACATGGCTGAGCTGGTGGACTGCCTGAGGAGGAAGAGTTTCCGGGAGCTAGTGGACCAAGACATCCAGCCTGCACGCTACCACATCGCCTTCGGACCTGTGGTAGACGGGGACGTGGTGCCCGATGACCCTGAGATCCTCATGCAGCAGGTCAGAGCTGATTTCTCTGGATATCATCCAGTGAATGATTGCATTGTTTCTGTTGATCATTTCCTTGCATTTGCCATCTACTACCACCCTAGCATTGCTGCTGCATTCTGTGCTGTCATGTCATGCTGCGTGTGTTTGTTGTGACACCAGGGCGAGTTCCTGAACTACGACATATTGCTGGGTGTCAACCAGGGAGAGGGCCTGAAATTTGTGGATGACAGTGAAGGAGAAGACGGAATTTCAGCAGCCTCGTTTGACTACACCATCTCCAACTTTGTGGACAATCTGTATGGCTACCCTGATGGTCAGCCTACCCTATTTTACCTTCAAATTATTAATCAGTTTAAAGCTCAAATCTTTCCACGTTGTTGGCCTCTACGGCACTGTGAAATATTTGAAATGATGTTCAAACTACAGATGGCAGAGCAAAAAGAGAAGTAATCAGATCCTTTACTTAAGTAAATGTAGCGCTACCGTACTTTAAAAATACAACATGAAGTCATGTAGTTAAAATTCTACTTAAGTAAATGTACATAAGTATTAGTAGCAAAAAGCTACTTTAATGTATCAAAAGTAAAAGTAGTCAGCTGAAAAATGCATCATGTCAGTTTTGTTATTGGATTATTATTATTACTGGTGGATTAATGTGAAAGTAGCATTTACTGTATTAATTGGTCGCGGTGGAGCTAATTTGAATTATTGTACATACTGTTGGCACAATAATACAAAACATTTGTATTATTGTGTCATGCATACAACTATGCCCAGCCGCCATTGGCTTACAGTGGATTTACATATGTTTATATGTAATGGTTTAATTAGTTAGGTAACTAGTAAGTATAACTGTCACAATACACTAATGTAGTGGAATAAAAAATGCAACATTTCCCCTTGAATTGTAGTGAAGTAGAAGTATAAAGTAGCATAAAATGGCAATACTAATACAAGTACCTCAAATGTGTACTTAAGTACAGTACTTGAGTAAATGCGGGTTTCCACCACTGCTGCAAGGGGAGGGTCATCAGGTTTTTCTGGTCCAGTAGCACTGAGATGTGTCCTCTTCCTTATCAGATGCATTTCCAGCCAGGCTTTCTGAGCAGAGCAGGTTGGAAGTCTTGTGCTGAGCTACACACACACACATCAAAGAAGATGAGAAAATAATACAAGTGTAATACAGAAAAGTTAGCAAAAGGTCATTAATTGTACGTTTGCGTTCGAATCACAGTTATATCACTGCTTTGTCAAAAATAGGTGGAGGTTAATGAATAAAGAAAAGCTCAACAAGCTTTGCCATATATTTCTCTTTGCTGTAGAGTAGGCCATTTTTTAAGGGACAGTTGTGTTAGGCATGATTAACTTAGCTATAAGGACACACGCTAGCAAGCCTACCAAAAACTAGCCTGCTGACCTCTTTCTCTGTCTTCGTCAGTCATGTGACCTTCGTCTTGCAGTCGTAGCCTAATGGTGCCGCCTCGATTGTCCCGCTTGTGACATTGCCTCCCCTCTGTAAACTGAAAGAAAAGTCATTGATTGAACAGATAACTTCTTTGCTCATTTATTTGCTGCGATGAAAGTACGCTAAAGTAGCATGGGATAATATTTCAATATATAACTATATTCACAGTAAATATTCTTTATGATACTTCCTGCGCGATGGCTCTGTTCTGACTTTATTGGCACAGTCCAAGCAGTGAGACTGAATAGCAGCACAGAGACAGGAAGTTCAAAGAAAATCTTTGGAGACTACAATAACCAAAACCGAAAACCAAAAAAGTTACAGAATTCAGCCTTAAACCGTTATGGACACACTCTATCACTGTTGTCATACTCACGTTCCTTTTTGCTTCTGTCAAGGTAAAGATATCCTGAGGGAAACCATAAAGTTCATGTACACAGACTGGGCTGACAGGGACAACAGTGACATGCGTAGGAAGACCCTCCTGGCTCTGTTCACGGACCATCAGTGGGTGGCCCCGGCTGTGGCCACTGCCAAACTGCACGCTGAGTTCCAGTCGCCTGTCTTTTTCTATACCTTCCACCACCACTGTCAGACCGAGGCACGGCCAGAGTGGGCAGACGCAGCCCATGGAGATGAGATCCCCTATGTGTTTGGGATTCCCATGGTTGGAGCCACTGACCTCTTTCCCTGTAACTTCTCCAAGAACGATGTAATGCTCAGTGCTGTTGTCATGACATACTGGACCAACTTTGCCAAGACAGGGTTAGTACAATGCCAAATTTGTGAATTACTTTCTGATATTACGTGCAGTGACATACAGCGCCTGGTCTTTTCGAGGCATTCTTTCTGCTAAAATCCAAACCAGATTTCTACACTGTGCTCACCTCAAGCATATCCGCTCTTGTGTTTTGCTAAATTAATAACTTATTAGTTATTCATAAAATGTTTTGATTCTGTTCCTATTCCATTTCTCTCTTGCAGGGATCCTAACCTACCAGTTCCTCAGGACACCACGTTCATCCACACCAAGCCTAACCGCTTTGAGGAGGTCATCTGGACCAAGTTCAGCTCCAAAGACAAGCAGTACTTGCATATCGGCCTGAAGCCTCGTGTCAGAGACAACTACCGGGCCAACAAGGTGGCCTTCTGGCTGGAGCTGGTGCCACATCTCCACAGCCTCCACAAGGAAATCATTAGCTCCATCACAACTCGACTGCCGCCCGGAGGAACCAACCGCTGGAAGGGCCCTCACAGCCCTGGCACCCGCTCCACACGCCACCCTGTAATCTCCACCTATCCACCTGATCCTGAGCCCGACGGTTCAGAGAGACCCCGCTATTCTCCCTTCCCCAGCGAGACTCGGGACTACTCCACCGAGCTGAGTGTGACAGTAGCTGTGGGCGCCTCGCTTCTTTTCCTGAATGTGCTGGCCTTCGCAGCGCTTTACTACAAACGGGATAAGCGCCATGAACTCATGCAGAGACGCCACCGCCGACTGTCCCCGCAACGTGGCACGACGATGGGCCTGGGCGTTGGCATGGGAGTAGTAGGGGCCCCACCGCACAATGACCTGGCGCTGAGTCAGGAGGAGGAGCTAATGTCGCTGCAGATGAAGCAGCAGAGAGTGGAGCTGGAGCATGGCACACCCCTCCCTTCCCGCGGCATCCACGGTGACCTGGAACCCCTGAGGCCTCCTGTGTGCCCACCTGACTACACGCTGGCCCTGCGGCGGGCGCCGGAGGATGTGCCACTGATGACGGCCAATACCATCACCATGATCCCCAGCACCATCAGCAGCATGCAGCCCCTCCACCCCTTCAACACTTATCCCCCCGTCCCGGCCCCCTCCACTACACCTGTCCCCAGCCACAGCAACAATGCCCTGCCACACCAACACTCCACCACCCGTGTATAGGACCAGGCACAACCCCACTCTGGGCTTACAGAGACGCACCACACAAACTGCTCCATACAAACTTCACTCTCACCGCCCTCTTTTCTTCTGTACTATATCTTTGTCTTTTCTCATTAAGCCCTCAAATAAAGCTGCAGTTTGTAAGATTTTAAGCAGTGAAATACCTCTAAAATGTACTCATATATCAAAGGGGAGTTGATTTAAAAAAAAAAAAAAAAAAAGAATATAAAGTTTTATTAACTACTTTGCTGTCTGGGATATTTGCATGATGTTTTTTTTAATACGAGTGTGGACGGGGAAGTTTGTTTGTCACTTTGATGATTTTGCCTTGTTCTTCATAGATTCTTTTTTATTTTGAAAATCATTTTCATTTTCTATTTTAATATCAGCTGCACTTTGTGGTACTTCAAAAAGGTATTAAAGTATTAAGAGATGAATATTGTGTAAAACTATGATTATAACAAAGAGAGTAAATATTTCCTCTTTATTTTTTTCATTTCCTAACACTGAGGCTGTGCCGCAAAACTATCAGAAAGACTGATGAAAGCCTTTTTCTTTCCTTCCTCTTTTTGCTCTGTTTCTCCTTATCTTTTGCAACTGTCAAGTGTGCGGTCACTGTGTCGCAATCTCACCTGAAGATAGCACTTTTTTTAAGTTACAAAAAAAAAAAAAGAAACGACTACTTTACACGAATAGTCTAAATAAGGTTTTTGTCTGTGACGGACGTGAACCACGTGCTTCAAGCTTTTGAAGACAGTTATCCTTTCGTCTGCTCTTTTGTTGTTTCATGATTCTCCCGTCTGGGAGAAAGGATCACATATGGTTATGATGGTCAAAAGGGGAGAAAGCCTTGTATGCGCGTTTCACATCTTTCGCACAACTGCACACAGAGACGGGTCACACTCTGGACAATTCTGAAAACAAAAACCCAGTGACATTAGGACAGCACTGGACAAATGCCGACAGTGATTCAATGGTGATGGCGAAGTAGCCCGTCAACTACAGTATGATCTGCCAATGCGCAGAGGATGCATTCTAAAAACCTTGGTTTAAAAAATATCTTTATTGACAGACATTACTCATACACCATATACCACAAAAGCAAGTCGAGGGGGATTCCTTCCCCCTCCTTGCAATGTTCTTTATCCTGTCTGCTTAGGATAACAACACTCTGGAGCCAGACTGCCATCCCTCACACTGGACTGGAGCGAGCTGCGAGGACTAAAGAACAAAAAACAACACATGGAACAAACTGTACATTTTTTTTTTTTTTAAGTGTAAGAGAACAAACTGGAATTTGTAAATATTATGTTTGTCGTTTGGTTTGAGTGATTGGCCGGATCTTTTCTTTTGTGACAACAGGTGCAAGTTTAGATGACTTTCCGTGATTTTAGCACTCATGATTCGCCTTTATTGGGCACATGAATACATCTGTTAACATACATGAACAATTTTCTAACAATCGCAGCATGGTTGAGGTGGACTTAAACACGAAAAGGAATGCTTACAGCTCAGGTTAGCCTTGATATCGTGGTGATGAAAATGCTCTTACTGCATATAGGGCTGTCTAAAGCATAGCGTACACACCTGGCACTATCTTATCAATCATGAAGGCAGCTTTAGAGTGAAATGAGTCCTTTCATTGGTTAAAAAAGCCAAAGAGCAGCTGCACAGAACAGATGAAGGAAGAGAAAATGGATGACTCAAGAAATGAGGCAGAAAAACAAGAGATCGGGTTTGGACAGCCAGCAGATAATGGAAGCACACTCACCAAGTTTACATGTTTACACTACAGTTTTGATGTTGGCATGAGGTAAGGGGAAAAAATAAGAACAATAAAAAGCATTACCAGGACCCAGATATCTTCCTATTACAACATGTATTGCTGGAATGGAAAAGGGAAGGCTTGCACCTGTTTGTCTGTTTCATTTAGCCCGATTCAGTAACCTGCTTGAAGCTCGAGATACTGTGAGAGGGCATAATGACCGGAAAGGGTTGAAAGAATTTAAGTTAATATTTCTATTTCAAATAGAGGCTATTACACACTGTATGTTGTGTATCTGAACTGGAAAACATTAAAAGACATTCTTAAACAAATGCTTTGCCATTTTTGTATTAAAGCTATGCAGTATTACATTTTCTCCCCACTTGTGGGCACACAACACCTTTTAACATTGTTATGGCTAACCGGTTAGCTCGCGATTTCTTATTTACACACCCAGCAGCGTTAACTTTAACTTTAAGGTGTGTTTCTGGACACCTTTTAGCTCTGGTTTGGTCTCCACCAACTCCTGAGAAAAATACCTCTAGCTAGCTGCTAGCTTAGCTGCTACATTTGTGTATTTGCTTTTTTGGGAGTATAAAGAACGTTGCTCATAATTGCTGCCTGCCAATGGAAACTTGAAAATGGAGAGTCTGAATAAAACAGTAAATTTGTGGGACATAAAATTTAAAAAGGCATTAGAGAGGCTATAAAGCTTCACGGAGTTGTTTGGTTTCGTCTCTCACTGTGAGCGACTCGCATCGAGCCGTTTGTATCCGAGTATCGGAGCCTGAGAGAAGTGATGATGAACGGGGTTATTTTGTTTGAATTTTTTAAGTGCATGAACATGATGTGGCTGCTCAGAGAGAGAACTGCTAACACCAAACACTAGACACTGTACACACGGTCAGATAGACAGTTATCCCTTCTTACTATAGCCATGGCCGCTGTAACTGTGGTGTTTATGGCTGTAGTAGTGGGTAAGGCTTTGAGGACGTCACAGTTTTTTTCCCCCCAAGTTTGGCTGTTGTTTAGCATATAGCTAGCATTCACCATAAATGTATCCTCCTATTGCACAGCTTCCCGTGATTTCATTGTCTAAGCCATGCAAACTTCTGACTTTCGTTCCATGAGGTCTTTGAATTTCAAAGCCTAAAATAACTTGGCAGCACCAGTTTCATGAAGGGAACCGTCCTCTCATCATTGTTTATTCAGCTGGTGTACACAATAAATCAATATTACAGCAAATACACTGGAACAGACTGATGCACTGGTCCTGTTGGATAAAGCATTTGTGCTTTACGCACGGCTTTCCATTCATTCAAGACCTGATGTGGAAATAATTTAATATCTTTTTTTGCAACAGATACATTTCTCTGTGTTGTAGCTAATGGCGATTAAGCACTGTGAGACCACGTTGCACCTCTTTCTCACCTCTCCAAAGTCACATTTAGCGCTCCCATCGATTGACCTTTTTTCCCCCAATTACATCTTTGGTATTATAAATATCACAGCTAGACTCCAGATAATTACCTTGGCAAGACAATCAAGATAGATCATTTCAATACGAATACCGTGCCTGCAGCTGTGTCGCAAGCAGGTTTGAAAGTTTCACAAGTTTACAAGTGTATCATTTCTAATAGTTTTTCATTTCTGGAATACCAAATCCTTACTGTTGGTTTGGTTTACTGGCATGAAGTATTGCTGCAATAAGAAGCAAGTTATTAGATCCCACTGGGTATTCTTATGGTTGACTGTATTAATCAAAATCATCTTCAACTTCAGCAGATTCATCATAAATAGGCTGCACAATTGTTTAGATGACTGATGCATGCGGTAATGTAATAGCATTTTTCTTTTGCTCTCAACCCAATTACCCATAATAATACACTGTTGGTTTCCCTGTAAACAGTGAGCACAGACAATGCGTTTCCTCCCTCACTAGATGGCAGTGTGCAACTATAAACGCCAGCTGCTTTCGAAATTTCAGAAATCTTTATGATATGATATTCACAGAGGTAGCCTAATATTTGAACATATTTCCTTTTTCACTGGATACCCACATTTTGGTTCCAGTCTTTTAAATAATAAAAAGTAGATGCTATGTAAGGGTTTTCAAATCCTGTTGGTTTATTGAAAACTTAAGAATTTTACAACAAATGTACGTGACTGCCTATGGATTTTTCCTTATATTCAAAAGACTTGTATTACTAGTAGATTAACTAAATGATTAAAGACACTAAAACCCATCAGGCAGCCATAAAAGTCAAATCCAATTTTTATAACTGACCAGACATTCAAACTCACATTATGCTCAAAGGTATGATGAAAGGAATATATTACTACAGCTTAACATTTACATTTTTGCAAGAATTGAACGTAAATGACTTCAGGGGACCTCAGCTTTAGTAAAAGATGAGGACTGGGTGAATTTTTGTCTTTTAGTTTCATAGCACATTTTGCCTCTGTCACTACAAAGTATGTTCAACCCCCTTATGAATTTCAGTATTTTATATTAAAATGTTATAGTGTATAAATGATAGTAACACAACCACAATACAGACCAATACATTAAGATATTTTATTAGATGAGCCAATTTGCACAACCCCCCATACATCACTAGCCTATTATAATCCCTCTCACACCAAAGTAGCTCTCTGGAAAATGTGTGTCATGTTATTATTTGTTATTATTATTATATTGTGTTTGTATGAGGAAAGATAATGAAAGAAAACATTTATCAGAAAATCTAACTGAAGAAAGAACAATTTAGTTCCTGTTTAAAATTTCTTAAGAGCGCAACCAAACCTGTTTTTTTCCCCAAACAACTGAGCTGCAAGGGAAAGTATAAATGAACAGAGAAGAGAATAATCACAAAATCAGATTTTTTTTTCTCCTCATCTCTTGAGCCAAAAAGCACACAGCAGGGATAACTGGAGGAGCTTTCAGATAGTGTGCTGGAGGTAAAGCGGAAGGGGTGAGGGAGAGATGCAGTTGTCATAGAAGAGCTGAAGGTTCTGGTCAACATCCATATTATTTTTCAGAAAGATCTCAAGTTCCTGGACTGGCAGCTCATGGACGCTGTTGCCCTCTTTGGAGTTTTTGGCGAAGGCTCCGTAGGACGGGAAGCGGATGCGAACATCGTGGGGTGAGTTGCGGTCGTAGTCGGTGCAGCAGTAGGCGGACCACACATCTTCAGGGATGGCCACGCGGTCCTGGTTGTTTCGACGGATCATGTTGCCTCTGGTGGTCACTCCCGTGACGATGTATGCCGTGCCACGGCAGAAGTTGTTGAGGCGGACCCGGATCCGCTCCTCATACTCGCGCCAAGGCCCGATGTTGAACTCCCGTATCTCTGGGACCACATTGGTCAGAGTGTACGTGGCAGCGCGGTCGTGTGGGGTGGACTGGTGCTGGTCTGGGTTCAGGTGACCTCTCTCGTACAGGACCACATCAGAGTAGTCATCCAGGACGGCCTGGCTGTCCTCAAACTTCATGTGCAGGTAACCAGTGGGGAAGGGCAGCATGTTTCCATTTCCGTCCACTTCTGCCAGCTGGGGAGACACAGAAGAGCACTTACAGTAGTTGTATTGATATGCTGGGAAATAATGTAAAGCCAGTATTGTCTATGAGGCCTCTTTGTTTCTCCTTGCTTCTATTGCCAATTTAAGACGTTGCCAAGGCCTCTTTGAAAGAAATGTTATACATCAGTATGAGTTACCTGGTTAAACAATGGTTAAAAATGAAAATGAATGAATGAAAAAGCCTTCGCGCATTAAGATTTTGTCGTTTTTAAAAACAAACTTAACCTATTACTCAAAGACAAGGTTCTGACCTGTGGCTCGTACATCCAAGGGTAGTCCACACGTCTGTCGCCCTCTGTTTTCTTGAAGGTATAAGCTGAGTAAACTGGAATCCGCTTTTGGGGGTCGTACAGGGTCACATAACGAGGTTTGTCTGCGTAACGTTGGCAGATCTTCTTCAGTTTGGTGTCGATGATCCCCCGCGGTGGTGTCCCCATGTACAGGGAGTCCTTGCATCTCTCTACATGATTAAAATCTTGAACCACCGTTGCTGACATTAGAGGCAACAGACAGATTATCAAAGGAGCAAAAACTAAAGGTTTTAACACGTTCATGGTGAGAAAAGTGTCCTCGGTGTCTCCTACTGTGGCTTCCGCAAAATAATGACAGAAAATGTTTGCAGTTATGATTTTAAGTGTCGCAAAGCTGATATGCAAAGCAAGTGGCGTGACCAGAAGACAGGCCTCCTGACACATGTGGGTGTGGATGTGCAAGTCATTGCGTTGCTCAAACCTACAATTTTAAAATAATATTGAATAAAAAAGATGTGTTTGTTCTCTTGAATATTATTAATTATATTGACAGGTTTGTGAGGTTAGATACTGCATCATTGACCCCTGCAGGGGTGCAGTGCTGTATGTGGAAAGGTATAACATTCTTAACCTTGTCATTATTCTACATATTCAACTTAGTACCACAAGGAATTCATAACCAGCACACAGCAACTGCTACACTTCCATTTGGCACAAAACGTAAAACCCCAAAACTGCCTTCCAAAACATCTTGCCCTTGCAAAAACATTTTGACCTTGCAAGATCCTTTTTCTTCCAGCGTCATAAGCATATTAGTGTTCTGCTTTAGAGGAAGACAACTTTGTTTTTTAGCTATAAGTGAATTCAGAAGCCTGAATTCTGCTGAGCGTGGGGATGACACACAGGACACTCAAATGGGATATTCAGACACGTGCAATCAATGTAATGGTAAAATGCAAAACTGTCTAATCTGTCTCGGTGATGAACAAAAGGCGCACAGTGCCAAGTGTGGTTCCGAGGTACTATGCGACTCAGTGTGAATGGTGGATAAGCCACTGGGCAAAAGAGAGATTAGGCATGAACGTTTAACTACGACATAGCGACAAAGAGTGTACTTGACATTTTCAAGTAAAGGTCTGTGCATAAATGCCCGCTAACTTTTGCTGTTACATAATCTAAGTCGATAGTTAAACTTGAATTTTAGAACAGGTAGACAATTACCAATGATCAGAGATAATAAATGTTTTATAAGCTTTTATACTGGGGAGGTTCATTTAGAGCAGGAGGAAAAAGAGAGCCAATTGAAATGAAGGTGTTAGTGTTTTATTTAACAAGCCAATCGAGAGCAAGAATTGTACACACTCCAGTTGTGAAAATAATGATGAAGAAGCAAAATAAGAAAGTAACCCAGTACTCCATAGAGTGGAGAAACTTAATTTGCTATGAAGTCGAATGAGTTTTTCATAGCAAATGGTTCAATGTTCTGCCAAAATGGGTGCTTGACCTATTTTGGCAGCTCACTGTGTACAGAGCAATTAATCCATCTGAAACTCTATTCCTGTTTCCAACAAGGTTTTTTTTTTTTTATCCTTAGTCCTTCACAACAGCTTGGACACATTATGTAAAGTCTTCATTTTTATTCTAACACATGTACTGCCACTATCTGTGGTTAGTACTGTGGATACACAGTTCTCTCTCTCCAGTACTGCAAGGGACACTTGTATGTTTTCTTGATTTTGTACCATTTGACAACAACATGTCATGTGGCTTCGTGGTTGACTTGGCCATCCTACAACAGAAGGGTCCCACATCAACCACATGTCCCGCCAGTGTCCTTGATCTCCTCACACATGCTCAGAAGAAGATTATCATCTTAATCAGTGATTCCCAGCTGCGTCGTACCCTAGGGGGTACTTCTGCACTTGCTAGCGGGTATGTGAAAAGATTGTGGATTGAAATCATGATTTTATTTATAAATTGTATCCACCATCTGTATCCATCAGCTGTACCCGAACACCCTAATGTGTATGTTAGCATGCAAGCAGAGAGGTTGAAACACTTAGCTAAAAGTACTGTAAAAGTAGCTAAAAGTAAACAGTTGAAATAGATATCCAAAAGTAATGGATAAATGGTACAAAAAGATGGATAGAAATAATAAACAGTTTAAATAGATAGCTAAAGGTAAAGGAGAAATGGTTGAAATAGCTGAAAATAATGGAGTAATGTGACGGTACCTAAGACAAAAAAACCACTGATCTGTCGGAAATGTCGGAAATGTAAAGAAAATAAAAGGTGCTGCATATCAATGGCTGGAGTTTCTGGTGCGGTCCTATACTGCCCTCTTCTCAAGTCTTGTCTTGTGCAAATGGGAAGTGTTTGTCAGATTAGCTGGAGCAACAATCCTTCACTGCCCTAATAGGTCAATTTGAGTGACTGAGCGTTGTTATTCATCGAGGGACCAGCCTGCCTCTCCGATCTAATCTTGAGTGATGACAATCATAACTTATGTAGCTGGGGCTGATGATGCAGTTATGCGAACCGACATTTTTCAGCTGTCAGCATTTCTACCAATTAAAATTCTAAATTCAGACCAAGTGCCCTCTGCTGCTTCATCTCCAGTAGAAGAGGGAGAGCATTTTATTGCTGTTGAGTTCAACCTTATCAGTTCTTTAGTAGAAAATGTACCTACTGGTCATGACTGCCCATGCAACAGATCGTAGTTTTCCAAACAGTCATTTTCAGTGTGAGTCATGGGCGCAGCACTTTGGGGTAGCTTTTTTTATTTTCAAATACGTGACAAGAATCATCTCATCGGTTGTCTGTTTATTTGTTTGTTTCTTGGAGCGGATTGGGGAAGATCTCAACTAAATCTCTGGGATTCTCAAGTCCTTTACAAACATAATTCTAATAAGTCCCTCTACAGTTCCATGTTTGTTAGACTGGCTTGGGAATGTGGTCAGTCAGAGTAATATTTAAAGACATGTCAGCTGAAAGACATAGAATAAGGACATTAGATAGTGGCACTGGGAGCCGCATAGGATGCAATGAGTTTTAAATATATATTACATGCAGTATGGAAATTAAATATAATACATACTTGTGACATATTTTACCCACCCGCTGTATTTTTAGCACCCACTGCACAGAACCAAAAATCGAGTGTCCCTGGCCGTTTACTTCCTGTTCTGCACGTTCATAAAATCGACAACGTCATTATGTAATAATATAAATTGCCCACTTGGAGGCAGTGTAGGCTTGTTTGTTGCTTGTTCCCATTCCCTGCCCGGTGATGATAAATGCATAAAAACATAAATTCTAACTTTTTTTTATTCCAATGACACAGCCGCGTTTGTAGGACTGTAAAGTGTAACAAACAGTGTAATTGTCATTTGGAATTTTAAAAAACACTGATGTGAGGTAAGCATTAAACCCAATTTGTTTAAAATTTGAATGCTTGATGAGATAGGCACTCTACATTGACAGACAGTTGTTCGGCTGTACACTGGGGATTATACAGGATTGTGTTTATAAAAAGAAAATCTGATATGTAAATGATTGAATTTCAGTTTACCACAGGAAGCTGTATTTTGTCAGAATATTAATTATTAGTAAACAAATGTGTAAAAATAAAATCGGAACACATGTTAATTATTTGTTGTAACATTAGACTAGTGTTTAATAATATAACTTGATTCTGCATTAGTGTGATATTTATAATTACCCCTGAAGCTCAGTGTAGAGCATTTGCTGTATCATTACTGTATCATTAGATCCGAAGCATTACAGCTTTTTGTTTTTTGGTAGGAACTGTCCAGACTGAGCAGATGCTCCCTTTACTTGTAAACTACAGGATACAGTTTCTAGGCCTTCCCCGAGCCACCAGGGGGCTCAATTTAGCAGCTATTCTGGCCTATGAAGCTGCCCCTACTTAGTGCTGCACCAAAGCCTGCTGATTGGTCCAAATACCCACATGGGTTGAGCATTGACCAATAGAGTGTGGGCTGATCAGGCGCTGTTGCTAAGGCACTTCAGAGGTAAAAAAAAACAAAAAAACAAAAAGACAGTCTCTCAGCAGTCTGCTTCCACCATTTCACTCTCACGCTCTGGCTCCTCATCAGCTCTCCCTCCGTCTCTGCCGCTCACTGTGCACTCAGGACTGACAGCTCTGGCTGCTGTTTATTGGGCGCTGATAGATGAAATGAGCAGAGGAGCGAGTGGTGGTTTTGCATTGTGAGCCACAAAGACTAGACCCTCCCTCATAAACCCAGAGCTGGAGCCCCACCTCCCCCTGTGATCCTGTCACTTGACATTTGAGCTCAGCCAACACTGGCAGCCCTTCTGTCACCATTTCGCTCTGCCTCCCTTCCCAGTTCATCCAAAAGATACCTGGGCGTTCAGCTCCACCAAGAGCCACAAAAATGATGTCTATGACCTCTTTCTTCTTTAATTAAGTTATTAAATGTACGTTTTCTGAGGATTTCGAAAAAAAATGTGGCAGCGAGGAGGCAGGAAATGTCACACTGCTGTCACAGTGAGCAGAATAATGTTTGCAGCATGATAATGTGCCTGCATATTTCTATACAGATATGCGTGTAAAGCCAAATAATACTGCATTCAATGAAAAATGAGTGTCATACACTTGCAGAGATATTGGGGGGAAACATGTTCAGTTTGAGAAGATTCAGTTACAGCTCTCACTTTATCTCACACACACACACACACACACACACACACAGAGGAAGAGGGAAATAAAGAGCCCCTCCATGCCTCTCTGTCTGCTGTGTTTCCCCTCCTCCTGCCGACTCAAGCTCACTGCAAAATGTGATAAATGAAAGATTCTCCCCTCTCATTGGCTCATGTCTTGTGATTGGTAGCTTGCTGGCCCGCCTCGCCGGTCTCTGTACATGGATCGGACTGCTATGAGAGTCCCGGCATCAGAGAGTGGAGTGGAAACAGGAAGAGGAGGAAAGGGGAAGAAAGGAGACAGAGGAGAGAGGATCGGGTGAGACAAGGTGGCGAGGAGTGAAAGAGAGGAAAAGGGGAGCAGAAGGGCGTGTGGACCAAACAAGAACAAAGGTAAAAGAGGTAAAAGAGGATCACAGAGGTGCTATTTGCTTATGGCTGAATGGAATTGTACTGCATGCATTGTCCAGTGTGGAAGAAGTGTGAGCTTGTATTTCTGTTTCTTTTCTGCTTGTCTGCATTTGTTGATTCCTGTGTATTTTCCTGTGTGTCATTTTTCTGAACGATCTGTCTTGGCTGAACATACTGCAGCGTGTGTTTGCAGACTGTGCTGCACATTCATGCATGAAGCTCACACGAACACACACACACATACACATGCACACACACACATGCAATGCTCACATGCAGACACACAGGGCAAGAGCAGAAATGTGAAATGTTCAATGTAGTGAAGGGGAACTGATGTGGTTACACTTGTGTTGTGGTTACATTTGTGCTCTGTGTGTGTGTGTGTGTGTGTGGGAGGTGTACAGTAGAAAGAAGCTATAGTGTGACCAAGTGTGAGAATTATTCTTCATTTATAGCAACGTTCAAACTGTGTCACATACAGACCTTGGCTCAACTGAAAGTTGAGCTCAGTCTGTTCAACACATCTTACATGGAGACCTTTAGTCTTTGTTGTGTTTTTATAAAACAATTGACTCAGATACTCGTTTTTTCAGTTGTTTAAAATAGAATAAACAAAGGTTATCTAGGGTTACTGTCACATACAGCATGCACCTAATGCATGCTTTCAGTTGATATGATTGCCAGCTTAGGTAACCACCTGGATGCGTAATTCTAGTTTACCATTCCTCACACAAGCCAGCTGTCTGACCCGCACGCACACACACACACACACGTGCTTCCAGTGCCTTGTTCAAACCTGTTAACCTGCTTCATTGCCTTTGTTCATGAAAAGCTGTACATTTTGCATTGTTTATAAAAGACACCCCTCTTTCTTGTTCTTGACCTTGCCTTGGTACATTCCTGTACCCCTCAGAGGGATGTGCTTTATGGAGCGTACGCCGGGAGAAGCTGCTAGAATGGGAGAAGGGGATATAGCAGAAGGAAGTGGAGCTGCAGGGATGTTATTTTTAGAAATGTGATTGATATTTGGCTCATACTGTACGCTCTTTCTCTGCTATCGCGATGCTATTTTTGGCCTGAATCCAATCAAATCATATATGTGCATGCATTCAGGGTGGGTTGTCTGTCCAGGCTCTGTCCGTCTATACATCGTCGCTCCTCGCTTCCCCTCCATCGGTTCTCTTCGTGTCTCTGCTGCTCATGTTAGTTAGCTTAGGAGCCACCAGAGACAGGCCTGGTCTGGTGCAGCACATCCTTCCTTTTATGGTATAGGATCAGTATCCTTGCTAGTTACATACACATGCACACATAAAGCTTCAGCAAGAGCTCTGCAGTGGTTCACTGCAGCTAGCAAGCAGTTCCAGATGTGTGAAATATTTAATAAGACTATCACAGACTGTTTATTTGTCCACAATGAATATTTTTTGATCAACTAAATAAAAGTGAGGAGAGTGAACAGAGACAATATAGAAATGTGGAAGTATACATTAAATCCTATAGACTTTCTCCATTTCCCCCCTCTCTCTCTCTCTCCATGTCAAACTCACACACACACATGCAAACACTCCCCTCCTTGCTTGAGGCCTTGCTCCCAGCTCTGGACTAAATGATATCATCGGTTGCCAGGGATACAAGGACACAGCGTGCAGAGAAAAGGGAGGGTGAGGCATAGGCACAGCCATACACATAGCCTGAAAGAGAAAGGAAGAGGCTGGCATATTGGGTATCAAGAATGAAAAAGAGCCTTGTTGAAACAAGTAGCAACGATAGCAAAGGCAATGGGGCAGGGCCACAAAGAGGAAAGACAGGAGAAAAGAAAGCTTACCAGCCTGTCAGAGGTTACTGGCCCATTCTTGCTCTCCCCTATTCCCTACATCTGATTTCATTCTCTTTCTTTGTCTGGAGAGGTCCGGCTTTGCAACAGTGCAAATGTGTGTGAAAGCATGTGTTGCAGGAAATAAGAGACAGGAATAGAAGGAAGAGAATTGCAGCAATACCTGAGGGATGGAGGAGAGATGCTGCCCTTGATTTGAAACAATTAAACCTTCCTGTCTTGTACATCTGTGCACCAACTGACTATGGTATTTCCTCACTCTCTCCACTATGTGTGTCTCTGTGTGTTTGCCAGCTAGCGGAGGCCGAGCATGTCTATTTAAAGGGATCTTAGACTGCACGTGTCTGCTGTCTTGCTATTCCTGACTGACAGAATCATCGAATTTCGACCAGAGTTTGTCTCCCCCTTTTCTCTCAGCACTCATTGCAAGGTAAGACTGGTTATAGGGATGCACACGCACACACACACACGCTGTTGGGTTTCAAATAAATGTCACTTAGCAATCAGGATTAGTTTGGTGAAATTGTAAAAGGTTAGACAGCCAAAAGGGGGTTTCAGAGGGGACATGAATGGATGCATGGCTATCCCTCTGTGGTGAGAGAGGGTTTCCTTGGTGACCAGAGGGAAGGAAACAGACTGAGGGGTGCAGACAGCAGGTTTAACCTACCAGTAGGTCTCAACTAATCGAGCACCAGCATAACGAATTAAAGATTTTATTTGTAAAGCATAATTTGTGCACAAGTAGTTCAGTATACGTAAGTCAGGAACAGAATTGTAAGGTAAAGCCCTAATTTTATACAGGTGACATGTAACACAATACACTGCTATACTGTGCTGTTTGCATTTCACATTCTTTTGAGAGTTTACCCAACAGCAACTTAACCCATTTTGCACATGACATCATTTGGCTGTGGAGCAAAGGTTCCAGATGTCTGGAATTAACCCTGCACAGATGGGTTTAATATTGGAACCACTGAGCCATTGTTGTGTAGAGTCAAATGTAAGCTGCTGTTTGACTGACAGCTCCCCCCACAACACTGTAACAAAAGTGTGTTCCAGTGTGCAACAGGGTGGGTCTGCAGCAGATGCTGTCTGTGTAATGTTGCGCAAATACTAGGAAGCTCGGGGTTAAAAGCACGGTAAGGTGTCTTGTCAAAGAAACAAGAAAATTGCAACACTGTGTCTAAAAGGGTTGTAACACCGCACAAACTGAGAAACACAGTTTACAAGTTGTTGGCATGAATTAAGCACACAGTGAATGTCTTTATCACCATTCAGGATTTCCAGTGATATGCCACTAAGATAAGTTGCCATTCTGGGACACAACTAAAACAGGCAAGTCTGACAATAAAGTCATACAATCCAAGATCCCAAGCAAAGAAAGCTTTAAAGCAGTTGATGAAGAGGTTATTTCAACATTAACAGAGAATCATAGAAGCTCAGAAAGCTGGTCTCTCAAAGAGCAGATTTTAGTGGAACAGGAGCTGACATGAGGATTATAGTGGATATAACCAGACATGCTGTGTCTATTGTGCAGCTCTATGTAGCAACTGATGGCATACAGTACATTGCTGTATGTTAGGATAAAGACATGCAGTCTTATTTTACTGTATGTGAGCAGTCTAACATTGTATGTACATAAAGGCCTTTTGTGTCGTCTTTCTACTCTAAAAATAAATCTTAATGGAGTTGACTCTAGAAAGCCTAAAGCCACAGCAGTAAGAACTGTCTGGCTTCAGTTGCTCTAGCAACTGGTTGGAAATGGACTCTTGAAGCGGTAGCTCACTTAGCTCATTCAGCACTCACAGAAAGGTTATTATAGCACAGCTGCAACAGTCTTACCACAAACAAACTTGTATGCAACAAACGTACAAAAAAACAAAACAATGTACCACTAGGGAAGTGGTAACATTTTGCACAGCAGTTGTTCATGCTAGTTATGAATAGCTGTGGGAAATGATGCATATCGAGGTGCAAGCGATCCACGGTATAGCAATACTCTCTTTACAAGGTAAGCTCACTTCAACACAATATACTAAGTGTTGAAGTGCTGGGCAGCAGCAATAGAGACAGAAAGAGATCTTTTCTGTCCATGGTAAAAGAGATGACTGTATGCAACAATTCTATTTTTAGTAAAGGAAAAAAAACAAAAAAATGAAAATATGCAGAATAGTCAGAGGAGGTAAAGGATTATAAATTATAATCAGACAATAAGTGATCAACTTGAAAGCCAAACACCTGACCTGCTATGATTGTTCAGTACTTAGCGAGCAGCTACAGAGCTCACTGTGCTTTTGGAAGTAGATGTACTTGAAGCAAATGAAAGGAAGAAGCATAGATCTACTGAACTAGCAGATGATGATGAAAGGTGAGACTGGATGGAAGATGGGTGCTGTTGATTTGAGATACATTCAACACCAGTTCTGTGAGAGAAATAAAGAATGAGGACTGTATGGTGAGAAAAACACCACAGCAGCCCACCCTGTTTTCTTCTCTGCTTTTCTCTCTTAGTTCTTAAAATGAGGTTGCCATGGCCCTTCGTCCTAGTGCCATGTTTTTTTCTGTCATTGGATGGCCACTGGCTGTGGTGGCTGCTGGGTAGCAGTGATTAGAGAGAGGCTGAATGCACAATGCAGCTCTGGCTGAGGGATGATATCGCCGCTGAACAGATACAGTACAGCAGAAAGTACTTCAGCATGAGGAAATAAAATCTACCAGAGATGCACAAAATGACACTTTGGTCGCGATGTGAATCACAGACCCACAAGGATAAAAAGATTAATTATTATTTAGCCATAACAAAAGCAATTACTGTTTGGACATGGGCTAGAAATACATGTATCTCTCTCTCTAGTCATATACAGATTGCATCTCTCAACCACGTGTCTAGTCCACAGTCTGTTTTTTGCTCTCAGGTGTGAAGTGGAGTGCCCTGACAAACACAGGCCAAGACTGGTAACCACAGAACATTTGTTTCTGTACTGTGTGTGTGTGTGTGTGTGTGTGTGTGTGTGTGTGTGTGTGTGTGTGTGTGTGTGTGTGGCTGTTGGCATCCAAACATGTACTATGTGCACCACTGTGGAACTTTATAGTATCACAGTAGTACTTACTACTTTCAGGTTTTACAGTGCAGTACTGCAAAGGCACTGAGTGTTCAATTAAGCAATTATGTGAAGGTATTGCCAACAATATTGTGTGTGAAAACAAACCATTCTTTTGAATACACCTCAAGGAACTAAAGCGCCACTTAATTTGTTCATACATTGTGTATGAATTACTCACAAATTAAAATGATTGTGCAATCCAGAGTGGTGGGCTTTGTCATTGTGTAAGCTGAAATCTGATTGGTTGAAAGTGGCAGCACTTCCATATTGAATTCTATGTAGTCAGATGTTCTTTAAATGAGATATATTCATTTGTTTGTTCATGTATTTATTCAAAATCTGAACACCCTGCACATTAAACAACATCTGTGTTCCAGGCTGCATGTATCACCCAGCAGAGCTGTACTCTGGCCGTAACACATGGGGCTCCTATCCAGCTGGGGGACCTAACAGAGGACAATGGGCTCCTGTAAACAGTCGCCCCTGGAGCCACACACAGAGGTGCGAAAGCAGCATCATCACAACACTCACACACACTTGTTTCTACAGTGTATTTCTAAAAGGACTATAGTCCATTCTCAGGGGCACACATATTATTTCAGTGGATTATGCAGTGGATATAGCCTTTTATGTATTTACTGTATCATAGTGTAGTTTTTTTTTTTCTTATTTCTTAACTGATCATACATTGTGAACACCAACCAAGACTTCCAATGAGACTACAGTAACCTTCTTTGCAGTCGAAGGGCACACTGTTTGCTGTAACAGTTAAGAAAGCACATACAATAAAAAGGCTGCTGGCACCTAGAGAGTTGGAAAAAATGGCTGACTCAGTGGGAGTGGATAGTGGAACAACTTGAGGCTTGAACTTCCCCAACAAGGGTCATTTCAGCAGGTGGGACTCTGGGTTGATTCAAGATAAGCACCACTTTAAGGGACTGACTGATTAACTGAAACTGTGATGAGCACATTCATGAAAAGCTCTTACTTCAGCTGCAGCTGTGAGCATGAGCCCATCTGCCGTTTAAACAAGCAGGACTCTGGTGAATCAAACTAAAACTTCAACTGCAGCTGAGAGAAGCCTCAATTTGACTATACAGCTGTAGCAGTTGAGGGTTGCTCTGATTAATATGATTGTATATGTAGCTGTCTGGTTGTTGTTTTGACAGTAGTAACAATTGTGACTCTTTATTAAGAGGTGTGACTCCCAAAGAGACAAAAACACTAAACTAGAAACAATACATTTTTTCACAATTCTCTTTTCATGGCAAAATTAAAGAATTCAATATGCATGTTTTCATTTAGAAAATGAATAAATATCAATTATTGGGTTATCCAGTCTGTTTAAAAAGTTCAGTAGGGTCACAATGACAACTTTATTAACAAGCTATGCAAAATTAACTCCATATTCAGTGAGGTCAAAGACAGTTATTGCCACAAAAAGTTGTGTTTTGTTCCTCTTAAGATTAAAAAGAATTTGCTACACGCCGCTAAAAACAGATGCCCCCAAAGTAAAATACAAAGCAAACACGTTGAAAGATAAACTGATGGCTTCAGCCGGACTTATAGTCACTAGCAGCAAGGTTAAGAGCTGTATGTTTTTTCGTTACTACAGATGCCAAGAAGGGCACAATCAGTCACATCATCCAACATCAAGTCGTCTTTATAACAGGTGAGTAGAACAGTATAAACATTTTTCTTACACTGCATTGTAAACATGTTGGTTATAGCACAGGTAATCTTTCTCAAATAAGTTATACACTGCAATGCATCTGTTACTGAAACCACTTGGATTAATAAAGTGTGGCTTTTAAAAAGAGTTGCAGAGCCAACCTCACTTTTACTTGCTGCTTGAGCAGCAGAAGAGTACAACACTGATTCCACCATGGATGTGAATATTCATTTGGTGTATAAAGTCCCATATGTAACATCATGATACTTGTTGCTCAGTTCAGTTGGTCTTTTGTTTAGGGGGGAGAGAACAGTCAACCATGTCCAGGACAAGGGTATCTCTAAAGGCCACAGACAACCTCTACGCCTCTGGGATGGTAAAGAGCGGCAGTTTGAGGCCCAGAACTGGCATCACAACTCCACGCGCTCATTCCACCACCGTGCTGGCACCAACAACGGTTATCTAACAGGACCAGGAGAGCGCTACGGAAACTGGGACAACAATGTCAGCAACTCTGTGGTGAGACCTGCAGATCTGGAACAATATTACTTTCACTTTAGTTCATATTGTTTTTGGAACTAGACGTTTGACTTTTTGATTATGACTGTCCTTGTTCTCTTTTTTGACTGTTAGCATGGGGCTCCTCGCTTGCATCGCAACAACAGAAGACTCCAGTCCCCACCAGAGAGATGGGCCCCCTCAGACTGCAACAGGAGCTTTCCAGGAAGAATTATAAACAACAAACCCGGACCCTGGAAACGGCCAGCCCCCCACCAGCGGCGAGACCAACTACACCAGCACAGTCCACCTCCACAGCACCCTTTATCCCCTAGGGAAGAGTTTCCAGCCAAGAGGAGAAGGGACTCTGGCCCTGACCAGGTATAGTTTGTTGGTTTAGCACAATAAATCTTGATTCAAGGTATTCTAGTATGACAGGATGTTTGTGCTTCTCTGTTTAGTCATCTCATCCAGGATCAAGGCATTTACCTTTACTTGTCCGTGCCCCATCACCCCCTCGCCACCACCGCTGCAACCAAGATGACTGGAAGCCTCTTAATGACAGGGGGGGTCCTTGCCACCTCTCTGACCACAGGACCTCAACAACACAGCAACAGGTAACATGATTACCAAAAACTGAATAAAAATGTTGATCATTGCTGATTTCTGTTATTGGTTTTGAAATTTGCAGGAAACCTCTAAACTGCGAGCTGTAGGACATGGGTTCAGTAACAGTAACCTAGCAGCTCCAAACCAGAGTTGTGGCAGCAGACCACCACATCACGGAAGCAGAGGGAAGGCTGACCGGAAAATCTCGTCTTCACCAGCAGACCACACCCGTGTGCCTTACAGCCACCAAAACTATAATTACCACTATCAACGGCACACAGGCCACCCGAGAGCCCTACAGCACAACCCATCGCTACACCCTCTTGAGGAAAAGGACTCACGGAGCCATCACCACAAACAAAGCACAGTGAGAAATAAATGTTTAAATAGCATTTTTAGAATTCATCCAAATTTTCAATTACACTGTCTATAGTCTTACTAAATAGGTAGAGTGTGTCCAGATCAATATTTCTCTTCTCCTCATTATCTCTTCCTTTTCAAAAGCTATTTTTGTACCATTTCACCAGGCCTAAATTATTATCATTATTATTATTATTATTTATGTCAGTATTACAGTACATATGTACGGATATGGTTCTATGTAATTGAGTGTCCTATCCTTAAACAAAGTCTAAACAGATATAATGCTCTGCAGGAACCTCAGCGCACTCATCAACGGGGAAATTCAAGGGACCCAGCCCTCTCCAAGTCTTCTGGTGCAGACTCCCCTCCCTATTCATCCCTCCTTTGCAGTCCTAAAGATGGGAGTTCCACTGCCAGCAGTCCACATGCTCCTTCTAGTCCATCTTTATACACGGTTGCCAGTGGCAGAAAATATCCATCAATCATTCATCATTCAATTATTCAGTGTAGTCCCGGCCTCAGTGGACAGCAGAAACTCCAGGGAAGCCCTAATCACGCCCCGAGACCTAGCCTGACATCTACCACGTCTCTTACATCTCACGCTGGTCAAAAATCCAGGTTTTCAGACGTCAAATACAGAAAGGCCTCGCAGACCCTCTGCTCACAGCAGTCCCCCCACAGCAGATCAAGAGAAAATAAGCCTGAGAAGGAGCTGGAAGAACACAAAAAAACTGATAAATTGGTGAAAAAGGAAAGAAAGGGTGAAGAAAGGAAAAGGCGGAAGAAAAAAGAGGAAAAAAGGTTGGCCGAGAGAAAAAAGAAGAGGGATAAAGCAGCAAAGAAGGAAAGAAAGTTAAGCTTGAAAACTCAAGACACAGAAAAGGAAATGTTTACTTCCAGCTCTACTTCCAAATCTTCAGCAGAGGCCAAAATGAGTAAATTGCAGACTACAGCTCTGTACCCAGAGAACCAAGGCCAGTCACCACCCAAACACAAGCACAGGGTGAGGAGTGGACGAGCAGAGAGGACACACAGGCCATCCACAAATACTCCTTATCCCAGCTGCACTTCACCACAGCCATCATCAAAATCTAAAACTCACAAAATGCCCAAGAAGAAGAGGAGTCACCCAAAACTCCCTGACAAGGAACAACTAATACAGTTTCTTCCCAGGAACACCAACCCCAACCAGACCAGAACCGGATCAAAAGCAAAGCCCCATGATGTACTCCCCACCCTTTTATTTAAAGCCTTAGCACCTCTTAGTACAGCATGTTCCATTAGCTTAGAGCAGCCCAACCATGGTAAAGAAGGTGGGCAGGGAGGGGTTCTTAACGCCCCAGACCTACAGCCTGTGGCTGTGATGGGAAGTTTGAGGGAAATGGGAGACAATCTTGCGAATACTCCTCCTGTTCTCAGCTGGCAGGGCTCTCCAGTATCCGATCTGGGAGAAGATGAGGAGGAGCTAGAAAAGGGAGTGATAAGTAGACCTGTCCTCCAGCCAAGCCCCACCCAGTGCTTTTCTCCTCCTCTTGTCGACAGTGAGAGCATTGGTGATATGAATAAGGAGCCTTGTGAAGGTACACTGGCTGATTATTCCCACAATGGCATGTCTGAACTCTGTGATCTACCTTGTACTACTGAACAGGTTGCTGAGGAAGAAACGGAAGAAGAGGTGGACAGCAGCGGGGAAACTTCTGGTTCTCTTCTTCGCGAGCTTCGCCACCATAAAACAGGTTTGGATGATGTCTTCAAGAGCCTGGCCACCTTTCTTGGAGGCCAGAGGGTGACATGTCGAGGTGGTCCATTTGGGGGGCGTCCTGCTGGCACCACTAGAGGAGTGAAGTACTCCTCTTCTCTTGCATTAGGGCCAGAGATCCACTGTCATGAGGATCAGGATTTCTCCCCCAAATCAGATCCCTCAGCATCCTCTGAACCTGGTAATCAATCAACTACTCACACTACCTCAGACACACTTCTGAAATCCCACAGCCTGGACCCCCTGGTGGATGAGAAGCAGGAAGAAATTGAGAATGACATAAAAGAGAAACAAGAAGGCAAGGCCATGGAGATCCTCACTGAGAGAACAGAGTCATCTCTTTTGGATGGGTCCCTGAGTGCAAAGCTCAGACTGACCACAACACATAGAGCCTCTTTCACCAGCCTCATTACTGTCTCTACCAAGGAGGAGAGAGGAAACAGCAAAGAGACAGAACACATAGGCACGAACAGAAAAAGAAAACAAAAGGCTAAGGATGGTGGAAGAGAAGGAGAGATCAAGATTAAGATAAAGACAGAAGAAAGCAGTGTCATCTGTCTTAAAAAGAAAGCAAAACAAAAAAGGGATGTTTCATCCACAGTGCTTGTTATCTCCAGAAAGCCA
Organism: Coreoperca whiteheadi; assembly: GCA_011952105.1. NCBI lineage: Eukaryota > Metazoa > Chordata > Actinopteri > Centrarchiformes > Sinipercidae > Coreoperca > Coreoperca whiteheadi. The sequence continues at coordinate 14,678,480 of CM022491.1, forward strand.
CCCAGACCTCTCAAAGATATTACTAAAGGCCAAAGTCCTCAGGAAAATCACAGCCCACATGGCAAAGACATCCAGAGAGAAAAAGTGGACACTGGGAACTCTGAGGTAAAGATAATAACAGAGAAGAAGGAAGACGTTGGTGCGTTAGAACATAAGATATCCTCAGCAGACGGAAACACAAATACCCAGACCTCAAGCTCACCAATCAATACATCCGAATTGTGTGCATCCACACCAGCAAGTAAACCTCCCTGCTCATTAGCTGTTGACCCATTTAAACTGAAAGCGTTATCCATGGGTTTATCAAAGGAGCTAAAGATCCTCTTGATTAAAGTGGAGAGTGGTGGAAGACAGACATTCAACATTTCAGAGCTGGAGGAGCAAAGAATCCCACTTTCCAAGATCGGCATTGAAAACACGGCCACTGAAGTGATCAAAGCTTGCAAGTGAGTACTCTGACAAAGATACCCCTGGTCGGGGCATTAAACATGGCATTCTGAAGGGAAAATTTCAGAGTGGTTTCACATCTAAGTTGTTCCTCATGATATATTTTGTCTTTTATTGCTCTGTCAACTTTTTCCAGGGGGACAAGGGTGAAGGGGCAATTCAAGGAGTCGTACCTGCTTCCCGCCTTCTCCGTTAAACCAAACATTGCTATCAAGACCCCCATTCCTCGAGAAAAGCTTAACCCTCCTACACCAAGCATCTATGTGAGTGCACATAGATTAGCATAGTAAAAAGGATCCAACCCAAAAAGTAATATAAACAAGTTCTGAATCCTAAAAAATTGTTTTTAGCCATGCTAAAATGGTTCTAGGGATCGTTCCACCACTTTACCCCAAACTGAAATGTCTCAATAAGGTTATAATAGGTTTGATGGATTGGCACAATATTTGGTACAGACATTCATGTTGCCACAATATTAATTGTAAGGCCTTTAGTGATCCCTTAACCTTTCTTCCTTCACCAAAATTGAAATTATTCTTAAACTTTGGTTCATGACTAAATACTCGCAAAACTTAAGCCTTTTACCATCAGCCTCAGCTGTACCTTGTGTTTAGTGCTAATTAGCAGATGTTAGCATGCTGACACGCTAAACTAAGATGGCGAACATGATCAACATTATAAAACATATATATATATATATATATATATATACAATATATATATAGAACATCTGAATACTAACATTATTGTAAAAATTTTAGCATGCTGATACTAGCATTTTGCTCAAAGCACAGCTGTGCCTAAGTACAGTCTCACAGAGCCCCAAGCATGGCTGCAGACTCTTAGTCTTGGTCTTATATGAATAAAAAACTTCACCACCATAACTCTTTGAATTACTTGAAATCACTTGAAATATTTCTTGGATCGTTTCTCGATAGCAGCAGAGAGAGCTGCCTTATCATACCTTGTTTCAAGACATCTACAGGTTTCCAACGTACTGTCAGTATTTTTCATTTGTTTTCAAGATTCAAAATTTATTACTTTGCTATGTTCAAATGTTCATTATAACACTGCGTTTCCTTTGCAGTTGGAGAGCAAGAGGGACGCCTTCTCTCCAGTTCTGCTTCAGTTCTGCACCGATCCCAAAAACGCTGTTACTGTCATCAGAGGCCTTGCTGGATCCCTCCGCCTTAGTAAGTTTATACACCACACTCATCTCAGCTAATTTACCCCAACAGAATTTATCCAATTCCATTAACCCTCACTGGATTTTTGGCGATTAGTAACACATTGCCATTAAGGACGCGCCTGTTGTTTATTGTTTTGTGAAAATTGTCATGCAAGCAGCAGGGAAAGAGAAAGGAAAAGGGAAGGAGGGATTGATTATTCAGATATAAACGTAAATTATCATTAAACTGTGGGGTTTATTTTAGATGTAGTAGACATTTTAAACATGACATATTAGACATTTGAAATTTTGAGTAATTTCTATAATGAAAATATTCAAAGGCAATCTTTGTGGTCTCTGGGCCAGCCCTGTATGGGTGCTGCATCAGTCATTGTGAAGCCAATCTGCAACATACAGGGTTAGGGTAAAGATCTGACAAACAATGCAAAGACTGTTGGTTCTAAGAAGTGCTGTGTATAATCTAGCAATAGGGAAGCATGCAGCACCACATTCTCACACACATCTGCACATCACAGTTGTGTCCATTTTTGAATGCTGACCTTGTATGATCAACCATGACTATACTGTACTATGATCGAGGACTGTTGCTTTGAATGAATTTGCATATTTCAGTGTGTGTATTTTACTATCATCCAGTATAGATTAACTAATCTTATTTCTATTTCACTTTTTTTCTCTATGCCGTACTTTGTTGTATGAAATATATTAAACTTAGAGTGAGACAATAAATATATTAATGGAACATAACTGAGATAACAACCACTTTTGAGTATTTAAAAATCCCAGTGCAATGAGAAATCTATAATAAAAAATTACCAAAAATTGAAAAAAAGAGTTTGGAAATTTGTATTTATATGATAATTATCTCTCTTCCCTATGTGAGACCTTGGTTTGTTCTCCACCAAATCTCTGGTGGAGGCCAACGCGGAGCATGCAGTGGAAGTGAGGACTCAGGTTCAGCAGCCCGCTGATGAGAACTGGGATCCCAGTGGTTCAGCACAGGCGTGGCCCTGCGAAAGCAGCCGCTCACACACCACCATTGCCAAATACGCCCAGTACCAGGCCTCCAGCTTCCAGGAGAGCCTGCAGGTAGACATTTTCTCTCATGGCAAACACATGTACACACGTGCACACAAATGGTTTGATGTTTAATGTCCAGTGGATATAATTAAAGGCATTATTATTGACTGCAGCCTGTATTGCAACTCTCAAGCAAATGTTTATCAAAAACCAAAAAATGGGCCTGAGGCCAAATGTTTAGAGCAAGCATTTCTGGTTAAATACATTTTAAGAACCACCATACGAACAGATTTGATCTTAAGTGCATGTACGAGCGATTTCAAATAATTTGTGGTATTTACCAATCACCATTTTTCTCTAATTTAGAATTTTCTCCAAGGTATGAATGAAAACACATATATTTTCCAACAATTCCACAGTGGTCCATTATTAAACATTCCTCCCATAATCCTGCTAATTTAAATCACTTTCTCTCGAAAAGCAAAGTAAGCACACTAGCATTTACTAAAATAACTCTTCAAGATGTATATATGTTTTTATTCATTGTTAAGTGTATGGACCAACAAAATCCACACATGTGGTAGGCAAATAATGATCTCTTTCACATAATGTTTGGCCAGGACTAACCTCCAAAGTGACCTATTTATTGATGCATCCATTTTTAGCTGTTGGCCAACCTGTCAGCTAAGCTCATGTAGATGTGTTATAGGAGGAGAAGGAGAGTGAGAATGAAGAGGAAGGAGAGCAGGCATCAGACCCATCAGCCACCACAAAAGCTGGCCCAACACTAGCCAACAGTAAAGGCGGTTCTACCTCGACTGCCATTAAAGCCAATTCTGCTCCTGTCTTCAGCAAAGCCCAACCTGTTAATGCCACCAGCACACCCAGGTTAGCACAAAACCGTGAGTTGTATGTATGAACAATTCACTGTTTTACTGCCTTAACAATATTTAACTCAGGCTTTGTTCTTTTCTCCAGCTCAGAGCAGAAAACATCTGGAAAGATCATTAAATTTGGCACCAACATTGATCTCTCAGATCCTAAAAGGTGAGAAAAGTTTAGTAAATTGTGCCCACTCAAAGTGAGCTCGCTGAGGGTCCTTGTCGTTCACATTACCCATCATATTTTTTCGCAAGGTGGAAGCCCCAGCTGCAGGAGCTGCTCAAGCTGCCAGCTTTCATGCGTGTGGAATCCAGCAACAACATGCTCAGTCACGTCGGTCACACCATCCTGGGCATGAACACTGTCCAGCTCTACATGAAGGTGCCAGGCAGCCGCACGCCAGGTCAGTGTGCGTCTGACAGCACGGTTAGGTTTTTTAGTAATCCTCTGACTTTAGAAGTGGGTCTGTTTTTAATTTTTTAAATGGAGGACGTTTTTGAATGGCATTTCTCATCAGGTCATCAAGAGAACAACAATTTCTGCTCGGTCAACATCAATATCGGGCCTGGTGACTGTGAGTGGTTTGCTGTCCACGAGCACTACTGGGAGGCTATAAACAAATTCTGTGAGAAGTGAGTGACGTGGCTCTTAGATTTAACATCAGATGTAGCAAAAAGTTACAGTGTCTGTGCATGCTGAAAAATTGAATTATTTCATGCAGGCATGGAGTTGACTACCTTACAGGGTCCTGGTGGCCAGTCCTGGAAGACCTCTACAGCTCCAACATTCCCGTGTACCGCTTCATTCAGAGGCCGGGAGACCTGGTGTGGATTAATGCAGGGACTGTACACTGGGTCCAGGCGGTGGGCTGGTGCAACAACATCGCCTGGAATGTGGGACCACTCAACTGTAAGTTACAACAAGGACCGAAAAAGAAAAAGAGCAGCTTAAAACTTGCTAAAACTTGCTAGTCAGATGTTGTACTTTGTCTCAAATTACCGATGAAATCTGATGTTTAATGTGCTGCCTACTTTCAGCCTCACCAATTGTTTGTGTTTTTTTGCACTCCCAGCATACCAATATCAACTCGCCCTGGAGCGCTTTGAGTGGAACGAGGTGAAGAAGGTTAAGTCAATCGTGCCGATGGTCCACGTTTCCTGGAATGTGGCTCGCACCATCAAGATCAGCGACCAGGATACCTTCAAGATGATCAAGTAAGATGTCTCTTTGTGCGTATCCATGTGTGTGACTGAGTGAGTGTGTGTTTGTTTGTTTACATCTGTCACTATCCTCTCCTCTGTCTCCCTCAGACACTGCCTGATGCAGTCCATCAAGCACATCCAGATTCTGAGAGACCAGCTGGTTGCTGCAGGGAAGAAGATCTGTTACCAGAGTCGTGTGAAGGACGAGCCAGCCTACTACTGCAACGAGTGCGACGTGAGTCCCTCGTCCTCTGGCCTCGATGACTATCCATTCAGTAAATTGTGCATTTGTGTATGATATGCATGATATGAACTGCAGGACCAAAACTGTGTCTGTTCAGGTGGAGGTGTTTGACCTGCTGTTTGTGACCAGTGAGAACAGCAGTAAGAAGAGCTACGTGGTGCACTGTGAGGACTGTGCCCGAGCTAAGAGCCCATTGCTGGCAGGAGTAGTGGTGCTGGAACAGTATCGGATAGAGGAGCTGATGAAAACCTACGACAGCTTCACGCTGGTTAGTCTCACTTTCTAATCTAGTACACTAACAGTAATGTGAGAGAAACGTTCTGAGGCTAGACCAGGTACAAAGAGGGCTCCATATTGCTTCATCCATATAACATCATCTACAGTGCAAAGGTGCAGGGCTGCAAGCAAAACCAAACAAGTATTACAAATTCAGATGTGCCAAAAACAGGGAAATCATAGCTCAGATGAGTTAAAGAACAGTGATTTTGCATATTTTCGTCTGTTATCTAGAATTCACCTTTATCATCTATCTATCTATCTATCTATCTATCTATCTATCTATCTATCTATCTATCTATCTATCTATCTATCTATCTATCTATCTATCTATCTATCTATCTATCTATCTATCTATCTGTCTATCTATCTATCTATCTATCTATCTATCTATCTATCTATAAAACACACTGAAATAGTTTTTGGTCAGTGTAGTCATTCCTCCTGTCCCAATGGGTTGAGAAGAGATCCAATTCTAATGGAGTTATACAAATCAAGTGGTGATCTTCCAAAGTTACAGATGATGTACTATGAAGTTCACTGTGTTTCCCCACAAGGAAAGGATTTTCACGCTGGTTTTCACACAAAACCATGACTCTAGATTTTGTCCCCCATCACTTACATTGGAATCTCATTAGGAAGGGATCACTTCTTGACAAGTGTCCAAAACCTCTTTCAATGTGCATACAGTATAGACATGTAACTGCTGTTTCAAAACGGACTCGAAAACATATCAAAACCTAGCAGCAACTATTTTAAATGAAGAAACTACATTGCGTTCTTTAACAATACGCATGTTCACCTTTGTTTGCTTTCCTTTTTGGCAGCAGCCTGTAAAATCTCTGATGCACTACAGAGGCTCACAGCTGCATTTTCAGACATTCATAACTTACTTTTCACGAAACAGCAATGCAAACTAAATGTGGTCCAATACCTATCCACAGCAAATTTCAAGCAGATTTTCATACTGCTTCACAAGGATTGTTTAACACAATTGACAAATCACCAAAAAATAAAATATATACAAACATCCGGGCAAAAGATATTTCACAAAAAAATGCAAAAGGTTATAGTATGCATTTTTGGCATATTAGATATTTTGTAGATGACTTCTAATTAGTAATTGGTTTCTAATTGTTTCCAAATCCTAACTTAATGGGCACACACACACACACACACACACAGCTTTTTCAAGTGGCCAGCTGAGCTCTGTCTCTTCCTCTTTTTCTTCCCCTTCAGGCTCCATCACCCTTTTCAAAGTGAGGACTCCTCCCTGGTGTCTTTCAGCCATAACCAAAACTCTAATGGCAGCACAAATGTTGTCTTCAAGGCAATCTATTCCTGAAAAACACTCTCTGAATCAGCCAATCACGTTTACTCAGTATTGTTTACATCACACAATAAGGTATGGATATTCAACCAATCCAACTATAGCTCACAGTCTTCCCCATACCAGCTGCTGATTGGACGTGTGTTTTGAAATAGAATGACTAGACTGGTACTTTTCATGAAAAGCATTTCAGATGTGTACAAAAAAATGTGAGCACTACTAGCACTGAAAATCAGGTTATATGTTCAACGGACACTGCTGTGATTCAAAAGCGTCAAGTAGCCGGTTCTGTGTATTAATTCAGGTACTTTTATGCAAATTCAGTAGAACTTTTTTACACCAATCTAGTTATTCTATATGTCCATGAATTTGCTGTGATTCTGTTGTACCAGCAGGGGAATGGCTTCACAGGAGAAGTAGCTGATTGTCACATTTGGCATCGTATTGGTTCCTGTTTTTGTTTGGTATTCAGGTGAACTCTTGACATTTGTAATTCCTGTCTGTATACTCTTTGAGGTGCTATTCCAATCTTATTTATTCTTGTTAGATACTTAAAAAGTTTTACCAGCCTAGAAGTACACCACATTGGCCTTGCAAACTGTATTTAGAGGAGAGGTAATTAGAGGATTAAACACAAACAAATAAGGTTTTATGTAAGTATTAAAAAAACGAATCAAAAACTTTTTTCAGTTTCTCTAAAATACGGGTTTACTAGAGGACTAATATGGCTTCATTCTTAGTTGGAAATCAAGTGTGTAGATGGAAAATTAGTTTTTTGTTTTGCTTGTTGCTAAATATTCGTTAGTGCGGTTTCTTTGATACACCCAGAAAACAGACATAATTTCGTTTTTATTTTTGGAATGGGAAAACAATCCCAGTTTTATACCTCTTTTGTTGTTATGTTCTTGTTTCTCAATGACAGAGAAAATAAATAATTGTAAATTGTGAATGAATTTATGGGATACACAGTGGTGTGCATAGACGGGGTACAGAGAAGGGAAAGTTACCATTGACGTTTGTTTCAATGAAGTGCCGGTTACAGTCTGAAAAAAGTAACACGTCCAAAGAGACACACAATCACAATCTTTGTAATGCAAAAGCCAGTGATGGCAAACATGACCAGACTGAAGGACACCTGTTTTCATTTTGCCCCAAACATTTGTCCTGATGAGGCTCAGCTCCATGCACTGCCAGGGGGGGTTAATATACTGTATTTCCTGTTTAACATGTTCAGAAAGAGCACATTCATGAAGACATGACAAGAAAGGCCCAGTCTTCATTAAAAAAAAATGTTCTCCAACATTTAGACACTCCTTCAAAATAAATGGTCTCATTTTGTTGAGGCTACGTAGTCCGACCTTTGGCTATGTTGTCTTAATGCAAGGGTGACAAACTGTATACAGCTTCAAAGTAGAGCCCGACCGATAATAAGGCAGATACTAATATTGTTATTTGAGAGTTTAAAGAATTCGATAACAATACATTGACCGTATTTCTCCTTTTCCTAAAATGCATAACAAAAGCAATCTTGATATGGATCACTTACTTTAGTTTTTTTTTTGGAAGTAGAATTGTGACCCAGATACATACATTCAGTATGTACATACAGTGTAAAAATCTACTTGTCAGTGCTCTCTGGTGGACAAACTATGTAATGGAGACACTGCTTCTAAATGACCTCCAACCTGGCATTTCTGTACTGCAAGATCTTCTTACATATCGGCCAACATACGCACGATACCTGCAATAAGCTAATATCGGCCTGGCCATTATCGGTCTAGCTCTGCTTCAAAAGCTACTTAAAATCGGATTATCACTTACAACACTGGACTTTATTCCCATGCAATGATTTGGTTGCATAGGTTTGGCCTGTTTTTTTTTTTACCATTTAAATGGATGTTCAGCATTACTGCTCTATAACCATTCTAATAAAATCCTCACTGATGACAACTCTCAGATCTTACCCCTGCACTCATCAGTCTGTGCACACCATTTAATGTACATAATGTATCTGTTTTCAGGTTTACTAGAAGACTTATGTAGTTTTGTTCTCAATTGAAAATCTAATTTGTATATGGTAAAAATGTGTCCAACTCAGTCACTTGTTTTTGTTTTTGCTGTATTATAATACACCCTAAAAATATCCTGTTTCACTCTAGTTAAAATTACTGCAATGGGAATTTCTTCCCACTTTTATACCTCTTTTTGTTGTCAGTTTCTCTTTTTTGGATTACAGAGAAAATGGAAAATTGTAAATTGTGACATTATTTATACTGTACATGGTTTTTTTCTTATATATTTATTGCATATCAAAGGGTACTTCACTTGATAAGGGGCTACAAGGTATTTTAATGTAGTATGGTCATTATGTGTGGATAGGGGAAGTGCAATCAGGGGGCGGTTTAATTTCCATGGTGCTAAACCCCTCCTTGCCTCTATGCCCCCTCATTAAACAGCATATAATGATGTATGAACATGAGTCAGTGATACAACGCAAACCAAGCGGTTGGTGCTTAGAACCATTTCAACATGATTGCTGGTAACAAGAATGGAATGATGTCTTTGTACTGTATCTAACAGATAAATACAAGATCTTTTAAAACTTTTTTTCCATTGTATGAAATTCATAATCTTGTGAGGCATTAGTGGTTTTATGATGAGCATTAGCAGTAGTTGTAATTCTTAACACTTTTGCAGAGACTTTTAGGGATGTGACTTTTAAAGACGTCGAGGTTTCGTTTTTTGGTGTCTTGTCCTCATTATTAGTATTATTTGAAGGATGTAATAATGCTCTTTTTCCTCTTGACTTGTTTGATTTATGCTGCACTATTGTTTCAAAAAGAACTCACATAGAAGAAAACCTGAGCCAGACCTGTCTTAAATCCCCTCTGTGATTTTTCTGTGACATATTGTATTGTTGTCCAAGAAAATAAAATGTTTTGATAAATTATTTAACAATCAGTCTTTGCCTTTGATTGCCTTTCTGTAGTCCCACTAGGTGCCTTCTGGTGCGGAGAGTTAGACGGATTCAGTCCTATCTGTTATCAGCTCTTGAGGAAGTAGAGGTGGTTCGCCATCAACTGTAAAGATGGAGTGTGAGCAAATTTTTTTTCTCCTTCACTAAAACCTTTCCTGCATAATTCAAATACAATACAATTCTGCATATTGTTTCTCATGTAGGGCAAGATACAGTATGTGTTCTGAGATATTCAGTCCCAACCTCATAACTACTTGATTGATTAGCTCACTGTAAACATGTAAATACTGAACCATTATTTTTTACGTAGCAGAACTATCTTGCAGAGAGGCAGACATATGCAGAATTCTGCATTTATTGTTTATTGTCCCTCGGAAAGGTGATTAGCCATGCTAGCGGCATGGCCTTAGGGAAGGCAGTGTCGGCCTTTCCACCACTTTGGTCCACACTGAAGCATCTCAACAACCATAGGATGAATTTCCATGAAATGTGGCACAGTCATGGCACATAAGTACATTCTCACAGATCTGCTAGCATGGCTGTAGACTCTTCGTCTTGTTTACTCTGGTCATGTTTGGAAGCATGTCAGCGTGTGGAAGCTTTTAGTTTTTATAATGCTTTTATCCTTGACAACACTGTGTATCAGGACTGGGTGTTTGCAGTCTTATATTTACCCTTATTATTGTCATGTAAATCTACCCATCAATCAGTAGATACAAGTACATGTACTCTAGGTGAGTCAGAATGAGCTGACAATTCATAGCTCCTTGCTTGTTTGTGGTTACATACAGTAGTTGAAACATTTACTTGTTGCAGCTGCCTTTTAGTCACAGTCTGCAGCTGATGGCCACTGGGTGGCTCTACTGGACCCATTTGCTAAAGGCTACCTTCAGAGTTGATGTTAAGGGAGGGGAGAGCGTTATTCTTTTATTTTTCCCTCCAACATATTTCTAATACCATCTCGTCAAAGCTGCAGGCAGCAGCTGCTCCATTGGGTTAAGAAGGATAGTAATACAAAAGTAATAGAAACTAATCTGAATGACATCAAACTAATCTCTAATGAATACTGTGGCCTAGATGACTCAGTGGGACACATACCTGTATGTTCATACTGAACCTACAGCTTATATACTGTCAAAGATACAAACCAGGTTATAAACTAATATAACCGATATAGACAAACGTTAAACCATTTTTAAAACAGCAAACCAACAATTTTCAGGGCACCACATGCAATCACACTGTCCCATTACCTTTTCTATGTGCAAACCAGAGATTTGTCTTTCTGTTTGCTATTTTTGCCATATATTTCTATCTCAACCTCCAGGGTTAGAGGACATGAGATCGACAAAACTGCAGATACAGCGACATCTCATCATAGAACGTGGACACAGCAGCGGATATCCTGGTTCCAAGGACAGGAAGACCTCTCTTCCTCTACCAACCCCCTCAGACATCGACATGCACATATAAAGAGTAAACTGTGGCATTGTTAATGGCAAAACCACCCATTGCTCCCATATTTTTTTACCCAGAGCACTAATGCCATGGACCAAGTTTTATTGTTAACCAACTGTTAAAATGTCCTGATTCTCTCCAGGGATTATATATATAAATATATATATATATATCTTTGAAGAAGTAAATAAACAAATATTCCCAGAGTGGGATAAAAAAAATGAGGCTTTCATATCAAAATACTAATTTTGAGCCCCTCTGGTTTCTTATCAGTCCCATGATAGCCTCTTTCCCCCACCAAATTAGTCGGTGTTCCCCCCATCCTCATTTTCTTATTTTTTCTGAAAGCGGAGCTCTGTTTTTTTTTTTTATATCAAAAGGTCAAGGGCCAGTCCTCTGTCATTCCTGCTTCTGAGACAAATCTTAAGCAACTCTGGCTTGCATTTTCCCTTCTTAAATCAAATCTCTGTGTTTAAGCAGCGTAGTTGAGTAGTGGTGTCATATTGTTCACCCTCATCAGTACAGTAGAGTATGATGGTCTGCATCTTATGTCAGTTTTAAAGCCACAAAACGGGTTTACTGGCAGTTTGTGAGTTTTTTTGTACAATGAACGTCAATATAAATCCAGCTCAGTTGTTTTGAATGTTGAAACCCACCTTATCAGTATTTGACAGTGGAGTAGAGAAAGTCCTCAGTTAGGGTGTAAAATGTTGTGGATTGGGCAGCATACCCTGGTTCCTCTAATCTATCCAAATAAACACTCTTCCTCCCTCCCCCTGGTTCCAGGGGTTATCACAGAAACCCTCCACTGCTCCCCTGCCCAGACACTAACAGCAGCCTTTAACACAGCCCAGCCTGCTTTCTGTGCATACGCATGAGAGGCAACACAGGATACACACTTACACACACACTAGGTAACCACTTACACACTGAATCATATCTCAAACTGGAGTCGGAGTGAGGAAACAGAATGTCAGGGAAGGAAGCGCTGAAGTCAGTGGGAAAGCAGAATTTGCCTCAAGTCTGCAGAGCTCTTTTCTGACCCACTCTAGAAGAGGTCTGAGGTGCCTAACAGCGGGAAAAAAATCTAATGATATTTTTGGAAATAGGCCAGAACACAAAAGGAGAAGATTTTGTTAAGTAGTAGAAACTCAACCTTCACTTGGATACCACCCTCAAGATCTGGGTTTTCAAACAGAGAAGATATACAACAGGAGGAAATTCTTGAAATTCTCTTTGTCTCTGACCACTCACTGCTCTTCAGGTCTTTCAGAGTCCCATCATTTGCCGGGCCTGTTGAACTGCAGAAGAACACATCATCCGGTTTACCTCACAGTGAGTACAACAAACTCCATCACCATTTCTTTTTTAATAAAACCAAGTTGAAGAAACAGAAAAATGCTAATCCTGACCCAAACAAAAGGGCTCAGCTTACATGAATGCATGCAGTACATCATTCTAATGAAACACCCTGAATATGTTACTACACTGATGTTATTCCTGTGATTCGGAAGAGCTAGTTTTGGTTTCTGAAGTTGTTCAAACTGGAAACAAGAAGGTTGTAGTGACGATGTCATCAAAAGACAAGTGTTTGAGCTGCTCCATGATTGAATGGAAGACAGACTTTGCTGAATGGGAAGTGGAATGCGCCCCCGTCATTTTCTCATCACTTTTAATTTGTCACGTGCAAATGTTCAGGTCTGTAGCGCAACATTTGTTCTTTCAAAATCAAAGTCATAACGTCGTTCTGACGCTCAGATTTGTGATTAGTGGGATTCTTCAGCGTTTTCCAGCTGCTCCTGGCTCATTGTTCTGGGTCGTGGTTATCCTGGAGTTTGGAGGTGGGGTCAGCCCATTTCCTCTCTGTGCAGTTATCTGTGTTGACTTTCCACACCTTTCATCACATTATTTTAAGGAACCCATTACTTAATAGATTAACATTCTTTAGCTTTCCATGTTTTTTGTGGATAGACTGAAGAAATCAGGGCATGTGAGGAAGAGAACATTTTAGTACAATGCAAAATACACAAACTATTTTATGGATATTACTTTTCAAGCAGACACTTAAAATACTTGGCACACTGATAAATACACATCCTCTTAAAATTGTGAAACACAAATTCAGATTCAGATTTTCCCAAAATATAAACATTCAGTCCAAACAGTGTGATTAAAATAAAGCCACTGCAATCCAGAATATTGGGTACGTACATTTAATTATTTGGCCTAAACAGTTTCTCTTCCTGCAGCATAGACCACAACGAAGATGAGTTTGTCACGGAACGGGACATTAGAGAAGACAGTATCTGAGCAGGCCCATTCTGAGCGGGGGTCCCCCTCCAGAGCAGGGTCGGGGGTCGTGGTGCCGCCTCCATACTCCCTGGGCAACAACGAAACCGCTGACACCCCCCTGCAGTTAAGGGGATCTCTGGACTGCTGGGCATGCTCTGTGCTGGTCACTGCACAGAATCTGATCATAGCCCTGATCAACGCCGGGCTGGCCAGCCTCGTGTTCGGCACCATCCTCACCCCTGCTCTTACTATGATCATATTCGGCTTCCTCTGTCACTCCACAGTAAGAATCTCCGGTTTAAATCTGAGACTGAGAATGTGAGAGGATACAGGTTAAAAAGTAGTTGGTCAGATTGGTGATAAAAGACATCTTTTGTACTAACAGGAAATTATGTATACTGTCATTCAAACAGTGATTTGGGATTGCCACCACCAAGTCAAAATGTTTTTCCACGGATTTGATACTGTTTTCCAAGATCTTTCTGGGTCTTCCTGGAGCTTAATTTTAATTTTCTGCAGCTGTGACTAAGCTGCTCTGGCTTCTTTGTGCAATGCATTGTGGGAAAATAGTGTAGTCCAGCAGCAAACATTAAAAATTCCAGCATATTTAGTGCATACTGGCTTTTTTGAGTACTTAATTACTCACTTTGCCAATGTGAACACACTACGTACCTCAAAACCTCCTTAGAATTAACATGGGCTATGGTACTGGAGTACAGGTTGGGACTTAAGTGGGGACATACTGAAAAACTAAAGGTAGTTGTCTGTCTGTCTGCGTGTGTGTGTGTGTTTGTGTGTGTGTGTAGTCCTTGATTTTTTGCATCCATGCCATTATTCATATCCCTCCCCCTCTTGCTCTGCAGGTGCAACCCCATGGAACATCTCTGTATTGCTCAGACCTGCTGGATGACGGCGGCTGCGTGGCTCTGCTGGTTGTAGGCTTTCTGCTGCTCACCCCTCTGCTGGTCCTGGCACTTGCTGCCTACTGCCGCCTGGCCCGACACCTCCAGCTGGGCCTGTGTTTCATTCCTTACAGCCGCGCTGTCTACAAGAACCTGCCTGCCTCACGCCACCGGGCGGCGGGTGCAGGAGGCTGCTGTGGCCAGCAGGGAGCTTCAGAGAGGGAGGGGAAGGGTAGCATATGGGTGTAGGAGAGGAGAGTAGAGGAGAGAGGAGGACTGTATATGGTTGTAATATGTATCTCTGTTTAAGAGTTGGGTTGTTTGAGTCTGGATATTTTTTGAAAGCAAACTGCCATTGTATTTCTATTTCTAGTACCATTGTAAAAATCAATCATCATTTATAGAGATTGTTTTTATAAACCATTTTAACGTGTTAAATGTATTTTATACCTTTTTACAATAAAGTCTCACTCGACCTACCGAGCTTTGTGTTTTACACAGACACCTGCAAACTGAATACGATGGACTATGAACGCAACCAATTTAATTTAAGAGAAGGCGGTGAAGTTTAAAAATGTCAATTAATTAATGTGTAACATGGAGGTACATGTAATCCGGTTATAATCTCTTTATTCACACTGGTCATTTGAGTTCTGCTTAGAAGCAGAAAGCACACTGTATATATTAGCAGAGATATCACAGGTTAATGTTAGTAGTTTCATTCTGACTTTTACACATCATAGATTAATTGAAATGTACTTGATGTGAGCTCAAATAATCATTTAACTTTCTAAAAATGTATTGCTGTCAAATGATAATTTGTTAAAAAGTAATAATACATTTCAAGTCAAGTGAATAACTGGTTTTGATGTCAAAAATGTTATTGACATTCACTTAACTCGATTGATGACTGTTAGAGATTTCAGATTTAAAATACATCGACTCTGAGGGTAAATTTAGATTCTAAATTAATTCCATTAACATTAGCAAAACATAGTATTAAGTATTCATTTTGAATCTATTTTATGCACTAAAAATGTGGTCTATTTCTGTGATGACTATTTCTGTTTAGCCATTATTGTCATGTGTACTGGCGTCTGGGCCTTTGCGTTTGTTCAGGAGACACAGCTTTAGTTAGTATTGGTATTGACATTATACGTATTTTGTAATAATATTCATACATATTACAATTTGATACAGTTTGTGACCATTCTGATTATGTGTATCCTACATGTTAGGGTAAAGTATAAATGATTAATGATTTAATATAATAATTTACAGTTGGAGTATTATTAATAATTAGCAGTCACTGCAATAGCAATAAATGCAGTATTTAAATGTATGTATAATGCAGTATTGTGATTTGTTCACTTTGTACGACTACTATTCAGGTCGGAACAGCCTATCAGATTGGACCATAGCAACATCAATTTATTTCTTTATTCATTTTCTTCATCTGTTTATTTCTTTTCAGAGCTAATCCCAGACCATCCTGGACAGAACACCAGGTCATGATAGATACCAAATAAAGAGCAGCATTGGAAGCAAGAGTGAATTTTTTGATTGAGCTCTAATAATGCAATGTCAGAATTTCTGGGTCCATCAATCTCCATGTAGGACTTGGCATCTTGATTTTAGACTACATGGCTATCGGTAAACTCATGTCACAGGATTTTAAATCTAGACCTGCTTTGTAAAAAAGTTGGGATTGCTATTACCCTTCAAATCCACTAGGTGGAATTAGAAACACAGGAGAGAGAGCTGGAGTGGCAAAGTTAAGTAAGGATGCACTCAAACCACTTGAAAGAGATATGAAACCTTTATTCATGTATAAATTACAAACATAAGGTTTGGCATGTGTGTGAATACATTTGCATTCCTTTAAAATGGTGGATACAAATTGTGTTACTTTTTACTGCAATATTGTTCTTTAATAGAGTTGTATTTCACATTTTAATATCTGGATTTGGGTGTGATATGTCATCTGAAATTCCTGGCCTGGAAGCACGTGAGGTTAACAGGGTTGGTTGTTGATATTCATTAATAATTTGTGATGTGGGGCTTTGTATGGAGCTGTGAATGCACCAGGTTCCAGAGTACCACGTCCATCTTCATCCACTTGACCCATGATAATGTAGTTGACACCTATCGGAAAGGAAAAAATGACCAGAGAGGTTGATCAGTATTATATTTTTGAGTAACTGGAAATGCTAATAATCTTTGGTGTAGGACAGCATGTGTAAATTGAAGATGCTGATACCTCTGCGGAGCAACGGGCACTTCTTGCACTGTGACACCAGCTTAACCGACATGGTCTCTGCAACTTGCGTGATTGTTAGTCGACCTGCCTTATAGGCCTTAATGAGGGAGACGCTAACAAGAAGAGTGCCTCGGGGCCCAGGGGCCAGAGAGGTCACCTTCCCGGTTATCACTGGAAAAAGGAGGGGCTCAGTCAGAACACAACAGCTGGTTGGTTACTTGTTGCATATGTGAAGGAATCAGAATCAGAAATACTAGGGTAAGAAACTTACCAAATTCACTGGCACAGAAACTGGTTTTGATGGTTCCATCTCTTTTACAGGCTTTGACACACAGTGGATTTTGAGGGACTAAAACATAGAGGAATGCATAAAAAAATGCACACATCTTCCGCACATTGACACACAAGCATAGCGTGCACATAACTTCACTCACCAGGCCTCTTTCCATTTGGCCTTGTGACGGCCACCCTCCTGTCCTGGCCTGTGGTGCCCTGTCCACGGCCTTTCACGGGCTTGACTGGTTTGGGTTTCTCAGTGGGCACATATTTGGTGGTGGGGACAGGTGGAAGTGCAGTGGTGGCAGGACGCTCAGGTGCAGCGGGTTTGATTGCAGGTTTTTTGGGGATAGACCTCGTACCAGCTCTTGAGTAGACCGTTGGTATCTGAGTGCCATGTGGGACGCTGGTGTAATGGGCCAAGAATCCATCAGATGTCACACTGAGGTCAGACACAAATTGGACCAGTAGCACATTGCCACTTGTAATAATGGGCCTGGACAGAAGACAGGTAGAAGACAATGTGGCAAATTAAGAGAAGTAGATTTAAAATGACTTTAAAGGCCAACAAACAGCTTTAGAGATATCTTTCACTTACTGCGGGGCCTGATCGCCACAGTATCTTCCAATCAGACGTGAATCATCTTTCTCTCCACCATTAAAGAATGCTACATAGTCAAATCGGCAATAGGTGTCAGCCTCCAAGACAAACTTATCAAACTTCACCTGGATTACCTGGTACCCAAACAGAAACAGAAATGACTTTAAATGATCACTTGTTGTTCTCCTTGTTGGGTGTGTAAAGGCTTTGGAAAAGAATATATTCGCATGCTGGGAGTGAGTGTGCCACCGACCATATCAGGCTCCACAGTAATAAGCCAGGAGCAGCTGGTTCCTGGTGGGTATTTGTTGTCAGGCCAGTTGGGCGTCTTGATCTCTCCCTGGGCCTTTGTTATCTTCCCCCCACAGAACTGTTGGTCTGAAACAAGTCGTACACGCTCCATGAGGACAATGAATGAAGATAACAGTGGACTATTGTAACTGCCTTATGTTTGTAATTCAGAATTGTGTTGTTGGCATGAAGGTCTGAAAATCTCAACTACACATTATTATGGATAACTTTGTGAGTTGGTTGTCTTTATTTTTGGACTTTTTGTAGTATCATTTGAAAGTATGTGCTGTGTTGGGCCTTGCTAAGGCTGGTTGAGCATCACTGCCATGTGGACCCAGAAAAAGAGATTTGGGCTTGTTGTAAAAGACAAAGCCTGTTTGTTGTACTGAGGTGTAAACAGAAACTCAGACCCGACCCGGAACCAAAGCAGCCTCAGTTGACCCCAATTTTACAGACTGGGATTGGCTGGGAAGCGCACAGGACTAAAACCGGAAGCCCGGTGTACTATGACGTCACCGAGTTCATAAAAGCGCTCGACGCACATCGGCCATTGTTCTTCCTTCATAGCAACTCCATTGCAACAGGGGGAGCCATCTGTCGCTCTCCGATTAACGCCACTTTACCTTGAGAAGACGCCTTTAAATTCCCTAGGAAGGACAGATTGCTCACTGGTTCGAGTTAACAGACTGTCAGTGTTTCGAGAAACACTTTTGGATCCCTGCTGTTCAACGCCTTTCCTGCAGAAGGAGCCGCTGCTCGGGAAGAGCCCCGCCACTGCCTCCGGAGAGCCAAGAGTGCTAGTGTCGCAGCCTTCCCCGACTTCAACAGCGCATCCCCGTCTCGCCCGCCGGCAGATATTCGCTAATCTACGAAGCCACTGATAGCGGCATCCCCTCTCCGGTTAAAATGGACTGGCTAGATCGCTGGACACAGCGATCTCCCAAGTAAGGGGTTAAATTGTGTCTGGGCAGAGTTTAGATATTCTAACTGTGTGTTATTTCATAGAAGCTTTATTGTGAATTGTGTTTGTTTACTTGCAAACCGCGGCTGCTATGCCGCCACCCGTTGTGCTATTTTTAGCTGTGTTAGTCCAGTTAGCTACCAGCCTAGCTGTTGCTCTTTGGAGCTAACGTTAATAAACAACTTCATCAGGCTCAGGTCCAGCAATAAAACGCAGACGGAAGTCTGGTCGATTACTGTGGATGAAGTGAGTTATTAATGTCTCCCACAGCTCTGAAAATCTCTTGCTTCTAGGTGTGTTTTTCTCTTTGCTTTAGAAGTTACCTTGCGTGGAGCTGACTGCGTGTTTGTAGCCAGCTCAGTAAACGCAGCTGTAGTACGTGAAAGTCCGCAGCCGCTGCTGCTGAGAACAACACCGCCCTCAGCCACAGCGCTAGGACCTGTGTTTCTTTGTGTGAGATATCTCCCTCTTTCCTCCTCCACTAACTCAACAAACGGTGCTCAAATAAAGCGGTAGCGTAGCGCAGCTAAGCTGACCATCATAACAAGAGCAGACCCGGCTGACCGCCATTTTGTTTGGACCGCCCCCTTGTGGAGTTTCGCGGGCTGCCGCCATCTTGTTTCTAGGGGTCGCCTAGCAACCCCTCCTCTCCCAGTCTATTGTCCCCAAACACACTCACTCACCCACTCACTCCCTGATCGGCTTGCTGATTGTATATGCTTGTTTGTTTAGTTTAGACTATAGTGATTGTTTGCTGAAGTTATTGATTGCTAATCAATGATAAGGTTAAATAAACATTGTTGTATATTTTAAAGAGCAGTTGCCTGTGGTTATTGTGTGTATTTGTTGTGATAATAGCTCGTTGCAATAGCTAGTGCTTGGATTCACCCTTCACTGTCCATTATTAATGTACGGTAATATTTGATTATCAACATTTTAGGTGGACAGCTACCTTTGAGGCTGTTTTCACGTTTGGTTATTAATTCCTGGATTCCAGGTGGTGCCCCGTAATTATTGATCTATATTAATAACTTAATAACATGAAGTTCCTTATTAATATTCATAAATAATATTTGATATTTTATGTTAATAACCAAACCTACCCTACCTGAATCCCAACAGCTGCATTAGGGGCCTAGTTAATATAATTTGTGGGGTGTTGTAAGCCCACGCAGGCTGGACATATTTGTATGTATGTCATAAAAGGAAAAAGAAAAAAACCGTCTTCATCATCACTGTAAGAAGTGACCACATACCATCTGCGTATGGTTTGGCTCCACTGAAATAGGCCACAAACCCTCTACCCTGCGTCTCTGCATCAGACACCATCTCTACCATCATGGTATTTGTGGTAGAAATAAGAGTGCCAGGCCGGAAAGTTCCACAAAAGCGACCTAGTTTTTGCACCAAGTTGGAATGTCCGTTGTAAACATCCAGATAGTCGTAGCGACATTGTGAGTCAGCCTCCAGGTCAAAAATGCGGAAGGAGAGCATAACCACGTTTCCCTCTGGGACCTGGAAACCGAGAGATTGTGTATGATTCAGACACTGAAAGAGTAAGGAAGGAGTCAGTAGTTGCAAGGTAAGTGACTCACGGTGATACGCCAGGTGCATTTGCTGTTGGGTTTGTAGAAGCTTGGGAACCCCTCACTGCCAACAAAGCCTGAGTCTGACGCCAGGTCTCCTCCACAGTAGAAGACAGGCCTGTGATGGAGACAGGAACACAGTGGGGAGAGAGTGGTGAGCATATCATGGACAGTATACTAATGGCATTGTAGGTGTCTGAGACAAATAGAATTGCATTAATACAAGTCCACTGAGACTCTCTCAACTCCCACATATACTAGTTTTTTGACTGATTTCCTTAAGCAGTCTGTCTTTAAACTCAGATAACCCATAGGCTGCTGAGGTATTGCAGAATTTACCTGAAAAACCGAGTGGATTGTAAGTAAATAAGGATTTTTGCTATCTGACTGTCAGGCCACAAGTTATTAGCCTCTACAGGGTGTATATGTTGCTACATTTATTCTTTCATTTGATTTCTCTAATTAAAGTCTGTAACTCTGAGATGACCCAAGATTAAAAAATGGTCGAGTTATTTGTGTCAACACTTGAGCTCTGTAGCAAGAACATGTTTAGATGAAGATCATTTATTAACACAGACCATTGTTTATTCATACTCATCCATCCCAATCATGAAATAAAAAATTCAAATAGATGTGAGGCTTCTCTTTATATGAAAAGTCAAGGTTAGTGTTTGGGTTAGAATTTATTTTTGGGATTATAGTTGAGTTTAAAGACAAAAGGTTCCGGTTGTGGTTTGGGTTGAGGTTAGGCTTTCCAGAGTCTATAGAGAGGTCACAAATTGTCACAAATAGTCAAAAGTGACACATTATTTTGTTACCTGATATTCAGGTATCAGCAATGAGCTATCCAAGTAAAGTGTTGCTTGCTTACTTACTATAACCAAACTGAACCCATGACCCAGCCATGCTGAAACTGACTTCACATGATATAATCTATATCTATAATCTATAAGCCATCCCAAAACTTTAAAACAGTGGTTGTGTTCCAGACGGGCAAAGGATGCCATAAGATTTCCTTTTGTCAATTATGTTTCATCACGTTTAAAATTAGGTTTCATGTACACTACATTTTTATCCAGTCACTAAACATACAATATTTAAAACCCTGTAAAATAGGAAGCTGTGTCACAGCTCACAACAAAAAAATACTAGTCATTAAAATGAAGACACATGAACAAATAAGATTTGTTTGTTTTTTTTCAGATAGCCTATAGCCGACAAGCACATTTTACAGCTGACAGACTATTCCAACCTTTTTGGTTATAACTTCCTGTTATAACATCGGTTGCTTTCCAAACACTCACAAAACATATCCTATTTCAGGCTGTTGCCAGCAGGGATACATAACAACCATTTTTATACTGCACAAGAAGAATATTCATGTTATTTTGAAGATATTATATTGTGGCATTTTACAGTCTATTTATTTTTTTCTCAACTGTAAAAATGATGTTCTTTAAATTATTCATGACAGTTTACAAGAAGAAAGTTAGAAAAATATATTTTTGCCATTTCCCATTCTGAAGACGTAAACAACAGATGCAAATGGAAACACTTTTTTTCACCAAACTTGAGCCCAGACTGCAGAACCCCAGCAAAGTCAGACGCTGGCTGATTAGAGCCAAGATGTCCAGAGGCAGAGAAGTTGCTCTGATTCGACCCCACAGGCAGAACCAAAAGCATGAGCATCTGGCTCAGCCACTGCAGACTCAGCATGCCTCACATCATGAGCCAAAAACCAACAGGACAACTCTGTGCCCAATCAAACAGTGAACTGGAAAGAATTTACTTACAGAGACAGGAAAGAATTCAGAGAGTTTTTCACTCTTGCAAACTCAATTAGTTTATTTTTGTTAAAACGAAAGAATAGCATCTTCACCTAAACTCTCAACAAAGTCACATAAATGAAGATTAGGATTCATTTTAAGAAGACACTTACCACGACACATTTCTCAAACACACACATTCCCCACACGGCGACCTCACCTGGTGTGGTTGGTCTGCTGAGCCTTCGTCCATCCTAAACTCAGAGACAGGAACAAGGAGAGACCCCAGACGCAGCCCACATGCATCATGATGCAGCATGCACACAAAGCAAAGCAGACTATTGCAGAAAAGGGAGATGGTAGCCGGAGGCAAGAGGTGAAAGACAGGGGGGAGGATGAGGAGGAAGCTGCTCGCTGAGGATGGGCGGAGAGAATGAATGAGTGGGGAGGAATCGAAGGGGGGAGAGAGAGAGTTCGGGAATGAGAGACGGACAGAGATCCTGAAAGGACAACAGGGGGATGACGAGTGGGGAGGGAGGAAAAGGCTTTAATTAAAGCCAGATGTTTCTCCATAATAACCCTGCTTTCAGTATAACAGAGGGAGCATCTAGGAAAAAAGGGCAAAAGGGAGTAGTGTCAGAAGCTGTGGCTTAGGCTTTGTGGACATTCAGAAAGGAGTGTGTCTTTTTACAGCAGATGTTTCTGGCTCTTGAAATGGTTGAAACCTAAGGTAAAAGAAGCTTGAAAATGGGTTTGAATGGCCATTAACTCCATTAAAGTCTATCCTCAGTGTCTGACGGATCATTATGCAGGGTGCACAGGTGGGGCCAGAGCCTGAGGCTCCATGGGCTGAAGCACTCAACTAGTAGGGCCATAAAATGTGACATTCCACGACAGTGTGTGAAACTTTTGATTTACTAAACAGACTCTTTTTTTAATAAGCTTATTAACTTTAGCCATCTAGTTTAAACAAAATACATACAGAATCCAAAAGGAGCTCCAGTAGGACCTAGACAAATAAATATCATAAAACTAATCATCTCTTTCCTCTTAACCGTATTTCCCCAAGCCCAGGTCTCTTTTGGCTCCATAACATCTGAGACAGATTTTTGTTTTTGTTGTTGTTTTTATTTCGCACATGCTTTGGCAATGTAAACATCTGTTTCCCGTGCCACTAAAGCCCAATTGTATTGAATTGAACTGAATCTATTGCCCGCACAACCCACCCACCAAGGCAAGAACAACACTCTAGATGGGGGAGTATTCGTTCTCTGCTAAGCTTCACTGATGGGCCAACCCTCTGGCCTACATTACTGAGGCCTGTGGAGGGGATACTGTTTCAATAATGCTGTCAAATCAGCCACTTTTACAGACTGCAGCGCTGCAACACCTTGATCAAAGTCTGGAGCAAGCAGGATGGATACCTCATAAAAACTCAAAGCAGAGTTTCCACAGAGAGATTGTGTCTGCAGTTACATGTGGCATATGACATTATCCGGCTTTTTATACTGAGATTTGATTTATAGTCTTTTTTCAGGTTTTACAGCCTGCTTGAAATAGTTTTGGTGCCACAGGAAAGGACGTGAGAACTTTGACAGTTTAAGGAGTCATAGTGAGCTGGAGAGAGCATTCCCTGGTCCTGCTGTGCTGTGTTTGTGTTAACCCAAAGTCCTGATAAGAGGCAGCAGAAGCAGGAATGCAGTGACGCTCAGAGTCTGCTGGGGGGCGGACAGCGTCTGAGCGTGCACAACTGTGCAGCCACTGCCATTATGTGTGGGAGTAACAGTAACCTTTACACTTAGCAAGAATCCAAGCCAAGGGTGTAAGTTTCTGCAATAACTCATGACAAATCCTTCGAGCTGGACGTGCATTCCTTCTGGAGAGTCAAAGGGAATAGCAGTGGGGGAGTAGATGACTGTTGTGAGGGGGTAGACAGATGGGTGAGGAGAGGAGGGGCTGGAGAAATCAGAAAAATGGAAAACAAACTTAAAACGATCTGACAGAGAGACAATCTAACAAAGTGAAAAGTTGTTTCTGAATGCAGCCTGGCATTAGGTCATGTTCATGCCTCCCTGAAGCCAACAGATGAATGTATTATTTCTCCACACATTCCCTCTGAAATCTCTTAAATTTGTTAAAACCCCAGTTAATGTGACAAAGTGCTGGAGAGTTGGAAAACCGGATGAAAACAAATGCGTGCAGTCGTGTGAATCCATCTTAAAAGGTGACAGACCGAAACTGATGATTTCATGACAATTGTAGACCCATCTGTTCTCTATAATTGTGGTTCCTCTCAAATACACTTTCCACAGTTTAAAAAAAGATGCAATTATGCAGTGCAGTACAGTTGGCCAAATTTCATGTGACCTCAGCAATAAACAAACACATGCACAGAGATAAGGATTTGACTAGAAATGATGGTGTCCTGCTTTTAATCAGAGAAATCCTACAACAGCATTACAGACGGAACCTGGCGCCAGGAAACTCCAAACTGTAAGTATGAAATACATAACATTTGTAATCCGTTTCTCACGACGTCTGAGTTGCTTCAAAGAGCTCATCTGCGCCTCTCAGATTTAAATAGACATGTCAATAAGGCATAATAGCTTTTTCCTGGATACTCTTCATTGTGCACTCCATGAGAAATGTGATCTTGTGCGCTCAGTGTATGGACACTGTGCTAAAAAGCTCATAGTGCCTCATTTGGCATTAACAGGATGTTGCATTGAGGTGAAATCTTATAATAAGGACCACAGTGTGAATGCATGTGTTTATCTAACAACAGCTAAAATTAAGCACACAGTACAACATGTAATGCTGTGAGCCTTCCCTCACTTCTCATGGCATCTGCTCAAGAGACACATCATCATTTGCCAGTAAGTCCAAGGATTGTAATGACAATATCATAGCTAGGAAAGTAAATTCCTTTCACAGTGGAAACAGCATCTCTTTCTCAAGCAACAGACACAAATATGCTCTGTATTTTCAAAAAGGAAAAGTACAGCGGAAATTTCAGTTAACTATACGGATGACTAATTGGCCGAAGATTTGTGGTCAAAGAAAAGGAATTGTTTTTGCAGTGATTTTTACTACTTGTAAATAGTAGTAGTAAGAGAATTTTCCCAATCCATTTACAGTATACTCTATACAGCATGTTAGTAGTCTAATACTAACAGACCTAATAGATACTAAACAATTTTCATCTTTAGCACAAACCTACCTAGTGCTAAACATGATGGATTCTTATTTATATACTTTGTGGCTAGCCTATATGGATACACGTCTTTTTAACACAATCATTTGATCCATATACACCAGAATGAAATATTTATATGCAAGGATGTTATGTAACGTAGACGTTATATGTTATATTTGTGATGAATTAGCTGACATCTTTTCCTCTGAACGCAGTGGGTCCACAATATGAATATGTCCATACCGCGGCTCACTGTTGTCATGGTGACACCTGGTGGTGAAAACGTGAAACTACAACTTGGGCGGAGGAGCTGCTGTGTGAGAGTTTGGTTCATCATCCACGGTGTTCAGTTCCGGTGTAGTTTCATTATTTTCTCTGGACGAACCTTGTTTCCCTTCAGAAATAGTCCTGTATTTCCACTAACTGCAATGTGATACAACCAGACATTATTTCATAGTGACGATAGCTTATTAGGCATCGGCTAATCAGATTTTGCAACGTTAGTCTGGGGCGCTGTTGTGAAGTTAGTGCAACGTTAGTCAGTCGTGGGCGCAGGGGAAGAGTGTTGAACGTGAAGAAGAATGAACGCCAGCACGGCAACGTGTCCTTCACCAAGCACGAAAAAGCACTAACAATGCACTAAAGTAACCCTTCCTTTCCGTGTTTACTAGCATTTCCGAGAGCTAGGCAAGCTGTGGCTAGCAGTTTATACGGTGTATATGAAGCTTATTCGTTATGAACTACGGATAAAGCGAAACAGCAGCCGGAAATATCAGGTTTTAAAGCCGCCTTGTGAAGCCTACTTCAAAATAAAAGTCGCCGGAATTAAGTGACTCACTGGCGGCTCCTTTTACAAAACCTTCATTTACCTTCCTACAGTTTTTAACCACGACTAACGTTACCATTACTAGTGACAGACTATCAATGGAATGAACCAGGACACTGCTCCGTCACTGTGCATGACTGTGGGGGATGAAATTTTAGGATGCAATGACCCCTCCAGTATTTTGTAACCTTAATGTACAGCAGGAGCCACAGTGGAGGTTTCATAATGTTTCTCTGTGAGATCTGCAGCTAGGCTATACAGTGATGTGCAATGCACACGTTGATGACTTACACCATTAAACGGAAGATAATGTGAATGCATTATAGATTTCAATGATTATGTGACTTTAAGTTTCATTGTTATTGTGACTTCCAACATATTCTCTCTGAGCGAGGGACTTATAGTTTTAACAGCAGATAGATGGGACTAAGTGTACATACAATTTGTGTGCACAAATGTGTAGACTTAAGTGGTGTGTGTGTTACTGTGAGGCAGGATGTAGAGGTCAGCTACTGTAGAAACAAGAATGTCTCTGAACGAATGCTCAAACGTGCACTTTTATGGCTCCAGGTCCCGATATATTTTATGAAACACGCTTACATGTAATTCGGATAAATTAAAGAAAGAGGTTTATCTTTGCATTGATAATAAATTTATGCTTGTTCATACAGGTCAGATAAGGTCCCAGAATTGCAGTCCTAATTGCATCTGCCCATTGTTGCACACCCACAAAACACATGAAGCACACACAAAAGTACAAGTTGACATAGGTACTGTTTTTCCAATATACATATATTTCATGATGTTCATCAATATAATAAGACATTGATAGATTTACACTACAATTATTTATGTACTTTAGTTTTTCATTCAGTCTCCTCTCCTTTACGTTGAGTCAACCTTGCTTAGTCTCTAATCCCATACCAAATGACAGCACAATAAATCTATCAATAAATAAAAGCAAAAGGTAAAAGAAAAAGATCAAATAAAACTGAGCACATTGCCCGTGATCCTCCAGTCCTGTCCCTCCTGTAAGGCCAGATGACCAGGGGCAATATGATATGGGCCTTCATCCCAGAAACCCCAGTCCCAAAGAGAAATCAAAATCTTTCCTCAAAAATAAAAAGATTTAAACAAAAAATATATCTTGTAGATACAAACAGCAATCTGATGTAAACTGTAGAATCATTCTAAGCATTCTGGACGATTGAAGGTAAAAATACTTTTTTTCCCATTAACTTCCCATTTAGTTTACCTTTACCCATTAGTGTTTACACACAAACAATTCAGTGACATCTGGAGTTATTACTAAATTGATGCAAAAGAATACACAATATTGGTTTCAAAAATAACTCATGTTAACATAAATTAAGTCGAATATTGTATGTTTATAGCCATCCAGTGAACATTCAGAGACTCAAGTTCCCTCCTATCACTGCATTCCTCCCATTTGGGGGTGACTGTAAACGTTGGGGACCATTCCCCGATCTGTACATATTACATGATGCTTTTTTGAAGGATTGGATTTTCTGTTGGTCTCTTTCTTGTTTCCCTCCGAGTTTGAATTACAAGTTCACAAGTAATAACTCAAACCTGGAGGAGGGTCTGAACACTTTCTCTGTGTTGGCAGCGTGCATTCTGGATCATCCCCAAATAACCTGAACACAGTGTTAAGTTGAGATCACTGAACAATTCTTGAGGTTGACATAAGACAATACTCTCCACTGAATCATGTTCCCATCCCACCAAAATCAACAAACCACAACAGAAAAGGTGCCACGGTGTTAAAATATATGCGCACTTCTTTTCATACAGACAATAAAG
This sequence comes from Coreoperca whiteheadi, assembly GCA_011952105.1. Taxonomy (NCBI): domain Eukaryota; kingdom Metazoa; phylum Chordata; class Actinopteri; order Centrarchiformes; family Sinipercidae; genus Coreoperca; species Coreoperca whiteheadi. The sequence continues at coordinate 14,706,286 of CM022491.1, forward strand.
CAACAGAAATAGAGAGCACTCACTTCATATTCACCATTGTGACCAAATTGGTTGAGCACTCCCAACAGTTGAATTTATGGATAACACAGAAGTCCTACCCCAATCAGTAGTGTTATTTCACTTCAGTCCACTGTGTGGTTAACTCCAGCAGGATGGCTAAAAGGACCACATTTGTAAGCCTATAATGATTTTCTATTGCCAAAAACCCAATTTTACAGTTTGCTAACATAGTTTTTGTCCTCATATATATTTTGGTAAATTGCTAAGGTACCTGAGGATATAGGACCCCCTACCCCCAAAACACCCCCATATTACAACACCAAACAATGCAGATTTTTAATAATTTTTTTCTTGCTTTATGTCTAATAGGTATAGTTAGTTTATACATCTTTTCATTGTAGAACTTGGCAGCACTATGGAGACAGAAAACAGAAGAGTTGTGCTATTATTAGTTATAGGATCGTGTGTCTATAAACTTGTTACAGATTAGAGAAGCTCTTCAGACCTGGATACACATGGTGTGGAGACTGTATTTGAGATCTGAAGCATGCGGTCCTTATGTTTTGGTTTAACTTGCATATGTTAGAATGGCACACTCACAAGCCAAACTGACACACCATGTAAATAGTGTGTAATAGTTAAAAGGTCCTGTAATTGTAGATCAATAGGGTAAGGGTATAAGTTTTTTAAAACAGACTGGGACAGTTTAGATAACCTGTTTCTCTCCGCTTGTTTTTGATGGCAATTGGCAGCTTAAGCATGGGAATCTGGTCTTTGGTAATCTTCTGCAGTTGACATTTGCTCTATTTGGAGGAAAACCTGTAGGGAAAGCGGGGAGGAGTGGGTTTGTTAAGGTTGGGGTCCGTCCTAATAGAACTGGCCGGCAGATCTGTAACCGCTCTGCTTGTGTACTTCAGTGGTCAAGGAAACAACGTGCCTTCACGCTGAGATTTAAGCGGCCTAATCTGTCGGGATAAACTGGGGCTATTCCCAAGACAGAGCTATTCTAACACACACACACACACACATTGATGCACCTGCGCACGCACAGACACACACGCACACTGTAGGATTCTGAATCAGTGAGTTGAGCAAAGGGGGGCAGGTTGGTCTCAGCTGGTGGGGAAGATAAAAAGTCATGTTGAAAAGAGACAAGGCTACTAAGGCTTTACACACACTTGTTTTGAAATATTGTAGGTGGTTGCATGCTCTCTATATCTTCCATGTGACTGTAGTCTACTGTAAGATCTGAATGCTAAATTTATACATTTTAGGATTGTTAACAATGGCATTAGTGGCAGTAATGCGTGAGCTGAGTTGCTTCCTGTTAAGCATTAATGCAGGCCTGCACACTTGGACAGAGACTTGATTGAATAACTGATCTCCAACAATTTCAGAGCTTAGATTTACCACAACCACAAGTAAAACTCTATAATAGTTCAAGGTAAAATGGTTTTAAATCCCCTAAAATGCCATTCGCAGTTTTGAGGGACTTTAGGTTTATGTCATCTCATGTTCATGTGTACAAGGCCTTAGTTTGACAGAGTATTAAAAAACAAGTGCATCATTTTGCCGTGCTCTCCTGCTCATAAAGTAGCCAAAAGGGTAGTATGCACAGGAGTAGATGCCAAAACATGTAAAAGAATTGTTTAAGACCAAACCAGCGAGGGCACCAATGACAGAAATTACAATAGAAGCCTCTCCCTTGTTGCTTGGCAGTGTATAACGCACGGAGCTGAATTACAAAAAACATCCCAGACAGAGGTAAAGAGAAGCTCACTGCTTTTGGCAGCAAATAGTACTGATTGCACACTTCCTCTTTACCTGTCTGTTTCACACAAAAATATACTATAATAAAAAATATAATCTATTATATTTAAAAAAGAAAAAAAAGGCCTTAACTATAGGGAGAAACACTGAGACAGAACCACTGCGCTAGCAAAACACTCATCAAAGGAGTGCTTCTAGTATTTTAATAATTGCTTCTCACGTGTCTTGTCACTAGCCTTTGACTCAAAATTTCTGAGCCTACCCCCAAAGTTGCTGAAACTAAAACTCAACTGTGAATTTGACATTTTCCGCATTAGCCTCTGTCTCTGGATTTGAAAATAAGACTGAATTGTCTCTTTTTTTATGTGCTCTTTATGTGGAGAGGTTTTGCTGCGCGCGGATCCCCTTTGGCCAGGCTATTGACCAGCCAGACAGCGCCATCAAAAACAAGGTTGGTTGTGCATTTTAAACAGATTCCTTTTCTGCAGTCAGCCACTCCCCCTACACAAACTAAATGTGTGAGGGCGAGTTTGACTGGAAATATTCTACAGTAACTAATAGAAGTGACTGGAGACTAAGGCTTTTCAGTGTCCTTGTAGGTAATGGGTGAGTGAAAATTAACCTTTGCTTTATGGAAATCAATCATTTGTCTAATTATGCAATGGCCCCATTTTATCCATTGGCATTAGAATTTTTTTGCAAGCCCATATCCACAGTTTGACATTAATGACATCTCCACAGTATACTGTAAGTGTAATGTTAAGATAACATCACCGATATTACAAAATAATAATAATTTGGACAGATTGAAAGTCTAATCATGTCAATCCAAAATGTACCCTTACAGCTATTAACTATAACTATTTTCTCCTATGGTTTTTATAACCAATGTTTTCGACACAAGTTTCATCGTGTGTATTTTTTTTTTTAAAGATACTTACACTTACATGTGCTACGGTAAGACCATTTGCACTAGACTGCAATGAAGGAATGTTTTCGAAATAAGACACTACGTAATATTTAAATAAAATAGAAACATCTACAGACATTGGTCCAACTGTACTATGGCAGTATTAAAATTATCAGAAGAAATTGAGGTGTTCAAGCATGCTGAGAGACAGAAGAGGGTTGGGGCATTAAAGATGTTACAGATGGAAATTATTAGGGGACAAAAATGGAGAATGAGAAATGACATTCAGATAATGGGAGGATCAGACGGAAAGGACTGGGAATGATGATTAGTTTAACAATTCATGCATTATTTTTATGTTTGATCAATATCAGTGAGCATTAACACTCTCTGAAAGCCAGCAAACAAGCTAAGACTTGATGGCATCAAGTTATAGAAATCTGGAGCTAAAGTAAGAGCAACCTGGGCAATTTTCAAGGGCAGTTTTGTCTATGTGATAGCTCAAATTTTTGTAACTTGATGATATATTTTTAGTACAAGTTTTAACTCTCTGACTTATTTTGGACTGGCTTAGTGGACACGAGTAATATAGATGGAGCTCGAAAAATCAATTGGTATTTCCTTAGTTAAATGGAGACTAACTCCACTGTGGAAAAAAAAATACACCAAAAAGAGAGTAAGCAGGGAACAGACAGAAGATGATAACATGCAAGATACACACTTTGATTAATAGGCAGTATTTAACGCTGAAGCATACGTAAAATTAATACAAAAATTAAAAAATACAAAATGCACACACACACACACACGCCCACACACCTACAAAACAGTATATATCAGAATAAAACTCTACAAAGAACTATATATATCAGTTATGTAACAATTATCGCCAATCGTTGTTTCCTTTTCTGTTGTTGCATCGTCACAAGTGTTTGGTTCTCAGTATGGCAGGGTTAGAAAAGCCAAGAGTACCCAGAAAGGAGACAGGGCCACACACTCACAGGACAAATATTGACAGGGGTCCAGAGGCGAGGTGGTGGAAGAGGGGGAGCCATGGGGCCCTGAAGGGTTTAGGGGTGTTATATCGAGGCTAATCGAGGAGATATATATGTAATAAATTATTTTCTCATGGTTAATTTTGTAATCAATTTGAGGGTTTTTTTTCTGTAGCAAGGAAGTTGGGATTAGACTGGGGTAGGAACAACTCTTCTTAGGTGCTGAAGTACACTGTTGAAAGAAAGAAAAGAAAAAGAAAGGTGACAAAGTCTAATTCAAAATGTTTAAAGTAAGGCATCAGCATGAAAAAGGTTATCAAACCAATATTTGCCAACAACTTTCTTAGACAATAAAATGAATATAATTGTGTAAGTAAATTGTCTTATACATGCCTTAATTATACAGTATATACGTGAAGAATATGTGAAAGGCATTTTTCTTACGTCTTACAATTGATTAATAATTTCATTTGTTTATTAAAGTTAAGAGGATTCTTACCAATAATGACGATGAGGACAATCACGCATATGACTCCCAGGATAATCATCATCTGTAGTCAGAGGAATTTCAGAAAAGATCATTAGAAAAGCAGTAAAATATGTACAAAAAAGTTTGACCATACTTACTGTATTTGTAAAACAAAATACACAAAACGAAGGCAATGTTAGTTCGTGTAGGCCAGACAAAATTTATTTACCCCCACCTTTCAACTTCAATGTTTTTTTTAACATTGCTGCACAGGATGAATGCCATGATGGCAACATGCCATTGTGTAATGTGATGTAGGCACGGTGATATTGATGTCCCACATTCCCCAAGGGACTCCCTTTTGTTTTTTCATTTGTCTGTAAGCGGGACAGTTTAAGGCAGCCTTTATTCACACGTATTTGTTATTTGAGTAAACACATCTGCATGTCCTCACCTTGGCATTCTTCCACCAGTATTTATTCTTCAGTTTTGCAGCGCTGGTCTCAAACTGAGAGGCTCCAGCCTGAAGGGCATCAGCCCTATCGTCCAGTTCTGACAGCTTCTGATCACGCTCCAGAACCTTATCCACGTTTACACGCATGATATCCACCACCTGGGGAAAGACACGCAAAACACTGTAGTGTCATCAGCTATCAAGAATGACTGTGTGTGAGGGTCCGGCAGGATGGAGCTGAACTGTTAGTTATGGATTAGGATTGAAAGTTGTTTATAAAGTTTCATACCAAATCATGGTTTGAAGCATTATATAAATGAGTCAAACCCATCCCTAACAATGCTAAAACGATAACTGTCTACATCTGAGGCTGACAGCATTACTGGGTTCGCAGTGAGGCGTGTACTCACCTCATCAACCTGTGCCTGCGTCTGCTGCAGACGACGGTTGCTGGTGAGGTTGGGAGGTTGATTCCCTCCCTCTGCTGCAGGGGCTCCGGCTGGGGCAGACCTAATAACAAAAGAAAATACAAATATTCAGTGGTTATATAAAGCATACACAGCAAGAAAGAGTTTAGAACGCTGTGAAAACACTAACAAGAAAACAAAACAACTTCATGACAGAGGCTTTCTATCTAATACAAAATACACATATTAAATGTAGCAGAGGATCTTTATTTTAAGGACGAGTAATGTTCTCAAACATACACAGATATACACTAATGCCCTAAGGTCATTAAGGATGTGTACCTTGCCCCACTCCTGCTCTTTGATATCACGTATATAAATATGTGATCATATGCTCTTTAGGAAGAGGGTAAAGCAAAAACACACACTTTAACGCATATGTAAGCATTTGTTTTTTTTAACGGCCTCAAAATATTTGCTGTGGATTGAACAGTGCTGGGAGCTATAAGATAATGGCAATGTGATGGAGACACTACTGGTACTTTGCTGTGTATCAAAAGGATGAAAAAAAAAAAGATTTACTGTGCCCCAAAAATGAACAATTCCAGACGTTAAATACTGAGTCCAGATAATTATCTTCTATCACAAAAAAGAATCGCTGTAGGCTTTGCTAAAGTCACGTTGATTTGACATGTCATGTTGTATTGCGACCTACATAGACCTATTCTATTGGATGCACTATGCACCAATAATGACCTCAGTGAGAGACAGGCAGCTTAAGTGAGAGTGTCATTTACCACTGAAAAGTGAAAGCTCCATGAAAAATGTCTCATCTTCATGTTAACGTGTACTTTGCAGCGGGACAAACAAATACACCATAAATATAAAAAACACTGAGTAATTTACGAGTGTTAACTTAATATTTACAAAGACCTGATGTAGAGCAACAGAAACTAAATCACTTCTGTTTCCTTTATTTTTTCTTTTTCGCAAGTTGAATGCTGATCCTGTTCCATCGAGCCCTTGTCGTTGATGGTGTAAATCTTATATGAATGATGAACAATAAGGGATGAACAAAAACCTGTGTTAAGTGACAGCTTTAGGGTACACAGCAAAAACTACAGACCGACTGTATATCTCATACAGGCAAATCATTAGTGATCCAAAACATGTTATAGCTGAGCATGTAGTGTGGAGTAGTGCCACCATGCTTTATTGCTATCTATCAATCCAGATAAATCAATAAAATTAGAAAGTGAAATTATTTCTAAAAGTAGAAAGTGAACTTGAAGACACTACTAAGGCTGTAGTATCTTCTGACAAATATATCTTAGTTGTAACTAAGCTACACTACTAGTGTGAGACGAACCTCTGTGTAAAGGTCACCTCTACATGCTCACACATTACTAAACCTCGAACAACAACAAATCCCCTTCAATAGTTGGCCTGATGGTGCTGGTGGTCCCTATCAGCTGCCAACCAGCCCCAACAGAAACTGGCAATTTAAAACACTCAAGGCTACCTGTGATATATTTACTGGTGAATTATTATTTTGTGTCTTACACAAAGATATATATGTAGAAAATATACTGTTTTATTTCTTACTAGACTAGAGTGATTATCATACTGCTTACAGTAGGTTTACAAATCAGCAACTGTGTGTTTGAAATTTGATAAACCATTTTTTGAAATTCACTGCCTTCTGTATGACATCTATGTAGTTACTGTATGCTTCTTTTCACTTGCCACTTGCCAGCAACAAGTGTCACCACAAAGGTGTAATGTGTGCAGGGTCTCACGCTATCATCACCTCTGAGACGGCACGCCAACCAACCAGGAGGAGCTGCTAGAGCTGACAAGATTTCTCACCTGCTTCCACATCCTGTGAATATCGCCTACTGTGTTCGATGGACTGACAAGCTGCAAGCTCCACACCCAGGTGGGGCAACTATTTCTAATCTGTGCCCCTTTGGTGCATAATCTTCACTTTTAATTGAAATTATAAACTGAATTGGTTCTCTGCATGCTCCATTGATTATTGCACATGGGATAGTAATATCCTGTTTACTTATATATTTCTTGATTTGACTGATGCAGTCAACAGATATTGGTGGTGAATGCAATGTGGCAAACCTATTTCACTTGTCTGAAAAAAGCCCATAAATGTCTGCCTTTTGACGAAACCTGTCTCTACCTGTTGATGAAGTTGTGTGCGGAGGTCACTACATGCAGAGAGCGCATCCTTTCAATTTCACCCGATTTCCAGAGCGTAGTAAAGGTAAACACCAGAACAAAAATAACAGGACTTCCCTTTTCAATCACAAATGCTAAAAGAACTCTGATCTGAAGAAGGCAGCTAACTTAACGTGCCGGTTTGGTAAGGTTTCGCAGTCCTCGCTCTACAGCCCACTGCTAATGTTAGATTTGCTACGAAAGCCAAATATATTCAACCCTCTTTCGGCACAGAGCTTATAAAAATAGTCTCGCCCTGTGGTTTCCAAAGAGGCTCCTGCAACATTGAGGGGTCTGTACAAGGTTTTCAGGGGTCCCTGATCAAAAGAGGAATCATTTAAACACTTATCTTACACCCTATATAAAGTAGATAGATCTAGATAGATATGGATAGATAGAATACCATCACAGCATTTAGCATTTGATTTAAACTAATTATTAAAATAAATAATAAAAATGATAGTTTGTTTGGTCACTGTCATGAAAAAGCACGGTGTCTGACTTTGAGCGCTGGAGAGCGACATTTCAGCACTGGACAGCGCCACAGCAGCCCAGACCAGAAACTGTCTGATCCCGTCCTCACGGTCCCGCTCTGTGTGACGCTACTGAGCTGGAACACAACCCACAACGCTCACGTCTCTCGTTGCTGGCCGTACACACGGACACACCGGGCCTACACCGTGTCCCGTGAAAACCTCACGTTTCACGACGAGCACGGCGGGCCTGTAAATACAGTGAAAGCCTACCACATCGAGAGGGCGGGGAGGTTCCTCATGATTTTTAAGCACTTGAACAATTATAACGCCATTTGTAACTTGTCTCCCACAGGGGGGGGGTGTTAACAGACGTGTTGCCACCGTTCCGTGACATGTCGTGTGCTATTTCAACGCGTTAACTGCCTGCTGTGCAAAAACCGACGGACGAGGTTGTCACGGCTACCTTTCCTTAGCCTACCCTTTACATGTTTGCTTCATATGCAGTGGGAAACAGAAAGGGACAAATAAGCCACTGGGAGAAAGACATTTTCCAGGGTGCATGTGCCTCCGAGGACGCAAACAGCCCGAAATGTGTTGAGCTACATAGCTATCCGCCCTCGCATGACAATCGACGACATACAGTAGGAGGCTAGGCTACCCCCACCCCCCGCTGTAGGTTGCAAATATCACGTAAACTAGGCCTAAGCCTACTTCAGAGCTAATAATATCATCGTCTATAAGAAGGTCTGTAGGGTATTCGTCGAATAATGTCGAAGCTGTAAATGTTCAACGTTATGTCCTTGCTGTTTCTAGAATTAGCCATTATCGTCACCTGTGTTTTAGCGACACACAACTGAAGGCCTGGAAATGTTCAGTCAGGACAAAAAGGCTGTATCGTACATGATGTTTTCTGAATGTGGTGGTAATTAGCCTGTGGGTAATCGCACAGACGGCGTCCTTTCCGAATCAAACCAGTCCGAACTGGAAAAACAAATGCGTGCGTGCTGGCTCCAGTGAAAAGCCCCAGACGACTGAATACAAGAGGTGCGATAAACACGGAGCCCGTTCACCGTGTAAACGCCACAATAAATTAGGCTAATTATGCGTTTAATAACGGACAAAACCCGATGCCTCCGTCTGCTCCAAGGTTAGGCCGACGCGTTAGCCTCTACATTTACATTTAAGTCACATTATCGGAGAGAGAGAGAGAGAGCTGTAAAATTGAATTCAACAGCAAAATATAGCAATGCCACACTGACTAACGTGACACCAGTGAAATAACCTCAGTAGGCTACTTGATGGCAAAGATACACAAGAGAGCATTCAGGCAGCATAAATCCCAAATAGCCTGCCAACATCAGTCGTGAGGACGACATTGAAATTAATTAATAAATCAGGATTTTATTTTATTTCTTCAAAGAGCTGTAAAACGATGTTGTAGGCTACTTACATTTTCCTGGTGGTATTAGCTAGACAGCTGTGCTGAAACCGGGACTGGAAACGTTAGCGCGTGCTAAATGGCTGGCGGATGGATGTGGACTGCCTTCTGCGCTCCTCTGGCACCCGCTGGTTTGGTTATCGTGGCGTTTCCCTGCCTATACAGCCCAAGAGGAAAACTGACTTGGCTCTGCCACTGTGCTGTGTCCCCCTCGCCACAAAACCCGTTCTCTTCTTCCTATTTCTACGGTGATGCAGGCACCTGCAGGCTTTTGCCAGAGCCTGGCGCTGTCAGAGTCCGTGCAGTAATGAAGGTGTAATAACCAGCCGCCTGGATTAGGCGGACAAAGATGGCTCGGTGACGTCAATCGCGGCGAGTTTCATGGTGAAATGGGTGACCGGAGACTTCAGGCACACCGTTAACCCCCGTGACGGCGCTGTTTTTATCTGTAGATGTTATTGCGACTCTAAACACATTTCCTTTACAGGCATTACATTTCATGATGATGCTTGGGTTTAAAGCTCCTGTAAAGGGGCTTATTTTGATTGCAGGGCTGTATGTCAACAAAATGGCGTTCAACGAAAGGGGGTGTGGCGAGCTTCGCAGCGGGTGCCTGGTTATTATCATTCATAAGTAAGCTATGGATGGGGAGAAGACTTGATCTGAAAACCACAGGAAAGGAAATTTAGAGCAACCTTTTGTTTGGGGAATCAGGTTACTGGCTAGCAAAAAGCCTGGCACAGGCTAATTCATGGGTTTTAAGGCACATGTTCTCAAGCTTGGTCCTTGGGCCCCGGAGAGCCTTTGTGCTTCCAGAGGAGTTTCACAAGCAAAGTAAAACAAAAACTACGAATTATTATAAACCTGTCTAAACAGTGGACATTTTTGTTTGCATTTGAATGCATTCTTATTTATTGCTGTTACAGACATGTTGGCAAAGCTTTTTTCGCATGAAATAGGCCTAAAGATAAAACCCACTGAGGCCTACATATTGATTAGATCCTGGACTTGGTGACAGTTGCTTCCACGCTTTTGGGGTTAACAGTATGGTACAGAGATTCAAAAAATGATACTTATTGTCTCAAGCATTGTCTACGACGATAATAGATTCAAGACCACTAAATGTAATTCACATTAACAAATTAAGAAACAAACATTAATTAACATTTATATGTATTTCCCTATTGACCTACACTGCAGTTTTACAGAGAAGGCTTAAAAAGGATTTCTTGTTTATTTTGTTTTAATTTTGTTAAAATAGAATTCAGTGTCTCTATAATTGTGGCGATGTTGGGAGAGATACTTTATTGTGTATATTCATTTTGCACATCCAAATGTTGATTGTTGTACTGTTAACTAACACTGGCAGGATCTCTAGTTGCATATTGAACCTACCAAACCTAACTTCACCTCACCTGACACATCAATTGGCTTTCTCTGCTGCATTTACTTGAGCCCCATGGGCTGAAATCTCATGTGAGATGGTAGGTCACCACTGAACTCCCGTTAGATGTCTTTCTTGTTTAGTGATCAATAGAATCCGTCATCTTGTTTCATTTTATTCTTGGCATTAACATCCATAACCACAGTATGTGTACACATGAGTTTGACTCAATTACATATACTGTTTACCCGTCACTCAACTACTTAAAAATAAAAATAATAATAATATTACATTTTCATCATGCAGTGCATTTCAACACAAGGTTACACGCTGCTTCACAAGCCAGTAAAATCAAGAACTAAACAATCAAAGACCAGAGAAAAAAGAAAAAGACAATAAGAAAAAAACAATACAAAGACATCTTGGAATTTTGAACACAAAAACTGAAACAAAATAAACAGTTAAAACAGATAAAGACATATTTGTTTAAGTAGTATGTGTGTGCATTTATTATCCTGCGGATTTCTAAAGCTGTGTTGTTGGACAGAGGAATCACAGGCTATTCAGACCTTTTTATGTCTAAGAAATAACACGGTTTTCAACAAGAACCTCATGTCAGCAGTGAAACATAGTGGCTGAACGTAGGGTTATTGAAGGAAGCTTTGCTGCACTGGCAACTATGTAACATGACTGAATTTAAGTAGAGACTAAATGTATGTTTTACGTTTTTCAATTATGATCAGTTGAGAAACACACAAAAGGCTTTTTATGATCTTAGTCAAACTCCCTAGCTATACATGTGGCTATGCCTGTAATTTATTTATTTATTATTTATACGATGGAGTAAGTTGGATACAGTCACAGACTGGGCCTTTAAAGACTTGCAAAAATGTGTTGTCCGAAATGAAGAAGCATTTAGTGGCATTTACTGTGGCTAAAGATGAAGTAACAAGACATTTACTGAAGGAAGGCGGCAACATTGCATGTTGTGTAGCCTACTTTCCTTGATAGATAAGTAACATTACTGTCAAAACTGAACAAAAATGTTTGAAGACAGGTGATATTTTCATAACACCACATATTTCTGATATGATAGAGTATTAATATTGTAATCAACTGCTGTTTGTTTTATCCACATTCACCTAATTTAATCCTCAATTGTTTGAATCTATAACCCATAAAATGACATGTTTTCACTGCAAATGCAGTTCTTTACTACACATGTTGTAGGGTGACTCACTTTGCCACTGAACTGACAAAATGTCACCTGAACACTATGTACAAGCTATGTTTCGTGGTCCAATCTTGTGACGCTAGGGTGACGCTGACTTGGTTTATATTCTCATAGCCCACATGGTGGTGCCATAGGACAGCTTTGAGTCATTGCTAACGTCCCCATAAACGTAGGTGCAGAGGTAGCTGACCCCCTCATGGTGGTGACCTCAGTGATATTATGGAGAATGTACAGCTGGCTTGTCACACAAGTTTTAGGTATCTACAACTTAGGGCACACTAGTCAGTTATCACCCCAGTTTGTCTTGTCTTCCATTGCTATCTGCAGAACCCCGACCCTGTATACTCTAACCCCGTCAGAGTATGCTGGCGCCTTTAGAAGACACGAGGAGTGGCTGCAGCAGACCAAGACAGTTTCTTGAGAAGAACACTGGAATAACACAAGCTTTTTAAGTTGTGTGACATAGTATGTATCTATACACACGGTGCTGTTTTTATAACTTCATGCAAAGTACACACTTTTCTATTTGTATTTCTGGCACCCTTTAACTCATTCTTTTTTTTTTATTCATTGTGCAAAATTTGAACATTGACATTTAAAAGGTTTATACCAATAGAACTTATATTTGTAGGTCACATTGATATTTCCCACAATTATATAGTTTTCCTCATCATCGCTCGTTTATGAGCTTGACACAAAAGAAATGCTAATACAAATGAGATTTGGGGAGAATTATCACAATGTGTTACTGCATGCCTTTTTATTGCAGATCTGTTTGCAGCCAGTCCAAGGTTTCAACACACAACACCAAAAATGTATAGTTGATATGATGCTTTCATTTCCATTACTCCATGTGCCATGTTGAATCTTGCTATTCATTCAACTTATTTCCTTATTGTGATGTATTCTATTCAAAGGCATATTAAATATAGCAAATTTATACTAATTAAATGATTTCAGATTTATGTAGTCGTGTACTTGAAATTACACAGAATTAAGAGAACACAAAACAATATTTTCACAACATATTTTGATTTCATTAAGTGCGCAATTCCGACAATGCTACCAGGAAACTGGGCAGAGCTGTTCTGGATAGACGCTGTGAACAAATTCATTGTTAGGTATGACCTGTAACTATTTCTGAGGGAAGAATTGTAATGTGTGTGAGATGCAGGTAAACTACCAGCTCAGACATGCAAGTCTTGATCTATAATTGATCAAAGTCTTGAGCCATGACTACTTTGAAAAAAAATAAATGAGGCAGACATGATCCGACCGGCCCCCACAATTGTTCTGCTTCATGGTCCAAGTCTAAAATGTTAGTAGAGCGATTTGAAGTATGGAATATTCTACTCAGACATGATGAACCAACATAATATAAAGTGCATTCTGAAAAAAAAACGCCAAAATGTTACCCAAAACTATAAAGTGTATAAATAGCACCCTTTATATTTCAGTTAGGTCTCCTGGATTTGCTCATCATTGACATTGCCATGTGTTTTCCTGCTTTCTGTGGATCTAGTGGAAGGAATTTTTGTGCACTTAGGAGATTTCTTACTGACATAAAGCTGCCATAGTTTTCCTTAAGGGCTCCGGAGAACAATTTTCCACATTAAACACAGTCAAAGAAGCAGTTGCAACAGAGCTGGGAAATTTATTTTTTGTTTAATAGTGCCTTTACAGTACCCCATGAGGTATACTTTTGATGAGAGGTGAGGTTGTCAGTGACTGAAATGTGTTGTGTAGAAGACATTTTCGTTGTATGGAGTTACACATCCTGTATGAACAAACAGTTTCAGAATCTCAATTTCATGGCACAATCTAATGAGAAGAGGAAAAAAGACAATGAATCCAAAAATGATGTTTTACATGGTTAAATCCTGTCATTTAAAAGTGAGGATTTCATTCACAGTTGTGGTCCTGTTATGCATGTGCTTACGTTCCAACAATCACAAAGGTGTGCGGCACCAAAACTATCCCATAGCCCCTCGAAAGCTTCAAGCACAATTGTCTAAACAAGCAAATAACACATCCCTGGTGGGGTTCTCGACTTTCTAAAATAAACCTTTCTACATATTGCTTATTTTTTTGGATGCATTTGTGCAAAAAATCTCAGTGACAATTAACGTTAACCAAAAATAAACCCACACACACCGGGGACATCACTAAGTCATTTTGTGTAAGGAGTGATATTGCACTGCTTTTTAACAAACAAAAAGGTATTATACTGATCCAAGACATCTGTCAGTACACCCATGACACAGGCACCCACTGTGGGGTGGAGGTGGCAAGCTCCATGGCCTCCTCCACACCTTTCACACTTTCATCCACGTCGTTGTTGACAAGAACCACATCAAAGAAGTGGCTATATGTGGTCGAAATGGCGTCTGACTCTTTCTGGATCATCTGCAGGTTTTCCGTCTAGGAGACAAGACACGGGAGATTAGCAGATACTTAGTTTGGCGTTTCAAAGTACTTGTGTGTACAGTATTCAGATAAGGATTTAGCACCTGGGCAGCTGTGTTGGTCGGAGCGATGAACACCACGAGAGGTGCAAAGTCAGCAGTCCGTAAGACTTTCAAGGTCTGCATTGAAACGTAACAAAGTAGAATTTAGACTGATTAACTACATGGAAACCGCTTGTACAGGTATTCACCTACCTTTTTTGGGTAATAATAATAATAATAATGATGGGCTTTTATTTGGGGTGAAGTAATTAACATGATAGTTCATTTTATTCTAATAAGACAAACAGTTGCCTTTGTTTTCTCTCTGTATGCAGTCTGTACTATACAGTATATCAAGAGGAGCAGTAGCTGTTAAAATAATTGTACAGTTTCCCTCAATCACAACTATTCCTTTCATGTTATGTCTCCACAGCAACCTGTGCATGCTAACCTGTGGTTCCACATCCAGCAATGCAATTTTGCCTTGCTCATGGATCTTCTGGATGGTCTCAATTTTGGTACCGAACATATTTCCCTGGAAGCTGCCGTACTCCAGTAGCTCATTTCCAGAGATGCACTTGGTCATGGCTTCATTGGAGATGAAATAATATTCCTGTCCATCCTCCTCGTCCTTACGCTGGGGTCTGGTGGTGTCTGTGTAGATGGTTAAAGACTTAGGAAAAGGACAAATCGGCAAACCTAGCGGTTCACTTGCAAGAAGAAGAAAAAAGAAAAGTCTGTGGGTCTACTTACGTGGTGCAGGGTAGGAAAATTTCTCCGGGTATTTGGTCAAAAGTGCATTTTTGATATGGCTCCTTCCTACGCCGGGTGCACCTAAAAAGAGTAGACATTTTAATCAAAATTTAACCTTCATGTCTGAAGCTTTAGTTGCAGAGAAATACCCACAATTAAACTACCTTTAAAATTGTTGGAGGTCGTCTTAGAGTTGTACATTTGATTAGAAGATTTGTCACAATTACACTAAAGTACATGCTTGGAGATATATTGTGAGAAGAGAGCTCCAGCAGTGGTCTAATTTTTTCGAGAACATGTGGATCAGTATGGATGATGAGAAATGAGACTCATTATACCTTTAAGAATTTCATACCACTGATAAATAATGTAACTGAGCTTGGACACTTACCAATAAGCACCAGTGTTTTCCTTTTAAAAGCAGGGAGCTGAACAACCTCCTCATAAGAAATCACATCCAGCTGGTCAAAAACTGCAAAGGAAGGGATTTTGTGTTAGATAAACCCATACTACAGTACAACTGAGAAAACATCCAGTGGTCCACTCACTAGAGCTGTGTTTAGCCAGGTACTTGTCTTTGCACTTCTTTTTCTTTCCAAACGGGCTGCAGGACTGACTGCCCTCTCTGGCCTTGCTTTTACTTGCCACCCTCCTGCAGTGGGGAAAGAGATTCAGGTTGAGCTGGGAACATTGTCTGCCCCGTTCTGTGGTCTATGCTGATGTGGCCCATAACCTTATGGCAATCTTTGGAATGTCATGGTAAGTGTGACGTCATACTGCGGGATTATTCATCAGATAGTATGACAGAGCTGTTTTACCATTCTTGGAGCTCTGGGGAGGGTATCAGCCCAGCGAAGTCAGCAACACTGCTCTCCACTCTGCCTTGCCACCAGTTCGGATCCCGCTTGTTGATGATCTGAATGATGTCACCGGTTTGAAACTTCAGACCTGCCTCTTTGCATGGGATGAGGTCATCCTTGGCGGGGTCATAGTCAAACTGGGCCCTCATGTACATCTGTAGATTAAGAGCACATGTGTTGTAGTCGCCTTTTGAAGAAAAAAAAAAAAAAAGAAGAGCTCATCAACATTTGCAGTATGTACTGTATTTGGTGTTCCTGGACATTCCTGATAACCTGTAGACCATACGTTCAATAGTCTCCCATCACCTAGGTCAGCTGTGAAAACAGTCTCTGATAACCGTTTATTATGGACAGTCGTAATTTACATGGCAGGTTTTAAGTGAGCTCATACAAAGCTTGAAATGAAATGTCATGTCTTTCTTACATGTTTAAGCCACAAGGAAGTGGTCCGTGTCATATATATGTTCAAAATATCAACCTCAGCTCTAAAGTGATTTCTCTTATGTGTATTTCTCTATGTAACAGTGCATCGGAAGCAGTTTAGAGCTTGCTGACAATTGTAGCAAACAAAATACACCCATGTTGCTGTAATGAGAGCTTATTAACATCTATGAATCAGCAAATGTCAGACTTCAAAGACCTACAGAACCTGTACATACATTACAGAATAAATATTCAAATTGGGACATTCTAACACATATGTTAGGATTCTGCAAAGGTTACTTGGGAAATTTACCCTTAAAGTGAATTTTCAAGTTCATGATATGATCTCAGACAGCTCAATTCATACTGTGAACATGAACAATTGTCTCCCAGGTCCAGGCGTGAGGTCGAATTTATTAAATTATCCATTCACTTCCTGCAGCTGATACATGAACCATATAGGAGAGTAAACTGAAGCTCCATTCCAAACCAAATGAGGTAAACGTCAGTTAGTTCAGAACGCTGGAAACCACAAATGTGGTGTTATAATAACATCCAATTGAGCAGCTGCCGAAAATACAGTTTTTTCACACTCCAGATTACAATACTAACTCTTTGTGGGATTTGTAATTCTATTTTTGAGAGAGAGAGAAAGAGATCAGTTCATGTACAAAGTTTTCTAAACTGTCAAAGACCACAGCAGGAACGCATGTAAATTCTCCTCAGGGTAAATTATTACTATTGTTAGTAGAGTTCATGAACATTTGTGGTTTCCCCAAGTTACTCCAGTGGTGGTTGTGCACAGACAACAGGAATACACCCATTGTATACTAAGCGTGGGTATACTGGAGTTGTCTGGGTCACCAAAAATAAGGTTCCTTGAGCATTAAAGTATGAAAAGCGTATTAACTAAGCCTACATATTAATGGACTACAAGCTTTTAAGTAGACTGCCATCACTGACCACAGCAAAGACGGTGGTCATTAAAGAACTTTAAAAACTCACTAATGTTATGCCATACACTATTATTATAGACTATTGTTACATAATAAATCAATAGGAGATGACAAGCTAGCAGCCATTTTTATGCAATAGGAGGCATATGAATGGCCCCTGGAGAAAATGTGATGTGTTGTGGCCAGCAGATGGCAGAATGAAACACACTAACAAAGTGTTTCAAGTCAAACACGCAAAACTAATGTGAGTAGCGTTCAATAAATTTAAACTCATTTTATAGTCACCTGGGTTGCTCATTGACTAACAGAAGATTCACCTAATAAAGAACAAAATCATTTTGAAATGTAAGTTGTTGAGCGAAAAACTGAAAGAAATGCAATCAAACCTAGATTTTACCACTAGAAGTTACTATTGGATCCGAATGTAAAGCTTTTTGCTTGGTTTACTCATGCAAATTTAAAAGGAGTTTGGAGCGAACAAATATAAAACACAAAATCCACTCAGAACAAAAGTAATAGGCACCACAAGACCAAGGCTAGGTGGATATTCTTCTAGTCCTGTTATTACCTCACAGGCTCGGGATCGACCGCTCAGGTTGGGAATGATCTTCATTGTGACTACTCCATTGGTTTCTTTCTGTATGTAAAGATGACACAGTTTTACTCATATTTAGGTGCGCAATAATGACAAAGATTTGTATTGACTTCAGTGCCAAAAATTGGAAGGTACCAGGATCTTTTGTAACTGATCTACGGTTTGGTTTGTCACACTTTTCCCATTGATTTCTGTTATTTCGTCCCCTTCATGTAAGGACCCTGGAGAGAAGAAGAAACCAGGAGAAGTGCAGTAATTGTAGACAAGCCCTTCTGTGTTCCAGGTCAGTTTCTGTATCGCAGTTATTATGGTCCTAATATGTGCCGAAGTAATATTTATTCTCATGAGATAAGCTAAAGAACAAGAAATGCGATGTAGACCTCCTACGGTACACACAGATGCTATTGCTAAGACAGATTTGACTGGGACAAACTATTGACCTTTTGGGTAGAAAACTTTCTTTCTAACACACACACCATGTCAGCACACTCCCCACTAACACTCACATCAATGTGTCATTAATTACCTTGTCTGTGGATCATGCCCCCGTGCAATATTCTGGCCACAGTGCACCTTTGTTTGTCGTTCAGCTTCAGAGTGACCCCCTACAGACAAAGACCACAGTCAGTGAGGAGGAATCAGCAACATAAATATAGAAAGTGTGCGTGTGTATCTGTGTATAGAGGCAGGTAGTATACCATTGGCTCTGAAGGATTCTTTTCAAATGCTACTTCTTTCATCCTGGTCAGTTCTGTGCCATTCATGTGTCCAGCAGTACCATTGGTGTAAACCTCAGCCCCCTTACTCTCATAGGTTTGCATAGCCGCCTGTTAAACAAAAAAGAAAGAACATTTACTGTTTAATCTCACACAAGTTTAAACCTTCCTTTATGCAAATACAATCAGTTCACCTGGACAGATGAGATCCTTTTCACTCTGGCATAGCTGAGGTGAAAGCTTCTTGCTAATGTGCGCCAACAGCTCTGTTTCATTTGCAGTTTCAACATATGTTCAAGGTTGAAAATTAACCCAGCGTTAGAACACCTCATTAACTACGTGCAGTGATCTGGTCCACCAGGTTCATGTGGTCATGGAGACCACCAGTCTCATCAGGTGATCATCATCAACGAATAGCATTAATGTAAGGAAGCTAATTCTTCTTGGACAATCTTACAAAGTATTGTGTTTGAATGAATTTTCTATGTTTTGTATAGAAATCAAAGAAGCAGGAAATCCCTATCCTCGGAAGATTTCCATGCTACTTCCATGTGTCAACAGAAGATGATCTCTAGTCCAGGTCACTCTCAGCTAGGAGATGCATTTATTTTTAAAGGTATATGAGAAAGAGCTCCTCTGACAAATCAAGATAATGCTATTATTGAGGAATCACATTAAATATGTGTGTTTCCTGGGGAGTAAATTGGCATTCTGTGGATAGCACCCTGTGAATATTATAGAATAATGAATGCACACTATCAAAAAGGTTTATAAATTGATCACTAAACTGACATCAGAGACATGAGGACCTGCATCAGCACAAGATTTCTGCATGGAAATGACACATCAGCACTGCTTCAGCAAAAAAGTATATTATCTATCTTCCAACATCAGCACTACAATAAACCAATAAATGTCATTATCGCCTTCCTCCTCCTCGGCTATAACCTCAGCCCTAAAATACTGTGCAGAACAGCAGTTTGGTGTGTCACGCGGGCAGGAAGTTCTACTGTATGTCTCATGTATGCCCTCTTAATTAAAATGTGTGTTCTTGGTAAGATTTTTAACGTGTGTGTGTGTGTGTGTGTCTGCGTTCACATTATTTTGATTTGTGACTCGTCTGAAAAACTTAATAATCATTTAGTAAACTGTGCGCAATAAGACGATTTTAAAAATATTGGTTGTGGTCTAATGAGGCAAAACTAAGTAAATAATAATAATACAATTTTCCTATTTCTGTACTGAGACTTAAAGACTGTGAGTGAAGAGGTGGCTGAATGCAGGGGTCAGTCAGAAAGTCAGTTGTTTTTCTGTGCAACATGATAGTTATTTACCAGCCTCGTGCTGTTATATGTCCCGTGGCAAACAGATGAAATTACATCCTTTAAGGAAAGGAATCTGTACAGGGATTTTACCACATACATATATATCCTGAAACACCACTCACTGATATCTATCTCTGAAATCCAAACCCTTTTATTTATTTCTACTCCAAAACCTTTCCTTCTGGAGCTGCTACATAGACAACAGGAAATTAAATTTGTGAATCTGCATGTTTGTGATCTTATGATTGGTGTAAATGAACTTGATGAAAGTGCGTAAAGGTACCAGAAATTGTACCAGCTAGAAGAACAAATTAATTGTTTTTCCCCAATTTAGAGATTTTTGTGGGCTCATTATAGGCAGTAATAACTGTTATTCACAAACACTGGGTAGTTTTCCTCAAGGCGTGGAGCAGGAGACTTTATTTACAAAGCATTGACCCTCTGGATTGAGCAGGAAGGAAACTGACAAAGGTTCAATCTAAAGGTCAAACATTATCACTGTGATAATCTGCTTTAGCACAAAACAACTGAAGCTATCTGAAGACTATCGACATGTTTCTCGCATACAGCAGGAAACAGAGGGAGTATGTCTTACCACTAAATGCTAAAATATTTGTGCGATTAGATTTGGATTAGCACACACTATCAGATTAAAAGGTATTCATCTGGTTTATCACAATGTGTTCCAATCACTGTTAACGGTCAACACGTAACTGGAGTCGGGAAGCCCTCTCTCAAACTCGAATGCCAGTTTTGGGTGTGGAGAACAACAGGGCAGAGCAACAGGATATAAACAGCCGGATGGAAGGCAAAATGCATTCAGGAAAAAGCAGAGTGCTTCCTGTTCTGGACATTTGCTCATCTCATCTTAAGGTGGGTTTGGGTTTATCTGAACTAGTAGATCAAACGGAGTGTGATAGGTGCATTTCAGAAAGCCAATCTCTGGATAAGATGATATAGCCCATTGCTCTCCCTGCTTTTCTCCATATCGTGCCACGATCTAATATGATTGATTACATTGTAATGTCTTTTCTGATCTCTCTTGAGATGATTTGCCAAGAAATACCAAGAAATATTAATTATTAATAATTTCCACCTGTAGGATTAGGGTGATCTCTTGAAGGAACATAGTAGGAGATCAGTGTGGGTAATGGGCCTATTAGACGAACTCAGACTGGAAGAATTTGGATAATTTATACAGAAATAGCCAGAAGGGCTCTTGAAAACCAGTACTAAAGTAAGACATCCAGTCCTCCATCTCATGCTAGGTCTCATCTGACTCTTAACATTTGGACTTCTGTTTCATTTCAAGGCTGAGGTAGTGACAGTGAAATGTGTGCTCTACAATAACAAGTCGTCTAGTTGTCCTTGGGTTTTAATGCATGAATGACTGTCTGTGTAAGGCTGGTGCACAGAAAATGTGAAGTATTCGGAGGAGTCTCCTGAGGAGTATAGGCAGAACAACAACACTGAGTTGGAACTTGTACAGAGCAGAACAGGCCTACTCACTTTATTCATTTTCATTATCAAACTCAAAATAAATAATCCATAAGAGATTCAGCCAGATGTCATGTAAAATATACACTCATATACCACAATATGACTAACATTACACAGAGCAGTCTGCGCTGTGAGATAATAAACCAAGTGACCTCACTTAAAGACACTGCTTTCCCAAATAAGCATTGAACAGAAGAACACATTGGCAAGATTGTAGCTCAAGGCTACTGAACTGCAAACCGCTGATGTCAGGAAAGGAGTTTCCTCCCTTCCCCATTTCCCACAGTGCCTCAGTGCTGACTTTTCAGATTCAGAGAAGACGTTTAGAACAAATTGTTCCCTCAGTATTACTGGCTGCCAAACTGAGGCCTATCGGGTCCTCAGGAATTTAATCTGCAACTGTTTTAAGCACTGTGTGGTCATATATGCAAGGTGCTGCCAAGCTTAAAGGCAAAGTCGGTGGTTTCACAATGTAATCTGGCCTCTACGTGAAACCCAGTTTATGCCGAAAACAACAGCCTCTTACATTGTGATGTAGTAAACAAACTGCGTGGCCTCAGCTGACTGTTCACACTAATTCCTGATCAGCATCCCAGCAATACCGTTAGGCAGCATTACACATAAGTGTTCAAAATTCGACTAACATTAACTTTATTTTCTCTTTATTTTTATTACATAACACTGTCCCAGGAAATAAGTCTACTGATGTTACTTTAAGATGACTTTACTGCCACAGTTAAACAAGTTCACATGGCTATTATGGGGTTCTTTTAATATCATTTGTATTGCTCCATACCACTGGCTTACAGTCTAACGGTCTTATGACCACAGCTAGAAAGATGGACCATATGACATGTGATACAGCCTTTCCCCCCCATTTTTTCAAATGATTTCCATATGTA
>CM022491.1:14730966-14764811 GCA_011952105.1 Coreoperca whiteheadi
TACGTACGTACATACATACATACATACATACATACATACATACATACATACATACACACATACACACACACACATACATACATACATACACACATACATACATACATACATACATACATACATACACACATATATACATACATACATACATACATACATACATACATACATACATACATACATACATACATACATACACACACCACATACATACATACATACATACATACATACATACATACATACATAGATACATATGTACAGACGTACCTACGTACAGACATACAAATACATACATACGTACGTACATACATACATACATACATACACACACCACATACATACATACATACATACATACACACACACACATACACACACACACACACACACATACATACATACATATACACATACATACATACATACATACATACATACATACATACATACATACATACATACATACATACATACATACATACATATATATATATACATACAGAGATATTTGTTTGGCAATTTAACCCTACCGCTAGCTAGTATAATGCTGTTTCTATATTTTAGTCCATCATATTTTCTTTATTGCTGATCCATTCACTTATAATCCATCCACTTATGAGTGACTGGGGGGCGAAAAGAGAACTGCGTATACATGTGCCCTGATGTGTGGAGGTCCACAAGGATACTTCAATAAATACCATGGATGTGGGTAGGACCATAGGGAATACCTACGGTATGTACAGGGTCCAGAATGTTGTGCAATGCACCTGACGTGGTCATGTTGTTTGGGGGTCCTCCCCCATGAAAAGTTTATGTTATTTGACTAAAACTATGCATTTTCACATAATTTCAGATAGTTATCATAAAAATATTTATTTTGAAAAACATACAGGTTCTAGTTTTTAACATTACACTCAGACATTAGCATGGAAAAAGTGAAACAAATCTGCTCACTGATGAAGTAAGCATGATGTCCTAAGTAATCCTTCACATTTTTGTAAGTGATCGCATGTGCCATAACAAATAATAATAATCACAAAATAACAATGGTTAAACAAAGCTGAAGGGATTTGACCTGCAATTTGTTCATTCTCCCAAAGTCAGGGTGAAGCCACTAACCAGCTACAGGGGTGGGTATCATTATGACTGTATCTTTATCTTATCCATACTCTTATCGGCCGGGTTCTTCATCAATACTCTCACTGGTTCCTTATAATCGCTTTTTTATCATCATTTTTTTTAAAGAAGACATTTAGAACAGGATTAGAATGTATTTATATTTGAACTATAACCAAATAGTGTTTCTAGAGCAGCAACAGTAAAGTTCACAACGACACAGTCACTACATACACTCAGTAATATTTCAGTGGAAACAAATCTAAAATGTCAGTAAAATAAATAGCCTAATATTTTCTGACATCAAAATACTGAGCGAAGTTTAGAACTCAGACATCAGTCAGTGTATCAGTCCTTCCTCCATGTTTGATTGTATTTGTGTATGTATATTTATTTTTAGAGAAGAATTGCCTAACAATGAAACATGATTTGTCTTTAATCAAAGGCTTGTTGTATAGCCTACAACTTACATGGAGCCTATTTCTCACTTTACGCAGTTCGTGGACACCCCACGGAAAGCTTGAAATTCCCGAGGGTCTTTGAAGGCAGCATTACCGCAGCGTTCGCAGCAGGGTTGCACTGGCAGACTATGAGGAAGCAAAATAACGGAGTCCTGCTGACGTTGATCCCAGCAGCTGACTGTTATAAAACAGCGCGCCAGGCTGCAGTAGGATTGTCTGGGTGCTAATGTATATACAGTACTCGATCACATCATTTACTAATACATCGACAGACATCCTTGAGCCAATAGTGTTGCACGGATGTGTCTTTATAAATTGAATAACTGTAGGCTACGTGCGTGTTGTAGAAACGCCTCTCTGTAGGCCAATAGGCTAACACAGTACAGTTCAACAGTAGCACAGACTGCAGCCTCCAAGTTGAATCAACAGCTCTTTAAAACAGCTTCAACACAAACGGAAAATTCTAGCCCTCAAAGAGTGAGGATTGTTTGCAGTGTTGTTTTAAACTGCGTAAGTGCTCCTAATAGGCTAAACTGGCAACAATGTATGCCCGCAACGTCAGAAACACGCACATCCATAGACTATAAAAAAAATAAAACAATCATCCAATGTGTCCTAAACATCCGGGGATTGAGGTTTGGGAGCCGCGCATGTGCCAACACGCTCTCTCTGGTGTGTTACGAATGGCTGTGGTTAGTCTCTGCAACATTTAACCGAAGTTATATGAGGAACCATGCAGTGTTTAATAACTAATCTCGTACTTTCCCGGAATACTGAGACATTTCCTGAGATGAATGAGTTATTTTTATGAAAGTGGAGCGCTAAAGGAGAGAGGGGGGGGGGGGTTATTTTCCATGTGGCGGCGTCCACACCACTCGGGATCGAGGTTTTGGGTTTGTTCTCTTTCGTTGATCAGAACCTGTGTTTGCGCCCGGGATGTTGGGCACGTTGAATGGGATACTGCGACCTGCTGTGAAACAGGCTCAGCTGCTGTCTGGTGTCAGACTCGCACAGCTAACGTTACCACGGAGACACATTAAGGTGCAGGTCCGTGCGTGTGCTGCACGTTCAGCAACTTTACAGTTACGTGAAGACTGTCTTGGTGAGTTAAATTACCTTTAAACTCAATGCATACGTATCTGTGAGGCAAGACTCACTATTAACCCCTGCGCATGAAATCACCAGTGCTCAACTACGATGGGACGCCGATGCACTTCAATTACGTGTGGCTGCGGGATCACTGCCGCTCTGCCTCCTCATACAACTCCAAGACTAATCAGAGAAACCTGGACACCGGGAGTATAGATCTCACTATCCGTCCTGACCATACACGTGTGGAAGATGGCCATCTCGTCCTCACATGTGAGTCAGTTTCAAGTCAAGTAGTGATGGTGTGGAAATAACAGGGTGAGTTGCTGAGGTGGTCTGTCAGGCAAAGGGTGCCCAAAGTGGTTTTTAAAGCCTTTTCATTCTGACTGCACCTCAGAATAGATAATTTAAAAAAAAATCACCATAATGACACTGGCTGAATCACCAAATGGGTAAAGTGGGCAACTGCCCTCAGGCCCTGGACCCCCAGGGGCCCCAGTGTAACGTGGTGGTAATTTGATTAATTCTAAATTTGTTGAAAAAATACTACAATAGCAGCTAAGGCGGGTCCTGCAGTATTGCATAATGTTGTGGTCTTGTGTCAAACCTGGGGCCAGGTAGGTACTCCACTGTAGCGCTACTGGTTGTGGGTATAAAATGAAACTGTCAAGGATTCTGCTGTGTGCATTGTATTGTGCAAACAAGCATGTTTAGCAAATAATCTGGCTATGCATTTACAACACTTAAACAATTAATCGAAAATTGTTCTGCATGTTACTACTACGTTGTTATGCTCCATTGCACCTCTGACAGGACTGGGACATCACAGAATGTTATGATTGGCTGGGAGAAAGTTCCAGACTGAAATGCAATTTCTGAGAAAAAAACACACCCAGTGTTTTTAGTACTTAATAACAAAAGACAAAACCTCAGTGGGCGATAGAATCACATTTGGATACAGTCAAAGGTAATGCATTTGAGTAGATGTTGTAAGCATGGGCATCTATTCAAAAATATCACAACTTGTTACATGAATAATAAAACCTATTTCCCTTACAAAATGTCTTACAATCAATGTCTTTTAGAAATCATTGCATCACAAAAAGAAAAGCATTTTCATTGAGCAGGCAAAAGTTTTGAGAACATACACACCAAGAAAACTAATTCATAAATTATTAAATAAAGGCAGTAACAACATGTAATCTGAGGTCAATCATTTACTTTTAGTGAACCAATAAATTGCATCTAGCAATATTAAGTTAAACACAACACATAAGAAAGAGAATATAGCTATATATGTAAAGTTCTCTCCACAGGCAAAGGTGCAATGGACTTTAACCTCTGTGATGATGGTGTTTCATTGTGTAAATAATCGCTCTTTTGTCAGGTAATCCTTAGGGTGTGGTCAGGGCAGTTTCAGGTCGTATGCCATAAAAAAGACAGTCACATTTAAAAGCTGGATTTAGATATCAACCTCTCTGAGACCAGTGTCTTGCAACATCTTTAACCAACTGGCACAGTAAACATTTGGCTTTAACAGACATTGTCACATAAAAAGATTAGACCAAGAAATAGATTTGCTGCTCATGTAACATAGCACATGGACACATCAAAGCTACCAGTAGTTGGACACAATGAAAAAGTCATGGTTTCAAACTCAAATAGTTACTTGTGCTATTGTGTTCAGCAAAGCTGTTGAACATATTTCTATTTTAGGAAACGTAATCCCACCCAAGTAGTGTCTTGGCCAAAAGGCAGATGATTGGTTGTTATACTCTTGGGTCTGCTTTGCAGTTGTAATAGAGCTGAGGAAAACTATGCGCTTCTCCTTTCACATCATAACATTTACTGACAGGATGCAGGAAGATTTCTCTCCCACTTCAATACTGCCTTTCTAAGAAGCTTTGTTGATGCTCACCCTCCACCTAACCACCCACGTGGAGCAGACCTCCAAGCCATCACCCTGAGCTGTTGCCCAGAGGGCCCAGCAGGCGAAGTTGAACTAGTTTAACCGGCACCAACCCCCGACTAGCAGGAGCCATCCCTTATTCTGTCTCCAGTAGCAGCCTACTCCTGCACACAAAGGGGAAAAAGCCAGGTGGGATTTAATTGCCTCCTTTTGGAGTAAGAGGAATAAACGGTCCCACAGCAGCCAGGTGTGGAAAAGCACGCAGGTGTTGCAGTGTCCCTTAGCAGTGAAATCTGTAGGAGCCCTCACCCTCACATTCCCCCTGCCTTGTGACTACGCAGCGTTAATCTCTGTGTCCCCTCAGCACAGCTTGGGCGTGAGCAGGAAGATATTTATAATGCTGGAACATTCAGTTTTTAAAATTAAGAGCACAATACATACAAGGAGTGCCATCGTTTCAGGCTTTTAATACCATAGCAGTGCAGTCAGAGTCTGGCAGCTCGTAGAGATGCCCAAGCTGTCTCTGTGTGTGCATCTCTCTGGATCATGCTGCTCATGGTTGTCCTAAAGACTGATGCCTCCCTGTGGGCTCCACGTGGATGGTGGACTGTCACACTGCTTCTATGTATGCACAAGAGTGGCACTGAACCTTACATAAACTGACACATGGGGACCCGCCAGCCCCAAGACAGTTGATGATGCATGCGGTCCGGTAGGCATACTGGCACTTGTGCCTCTCCCTGTTAGTGGTGCATATTCAAGGTCAGCTGAGTCTGGGTATGCACATCCTATCCATGAACATTAGCCCTCACAGACTTGCTCTGCTAAATGCTC
Organism: Coreoperca whiteheadi; assembly: GCA_011952105.1. NCBI lineage: Eukaryota > Metazoa > Chordata > Actinopteri > Centrarchiformes > Sinipercidae > Coreoperca > Coreoperca whiteheadi. The sequence continues at coordinate 14,736,379 of CM022491.1, forward strand.
AATCTCAATGGTGCCACGGCTGATATACTGCAGTACAGAGGTTATTCTGAGTTCTTCTCTTTAAATTTCTGTTCATGCACGTTGTGTAATTGAGATAAAACACTATAAAATGGTCCCCAACACTGAACTCAGTTTAGCTAAACTCAGCCATCATTATACTTAACAGGTCCAGCAGTTGGATCCAGAGAAAATTACATAGTAAAATGCATAGTATTTAATGCAATTTTCCATGAATTGCACCTAATAACAATGTGTTCCATTTCTGTATCCCAGGGCCTGGTGGTCATGTGACAAAGTACAGCCTTAGCTGGCTCGCTGAAAACAGCTATGAAGGAATGAAGCAAAGCTCCGTCCAGCCACACATCCTTTGGAATTCAGACATCTATAAAAATGCAAACATACCGTCTGCCAAATGGGACACGTTTATGAGCTGCGATGGTGAAGTAAAGAAGTTTCTTCAAAACTATCTTCTGTATGGGATCGCTTTTGTAGATGATGTCCCAGCTACAGTTGAGGCCACAGAGGCAGTTTCCCAGAGGGTCAGTCTTATCAGGTACTAAGTGGTTCTTTTTGGCCTATGCTACAGTGAAGCGCTGTCTCCTACAGATTACATTCTGCATTAGCGATTTGCTTTCAATGGCAACATTCACGGGAAATGCAGAAGATGTTCAGCGCTGTCCACTTATTTCTAATCAACCTGTGTTTTGTATGTTGCTGATCCACAAGGGAGACTACATACGGAAGAATGTGGTGTTTTACTTCCGATTTTTCCAGAGGAGACACTGCCTACAGCCAGCTGGCCCTGGACCGACACACTGACACCTCATACTTTCAGGAACCATGTGGGTAGGTGCAGCAGAGATGGATATGGGATTTCAAAACAGTCCCAATACTATGGAAGTGAAAGGATAATCCATAGGGCTCAGTGTCAACAGTTTTCATCATACTGAGTTTTCCTTTTGATACATCTTAAATGAAACCCAAGAAATTCTGCATTTTTTGGAGTTTTTCTAGCAAACCGTGCAGTAGCTTTAAAAACCAATACGTTGATTTGATCACATTCTAACTTGATAGCGCTGATTGTTGTTGCAGAATCCAAGTTTTCCACTGCCTCAAGCATGAAGGAACTGGGGGAAGGACACTACTTGTGGATGGGTTCTACGCCGCTGAAAAATTACGCCAGCAGTCTCCTGAAAACTTTGAGCTGCTTGCCCATGTGCCCATCAGGCACGAGTACATTGAAAACACAGACAACCACCGAAACCACATGACAGGCATCGGCCCTGTGCTCAACGTCTATCCGTGGAACAATGAAATGTACTTGATTCGGTACGTCCAGTGTATTATTTCTCTTATGCATCATTGTATACACATTTGTATCAATTGTAATTCACCATGGCGTACTGTATTCTTTACATTCTGTGGCGTGGTACAGTGTCAGGCTACACAAAATATGTTGGATTTTAATATAGAGGTTCAATTATTTTACCTTTGAGCTTTATACTGGCTACTACTTATGTTTCGTTTTTAAAGGAATATTCTGTAGTTTTAAAGGTATGATGAAATGTTTTAAACTTCAAATCAACAACAAGATTGTTGCATCTTTTTTTCAACAGATACAACAACTATGACCGATCAGTGATAAACACAATCCCCCATGACCTCGTACAGCGATGGTATGTGGCACATCGAGAGTTGACGACAGAACTAGAGCGGCCAGAGAACGAGCTGTGGGTGAAACTTAATCCAGGGAAAGTAAGACAGCTACACTTTGTAAAGAGGGTGCCACTAAATCACGCCAGAAATATTGTTTTTTTTAATAAATGCTTTTTCAGAATTGAAAAGTAAGCGGAAGATACAAATGTAAGTGTATTTCAGTGTAATCTAAGGATTTTACCCTCTCTTGTCTTCACGAGGTGATTTTCATTGACAACTGGCGTGTCATGCATGGGAGGGAGTCTTTCACGGGCCTGAGGCAGCTCTGTGGATGCTATCTGACCAGAGACGACGTCCTCAGCACTGCACGCTGCTTCGGTCTGCAGGCGTGATCCTGGACATGAAGCTCCCTTCACTTCTGTCCCTTATCGGTTTAATTAAATTTGCTCTGAAAGTCTTCTTTCTTCTCACCTCTAGTGCATTTTGTATTTTACTAATCTTTGTTCATTATTTTGTAATTGATGTTTGTTGATTTCATATGATCACATGAAATGGTGTAATGGAGAATGGGAGTGCACAAAATGCATGAAGGATTTAGTAATATTACTAAGAGAGTATCATTACAGTAAGTTACAGCTAATTAGCACTAAACACAAAGTACAGCTGAGGCTGATGGGAATGTCAGTAGTTTTTCAAGTACTTTGAGTTGATGATGGCACTTGATGAAAATAATGAGCAAAATGTTAGTTATATGACAGAAAGCTGCATCCAGAGTCCCAAGAGTTCAATTACACTAGAATTATTGTATTTTTGTGAGGTATGTGCATTCAAAATGTGTGTGTGTGTGTGTGTAGTAAATTGCACCTCTCAGTCTAAATGCAAACTCATTTTAACGTGATGATTTTTTGAATCACTGTTAAAAGCCTATCTGCAGATAGAATGCCGTCATTAGATAAGAATGTGTTTGCTGACGTGCTTTCTTATTTACAAATTCATTAATTTGTCTTTCAATTGGCGGACTAAAAATGTACTTCAAATTCTGAAGCCAGTGTACAAAGGAACAAATGAGCCACTTTGTTTAGATGTATATGGAAATTATTTTTGGAAATTCCACATTTAATTTACTTATTTTCACAAAATGTATTGTTACATTTTTTTCAAAATCACAATTTTCATCTTCATTTCTGTATGTTTCTACCTCCTAATTGTAAAACCATCACAGAGGCCAGGGGCAAGGCTCAGCCATGTTCATAATTACAAAAATAATGTGCCCTAAGTGGGTTAAGATGGTTGAGTTCACACGGATTTCTTGGTCAGGTGATGATGTGTGTGGTAAGTGCCTGACAAGCTCTGTTCTTAGCTAAGGTGTAACCTTTGTAAGACTAATTGAAAGTGAGGTGGTGTAAGTAGACTCCTCATTTGGCTTGAACAAGGTGTCAAGCAGCTAAGTTAAAGGAAACTTATTAAAGGTCTCTGTTCTGCCTCCACACTTGCCAGATAATCATACATTTGATAATACTAGATTAACTTTGGCAGAGGTAGTCAGGTTTGTTTTCATTAAATGTATGGAATTGGTTGTGCCTAAGAAGAAGAAACTGTTTGATATTTGCTTTCATTAATGGGGAAGTCATGTTGACGTAACTCCATAGTGGAAGATATCCATACTTCATCTGCAGCTGTTAATAGAGTTGGTGATAAAACCAATCACCCAGTGATGACTGGCTTTTACTTTTATCCCTGGAATAAAATAATTCAAGTTGTCCACTGTCCTCCTAACCACTTATAAATGAAAATCTGCAATCAGAAGATTACACGTGCACGAGTCTATTCTTGATGTATACAAGTAGGATCTCTGTATAGTTCAAAAGTTGATCCTTATCTAAGAAGATAAGGGTTAACATGAGGTCAGAAATTAAATCTTGTCGTCAGGTCACAAAGAGTTCCACTGGTTTCTCCCCCTGTGAGCAGTTGAATAGAGGGAGTTTATGAGGAACAGATGTCTACTGTACAGTGGCTGTGTGACTCCTGGTCTGCTAGAACATACAGAGGAACCATGTAAACAAGGCCAGATTGTAGAACCAATGAGATCAGGTTTGAAAATTCAAACCTATAAAGACAAGATAGTGCTGCTGGTGAAAATAGACTCGTGAGTATACAGTGCACTATAAGGCAGGCCCTGTTTTATTCTTGCCTTAAATAAGATTTGATGTTATCAATCCCTCACAATACTAAAGAAAGAAAGCCACCAAAACCCATATGATGAATCTTCATGGCGATCTCAGGGACTAACCTGACCGAAGCTTGAGTTACAGTGCGAGGCTCCAATCTAAATTTGCTGCCCTCTAGATGAAACTTGATATTATCAATTGTGGTCACACTGGAAGAACTACATGACTCAGAAAACACAATATTTTATTTAATCAGGATCTTTGAACGTTATTACATAAAATACTCAAACTGTTTGACAATTTATATTACCAAAGATCAACTAAAGATCGATCTGGGTGCCCATTGTAATATTCATTAACTGGTAAAAAAAAAGATTCAGTAGTTGTAATACTAAAGATAATTTATCGTTTAAAAGACTACATTTTAATGTATGCTTTTATCATTGGGTTTTAAAACACACTAATGTCTTATATTTAAAAGAAGGTAATCATAAAAGACAAAAACATGGATTTAGCCTGTTGCTTCTCTCAGTTATCATTTGCATGATACAGACTCTGGTCAACACACCATGGTTTATATGCATACTAACTATGAGACGTAAAACAAACTAAAGCACTACTAATTAGCAAATTTCAAGTAAAAAAAATGGCACACAAAAAAAGCTGTTAAAGATTGAATTGATGGTAAGCATTGTAGTATATTCAGAAAACCTGTAACAAAATTCTACTTAAAACATGAACATGAGCTCCATCATATTGATTATATTTGAGAATGACTTATGTTAGAGACTAAACATCTGGGACATCCTGTTATTCAGAATAGTGACGTTGCTCCAGTTGATTTCAACAGGCCTTTTCAGGCTTGTGGCTCATCTCCCTCAGCATGGAGGTTGCTGGCTGTGGTTGCCACGGGAACGCTTTCAGAGGCTTCCTGGGCCTGAGGAGGGCTCCTCCTAGTGGGCAGAGAGAGAGAGAGAGAGTTAATGTTGCACACTGAAATTGGACATGACATGATGAAATGCAACATTAGGAATCCAAAGTCTCACTTCATCTCGTTGGCCTCGGATACTTTGACCGCTTTGTATTTGTGCTTCTTCACAGTGTGAGCGATGAACCACACGACCAGGATGATTAGGACACACCCGAGCAACGCGCCGATCACCGCACCAGCAATCACTCCATCTCTCACTTCTACACAAACATTAGTTTTTATATGCGTGAATGATTGTAATGTTTTTGTTGGTGTACATTTTTGTATGTATTCTCCAAAACAAAAATATGAACATACCGTGACTCAGCTCTATAGTGCAAGTTGAAAATCCCACCACATTTGTAGCGTTACACTGGTACTCTCCAAACTCAAACTGGGATATGTTTCTGATTTCCAGTATTCCAGTTTCGGTCGCTGAGGAAAGTGTGCACATGTTTATAAAAGGATGAGTGTGCGCATGTTAACAAGAATCACAAATACACACTCACTTCTTCCCAGTACAGGCCTCCTTGTCTTAGTCTGATCCAGTCTGATCCAGGTGTATGTCGGGGTCGGGCTCCCACTCTCACTGTGGCAAGTCAGAGTGACCAGGTGGCCCGATTCCACATCACCGTGGACGGAGCAATACGGAGCAGAGGGCCTCTCTGACAGACCACAAGGAGGATGCATGATTAGGAGACTTTATATTTAGTCCACTAAATCTTCTTGACATTATTATGAAGCACATGCTCACTGAGTAGAGATCATTGTTATTTTTCATACTATTTCAGCAAGCGGTTAATTGGACTGAATTGATCAGCGTTCCTGAGGGGGTTGATAATAGAATTTGTGTCACACTCGTGGAGCTCTAAGTCTGATGCCAGTTGAACATTTCTGTATACAATTGAGTCAAATTTCAAAACACTAGTGGTCAACATCTTGATATGTGTTTTTGACACAGCGTGACCAATTACAATATGTGATGAGACTTATTTGGAACATACTATGTATTACAAGTTGTCAGATCCTTTATTTAAGTAAAAGAACCAATACACAATGAAAATACAAAAAAGAAGTCCTGGATTCAAAATCCTACATAAGTAAAAGTACAAAAATATCATCACCAAAATGTACTCATTCTGCTGAAAAATGTCCCTTGTCAGTGATATATTATTTGACATGGCATTATTAGTTCAATGTTTAAACAGCATTTTACTATTTAAAGAAGAAGTTGAAAGGGGAAGTCACTCTTTGGTGAAACTGTTAACTCAGACATCTGAAGGGGTCACAAGCCAAAATCGTCGCGAACCACTGGTTTAATCTTTAATAATGCCTTGTATTTTATAAGCTTTAATATATGTTAAGTCTTAATATAAAAAATGAGTAGTAACTATATCTGTCAGATAAATGTAGTGAAGCAAAGACTACAATATTTTCCTCTGGAATGTAGAGGAATAGAAGCATAAAGTAGCATAAAATATAAAAACTCTAATAATAATAATAGTAAGTAAAGTACAGTACTTGAGTATATGTGCTTAGTTACTTTGCACCACTGCTAAGATTTACTTATGCTATCCTGTATGTTGATTACAATCCAACAGTTTCTGCTAAGCATTTTGATTGGTCAAATACTAAATCAATGAGGTTTATAAGGCTGCCAGCTGATGTGTATTTCTGTTTATTTGTTAACTGTAGTGTCTATATCACAGCAATCCTTTTAGACAGCACACACATGTTGACACAACTGAAGAATTATTGCTATAATGAAAGATAGGAGCTGCACTGGAAACTGTATGTTGTTGTAATGGCAGGTTATTTTACTACTAACAATGCTTTGCTTATTCAAAACAGGTCGTGAATGCCACATCAAAGAAGAGAAAAGATAACGTATAAATCTGTGTGTCGTACAGATTGGAGTTTGTTAAAATGGCGAATCCTTAGCTAATCAAACATGTGTCGGTCCATTAGTCATCATGAAACAGGACGTGTGTTGGGAGTGGCCTCACAACTCTCTGCTCCTGAGTTGAGACTGAGACCTTACTGTATATTTCATGGTGCCTGCTTTTCAGTATATTGATTGGACAGTTCTGCTAAAACATCTTTAAAGTGAAATAACTATATTTTTTTTATATATCTATTGTGTTTTCACAATAGGGGTAAAGCTTACACACTTATTGGTAATTTATGACAGACTGCTCACGTTCTTAAAAATATTACCATCATTCTATTCCACATTAAACGATGGTGAAAATCATCTTTGATCCCACGATGAGCAGCATGAGAACTGCCATTCATATTCATACAGCACTTTAGTGTGCATCACATTCAGTATGAAACTGTCCTGCAAACATTTTCATAAAGCCCAAGGTTATGAAATACAACAAATGACTGTGTGGTTAGCATGCAGCAGATGCTGATATATATTCTGTATGCAGTACAGGGATGCAGTCACAGTCCTACTCTAATTTCCAACACTGACAATAAGCAGACTGCCGCAGTAACCATGGAAACTATGAGGATACTGAGGCTTGCAAGGTTGTCCCTGGTAACTCAGTGAATGAGAGGATTCAAATTGAATGTAATTCCCTAATCACACTATGCAGGGACACTATTTTAATAGATTTGGTAATGTAACAGCACTGGTAATAGATGTAGTTTTCACAGATGGGGAACTCAAAATATTTTAATGAAACAAAAGTACTCTTGCTTTGTTTAAATTTTAACTAGAGCAATTCACACTTGAATTTTATGTAAAAAAAAAAAAAAAGTAGCTCACTTAGATATGACTGACGCAGCCCTACATTCACATGAAAAATAGTGACAGAGAGGAAAAGGCAAACGAGGAAGCAGAGTAATTACAATGGGATCAAAAGTTAAATATACAACTTTACATCAAAAATAAAACTTGAGACCAGAAACTTAAAAGAGACTGATGTTGTGCTTCGGCTCTCCCCTTTTAGGTAGCCGCACCCTTATGAGCGGGGGGAAAATGGCCGAAGTACCAGCACAAGGTTCAGATAAGGGTTTTTTCCTTTTCTCTTTTCTCTTAGTAGCTGTTTGAAACAGCACCAGCAGCTCATACTGTCAGACTACTGTCCACGTGTGAATGCAGAGAGGTTTGAAAGCAGAAGATCACAGCACCCTGCAGACACAAAAATGATCAGCTACTCTGGATTTCTCTCATAATGCAAATGTTCAGCCGATACTGCTAATGGGTGTGGTCCAGGTAGTATGAAATCCCCTACACACCCAGTGTATACTCTCACAGTGTTTTTGATTATTTTGACTGATTAGACCTGTTCTCAGTACTGTATGGATTTGTAATAATAATTATTATATACTTTCTTACTCTTACTCGATTAGTTATTTTGTTGACTACTTTTACACAAAAACAGCCTTTTTACACCATCTGGAGTTAACAGAACTTACCAAGAACTTTTACAATGATATTGGCCTGTGACTGTCCGTCCACATCAGGAAAGTTGTGAACCTCACAGGTGTAGACTCCAGCATCTGATGGTTGCATGTTGCTTATTACTACTGAGGCGTTTTTGGTCGTGCCTGGAGAAGAGGGAGGCTGAAGCCTGTCCTCATAAGATCTTGTAGTGACATCCTTTCCTGATTGAAAGTAATACACCTGAAAGCAAATGGCAACAAGTTAGACTGTCTGACACAATAAAGACACTTTACTAATGTTTCTGTATACTGTTACGTTATTTCATAGTAGTATCATGCAGAGAATGAACTCCAACAAACAAATCTAAAGTGATTCAAAGTTGGGTAATTAAAGTACCATTGTTACAATTTATAGATATACTGCAGATACTCAATGACACTCAAATTCACCGTGGAGTTGTGCTTTACTCATAGTTTGGCAATGTTTTAATGTCATGCTAGGTATCATGTACATGTTTTTAAAAGCATTTTCAAAACAGTATGAAATAGTAGTAATACATTCAGTATGTCCTTGACTTAGTACATGTAAAATAAAAACAAACTACAAGTTGTCCCCAGGGCCTAAATGAATTACTTTCAGTGTAATTATGTTCAATGGGCATTATCATTTTATTCAAAAAGTAACTTGATTTACCTCAGATTGTTAATTAAACATTAGTCGTCCTGTTAATCCAATTTAAAACTCTGATAATCATCATACTCATTAATACCTGCAATCATTCCGAATGTTTTTTTTAATTAAATCTACTTTAATCTCATTTCTCAATCACAGGCTTTGTTGTCTGAGTGAGGTGTGTCTGCTAATAGTTAGGTGGCATACTGAAAAAAGGCGCTAACCTGTGTTCGTGAGTGCGCAACGGATGTGTTTTTGGTGACCTTTCAAGCTTTGTAATGGAGATAAATGCTGAGTTCTTTTATTAGATTCCACCCAGTGTAAAATCAACTAGACTGTTGTATTTCATCAATTAAGTTAAAGCAGTGATTTTGTCCTGCATTTGCAAACTTGAAAGAAACACAAAATGACTGATGCCTTTACCATATCACTCAAAGCACTGTGTATTCATTAAACAAACACTGTGAGCTACCGGACTTAAACCAAATGTAGAGAGAGAAGGGTTGCTTTTGTGCTCAAAAATTGTAATTGGAAATTTTCTTATACTCACTTGTTACCAGTGAAGGAAGTCTCTAAACCTATTGTTACAGTATCGAACATGCTACCATCTCAGTTGATAATACTAAAACAAACTCAACAAACAAAAGTGCCTCATTTGGTGCAAAGCTCTGATCTGAGCAGCAGTGTGTATCTACCTGCTGTGGCGTAATGGAGGAAGATGAAATAAAATCCCACTGGATGGTAAGGCCGGTGGTCTGCTCAATGGTCACAAACATACATTGGAGTAGAACACTTCCACCCCTTGTTACGTTGACATATTTCTGCGGAGTCGTGACTGTGATCAGTTGAACACATCCTACAAAATAACAGGTTTGTCAGGTTTCAAGTTTAATGCAAAACCAAACATTCTTTACTTAAAGCACTGTGTAATTCACACAATACACATAAAGAAAAACTCCACACAACACAGAATTACAAGAGAAGGAAGCAGAAATGTAGTTACCTATTATGCTTATAAGCACCAACAAGCGCAGCGTGGAGCACATCTTCACAGAATGTTGGAGTACACTCGCAGAGTTTCTTAACCACTGATCTTTCCGCAGTCTGAGCGCTGACTCTTGCAAGCAGCACCGGAAGAGAGGATAAAAACCTTACAGTATCATAGACAAGGTTACACTATGCTTGGTAATGGACTGGCTGATACTGTGCGTGTTGATAACACAATGTTTGCATATCCATGTTTGCCAGACTGGGTGTGTATACGCTGTTTTTTTAAAAAAAAAACGTTGATTTAGCCGTTAATTTTGAAAAGGGGGCCGATGAAAACGAGAATTGATGGGGAAAAAAACATAACTGTTTATGAACTTTATGAATAACTGAGTAAATAGTGCAGCCTCTTGTGTGTGTTTGAGGTTGCTGACTTTAACTGGCAGGTTAGGACCACAGTGTGTTGTGACACTGATGGTTAATTCATTTTTCAGTACTTTGGCAGTAGTTTCACTACAGCTCATCACTCCATCCTCCTTGTCTTGTAAGTCATTCTGGGTCAGGGCTTCTGGCGAAGGAATTAATGTAATTTAATCTCCACCTGGCCTTTATCGCTTGCCTCAAGGAAGTGTAAGCCAAGGCACTGCAACATGGTGCTTATCATTGGGGAGTTCACTCCCTGGTGCTGCATACTAAATAATGGCAATTTCACCTTTGTCGTTTTCGCTCACACAGCGTAGAGCACAATGCTAGCGGAAAGAGACAGTGAATCACACATGATTAATTGTCTATAATTACCAGAAGCTGACATAAGTGATTAACAATGTGAAAAATGTTGATCAGGGGTGACTGGAGGGGTGAGGGAGGGAGGGGGTGGATAATGTGGGAAGTGGAGGGAGGCGTGTAGAGCTCATTATCCAGAAGACAGTTACGTGATAGGTTGGGAAGTGAGATGATCTTAGTGTCTTAAGACTTTGTCTGAACAGAACAACATGTGTTGGCAGCTGTGTGTTGGGCAGAACTGTACGGTGCAACAACAAGCGGCTGTCTTTAAATAAATGAAATCAACAGCGTGACTCATAACCACCTCATCTGAATCCAAGACTAAAAAACATTTATGAAGAATAGATTTGCCAGCATGGAGTAAATAAGTGATAAGAGCAGGATGCATGAATGTTGCATTTTGTTCTTATTCCATAAAGCCAAGTGGGAAAGCCAAAAAGAATGAATAAAATAATGCCATAAATAATGCACACATTAACTTTTGGAAATGCTGATTTTCCATTTTGACATAAAAAACAATAAATGGTCCACTGTTATATGGTTCCCTTTTTCTTTCAGGGTAGTTCATACTTCTGATCTTGGGACAGTATATTGATGTCTATTTCTTATATTCCAAAAAATTTAAAGAAAACCATTTAAAAAATTTAAAAACCTATTGAACACGTCAGTGTACTTTCTGTGAATGATTGTGAGGTTTCTTTACAAAAATCAGCCACTGCATTTTTGCCATTTTGTGCGCATGGCTTGATTTCCTATTTATCTTTCCTATCTTTAAATGCTTAGTGGAACTTATGTGTTAACACTAGGACTACAGCCAAGATAGTAACTCTGAGATTGTACTGTGTGGCTTTGATCTAACTGCTAACGCCAACATGCTATAATGTTCATAGTGAAAATGTTGAGGTTTAGCAGGTATAATGTTTTCCATGTTCACCATCTTATATTAGCGTGGTAGCATGCTAATATTTGAAATAGTTGGGCTAGAGGAAAAGTCAGGGAATCAAAGTCACTAAGATTGAATATCTAGGCACCATGGATATTTGTTCCAAGGGTAATGGTAATCCACCCATTAGTTGTTGAGATATTTCACTTAACACCAAAAATGTTAACCTCGTGCTGGCATTAGAAGAAAGGTCCTACCATGTTGCTAGTATGGTTAAAACATTTGCTTAGAATTTCTGTAATAACAAATAATCTAGAAATTGTACAGTAGATTGTTGCCATTCTCTGATTGATTCACCTCTTATCACTACCCTTAATTATATTCTGATCACAAACCTAGAGAGCTGTCTGACAGTGAAATGAAGGTTGATTTGACATTAAAACAACATATATTAAATATTTATCGATTCATTATTGTAGTAATGTATTCATTTACATAGTGTATTTGGTATAGTATGGTTTGGTTGTGATACTGCAATTGCTGTTGCTATTAAGGAAGGCAGGGATGTAGTACAGAAGTTTGCCAGCAGATGACAGGCCAGGCTCTTAGATGTTGAGTGTTTCTGTGTGTGTGTGTGTGTGTGTGTGTGTGTGTGTGTGTGTGTGTGTGTGTGTGTTGAGAGATGCAGGGATACAGCCGGTGGCAACACAACCAAGAGCGCCACACTCTGGCCTCAGCAGGCACCACTCCTGCTCACCCGCCTCTCTTGCTCTCTTGGAAAAAAAACATATACGCTGGACATTTAGCACGATTTCACTTATTCTCCCTACAGGTACCAAGAAACCACTTCAGATGTTCTTCTCCTCCACAGTCTCAGGGTCTGAAACAAAGCCACTGCATACTGCTGTCTTTATATAGAGGCTACAGTGGCCACTCAGGTGTGCTGATAGCAGAAGATACCATGTTGTACTGGGTCATAAGTGATGTTAGCTTACTGAGGAAAGGGTCAAAATTGTGGGCTTATTTAAGGTATCTGACGGGGAAGTGGGGAATTGTATAATTAGCTGTACTCAGTTCAGGTAAAAACTGTCAGTAGAAGGGCAGATTAGGTAAAATGGCAGATGAGAAAAAACTGATAGTCAGTAAGGTGTTGATGGAAGAGATGCGTTTTTTAAATATGGCTACAGAATCTGCTGATCTTGTAGGAGCAGGCAGATCATTCTACCAATGTGGAGCGGATACAGAGAAGGTGCGCGAGAGTGATTTTTTTTCCTTTTTGGCATGGTACCACCAGATGTTGTTCCTTTGCAGAGCGCAGGGATCTGGCAGGAACATAGGTCTGTATTAGCGAATGAAGATATGATGCTGCAGGACCAATGGTCGTCTTGTAGGCCAAGAGCATCGCTTTGAACTTGATGCGGGCGACAACAGAGAGCCAGAATAACCTAATGCGAGGAGTTACGTGCGCTCTCTTCGGTTCATTGAAGAACACTCTTGCCGCTGCATTCTGGATCATCTGCAGAGGTTTGGTTGTGCAAGCAGGGAGTCCAGCCAGTAGCGCATTGCAATAGTCCAGTTTGGACAAGACAAGACCCAGGACTAGGACTTGTGTCGACTGCTCAGATAGGAAAGGCTGATTTTCCTAATGTTGTAAAGGATGAATTTACAGGACCGGGTGATGCTGGCAACATGATCAAAAATTACCACCCCCAGATTTCTGGCCATGCTGGACGGTGTAACGGTCGATGAGCCTAGTTGAATGGAGAGATTATGGTGAGTCTTTGAGTTGGCCAGGATCACAAGCAGTTCGGTTTTTTGAGGTTCAGCTGCAGGTGATGGTCTTTCGTCCAAAGCAAGATGTCACTCAGGCATGCCGAGATGCGAGCAGAGACAGTTGAATCGTCAGGTTGAAATGACAAGTGTAGTTGTCTGTCATCCGCATAGCAGTGATCGGAAAAGCCATGCTTCTGAATGACCGAGCCGAGGGATGTCATGTATATGCCAAGCACTGAGCCCTGTGGCACCCCTGTATTGAGATGTTGGGACTCAGAGACCTCCTCTCTCCAGGATTCTCTGAATGACCTACCCGAGAGGTACGATTTTAACCATTGCAACGCGATTCCAGAGACACCAATAGCACATAGAGAGGACAGGAGGATGTGGTGATTAACTGTGTCAAATACAGCAGACAGATCCAGTAAGAGGAGTACAGATGACTTGGATGCTGCCTTTGCCAGTCTCAGGGCTTAAACGACTGAGAGCAGTGCGGTCTCTGTGGAATGGCCGCTCTTGAAACCAGAGTGATTGGGGTACAAGAGGTTGTTCTGTGTAAGAAAGGAGGAGAGCTGGTTAAACACAACTCGCTCCAGAGCTTTGACAATGAAGGGAAGGAGGGAAACCGGTCTGTAGTTTTCTAATAGTGTAGGATTGAAAGTGGCTTTCTTCAGTAGCAGTGTGATGCAGGCTTCTTTGAAAGCTGTGGGGAATGACCCAGTGGTGAGAGATGAGTTGATGATGTGGGCCAGGGACAACAGACGGAGAGATGGCCTGAAGATGGGTGGGAATGGGATCCAGCGGGCAGGTGGTAGGTTGGTTAGAATAATTGACCTTGGAAACATCTGCTTCAGATAGAGGAGAGAAAGAGGGGAGCAGACACGTATCCGGAATGTGCGCAAGTTCAACAGGTGGTGGGGCAGAGAACTGACTGCTGATGGCGGTTGTTTTCTTTCTGACGTGTGCAGTGGGGTGACCTGAGTGTGATGAGTGGAGCAGTACCGTGTGTAGATAAGATCTAGTTGATTACCAGACTTGTGGGTTGCTGATGTGGAAACCCGCTTGAGGTCAAATGATGCAGCCAGGTTGTTGAGGTCCGCAACCTGTGGCTTTGCAAGGTGGATGTTGAAGTCTCCAAGTACCACAAGAGGAGTACCATCCTCAGGGAAGGATGAAAGAAGCACATCCAACTCCTCCAAGAAATGTCCAAGCTGACCTGGGGGGCGATAGATGACTACAAAGTGACTTTTAACAGGGTGAGTGATATTAACAGTATGAAACTCGAAGGAGCTGTTGTCACACAAGGGTGCTAGCTGTTTGAACTTCCAGTCATTAGGGATAAGCAGGCCAGTTCCACCACCCTTTCTTGCGATGCGAGGACTGTGGGAGAAAGTGTGATTATGGGAGAGGGCTGCGGGAGTGGCGGAATCCTCTGGTTTCTGTAAGTGCTAAAATTGAAAGACCAGAATGTTTAACAAAAGCTGTAATGAAATCAGCTTTGTTCACATCAGACTGGCAGTTCCACAAGCCTATTGGGAAATTAGAAGGGGCAGTTGTGGACAGTGATATAACATGCAGATTATGAACATTGCGTCGCCTTTGGCATGATACAGAAGATTTTCGTGTTGTTTTGACAAAAGGGATTTGAAAACACATTGCATAAGAGCAGAAAAGGAAATATGCAAGAAAAAGTTAATAGCAATAAAGGATTAATTAAAAAGTGCGAACAATTAGTACAAGAAAGTTCAGTACTCAAGTGCCCTGTCGTTGAGTCCCTGCTCGGTGGAGGTGATCGTCTTCACTCGATGAGGGCTACCACGACTGCTGCCGCGGTGATTATTCACACTTAAATACCTGTCTGATTCAAGTGATCGAATTCAGCAGGACACGCCTCGGGTGACACGCAAACAAATCATGAGAAACAACCGATACTAAACGCAATTATGCCAAGTGACAAAACGCTGGTGAGCACAGCGTTTTCTTAGCAGTAATACTGCACTAAACTAAAAAAGACAGGAATCAAACACACTTACAGTTCTGTAGGCTTCTGCTGCTAGGTTGCTTTCCTATTGACTTAGACAAGCTCACGGATTAAATAGCAAAGCTGGCGTATGGACTAGCCTTAGGTAACACGCAAACAAATCACGAGAACAATCGATACTAAACGCAATTATGCCACGTGACAAACAGCTGGTGAGCACAACGGTTTTTTAGCAGTAATACTGCACTAAACTAAAAAAAGACAGGAATCAAACACTGAAACATTTTTGCAATTCAAAGCCATCTTATTAGTTTTTTTAATTAGTGGACCCACTGGTTTTTGTGACATGATACAAAACCAAATCATATGCAAAAACAAGAACATACAACCACAAACAGTAGTGTGGAACATCATATGACTTGCTCAGAAAAAAGGATTCCTTTGAATTGCTTTTTTTTTTCTTGCCACTAAAAGCCAAACGCAGTGACACTGAACTATCATCTTACATTGGCGTCAAATGCAAGCATGACACACTGTTTTCACGAAGATTGACACCATTGGGCAAATAAACCTAAAAAAACTAAATAAAAAAACTTGCTCTGAGGCAAAATCCTAATACTTTTTTTTATCTCTGAAATCTGTCATTGGAGAAGGTGACCTATCACGAATTGTCTAAGGAAGAAAGCATGACACAAGGGGCAGAGGAAGGGAGAAAGTTTACATCAGCAAATAATCTGATTGACAGCCTGTCAGTGTTGCATTTAAGCTGTAACTTTCATAAAGTGCTGGCAGTAAAAAAGGAGCAAGCACATAGTTGACCCTTATTGGCACAGAGAAACATTTTGCTTCCCTAAGACACATTATGTCCCCATATCCACTCTGTCTAATGGCGCATTTGATCATCTAAAATCTGTCCTTCAGTGACTGACTTCAGGGAAAATGCCAAAATAAATTGAGAAACAGGCTGTTGAGATTTGCCAGAAAAGTATAATTTTATGTTTGACTCAGAAGGGGAACTGAAAGATTTCACTTGGCTAGAGGAAGTTTGTGTTTTCCACGCAGCATACCCAACTAATGTTTAAAGTAATTCTCCTGGTGCTTTCTCTATGTCTAATATAAAAGACTGGAGAGAGATTTCAGAGTCTTACAATGAGATCTTGTGCACTGATTGTTATTCATGGGATAAAGCAAATGTTGGAGGGCAATGACAAGCTCAAACTCAGACAGTGTTAGCCACACAGTATCAATTAATTGTGAAAATTGACTTTGACTCCCATGGCATGTGTACCTTCTCATTACATAATATGCAGTGTTTACATTTTATCTGGCACATATATGTATAATCTCACCTTTAACTGCTCCCTTTTTGCCTTTTTGCTATACCCTAGGATTTCCTAAATGATACTCCCTGGGGGTTGGATTTAGTGGTTCAGCTGTAGTCATATTGCGTAAAAGAGATGTGTCTTAATATTTTATTAGACACATTATTTTGCCACTCTTCTTCATCTCTTCACTCTCTTTTCAACCCCCAAACAAGAACTCCATGGCAACAGATGAACATCCTGTAAAAGGAAAATAGATGAACACACTGCGCTACAGCAGAAGCATGCTGGACATTTTAACATGTCAAAGATGATGCTTAAAGAATTTGTGATTTTTGTTTGGGATAAAGCACTAACAGATTTCACAGTTTATTGACTGAATAATTGATGATTTTAGTGGACATTATCTATCCAGTTAATCCAAGAAAAGAAACATTGCAATCATGACTGTAACACCAAAAATTCAGCATTATTGACCTTTTTTAAAATAATTTCTTTGAATAAGAATGAATGTTGCATTCCATAAAGACTGCATGTCAACCTTAATGCATTGGTTAGAATGGGTTAGGACAATTCATTTAAAACACATACAGTATGTGACAGAAAGCACAAGCAGGCATCTTAAGCCACAAACCAAAGCATCCACTGCTCTTTGACCACTTTTGATTTTTTTTCCCCCACAGAGGAACAGCCATCAATTTCTTACCCATGTTAATGGACCCTTTCAATATTTTATGTTTTTATATGGAGTGCTGACAATAGAACACAGAAATGGAAGGCACATTTTGCCGAGCTACTTCACTGGCTCTGTATCCATCTCCTCAACAGAGCTATGCACTCCAATGCAGAGGGAGCCAATCAATGGAAAGAAAGATGAAAATACAGGCCAATTCAACTACAGCAAACCTGCCGAGACTGTACGTTTTGTCTTTTGTCCACCCTAAACATAAGTGTTGTAATACAGTACTATTTGTACATATTCTTGTTTTGTTGTTTTTTTCCAAAGTACCAGTACTTTGTAATGATTTGGGTATAATTGTATTTAATATAGGTTGATCTCTGTACATCCTTGCATGTTGGATTTATTATTTATATGCCATAGCTTCTCTCAAGGTGAACTCACTTGGCAGCGTAATCAACTGTTGTAGTGTGAATGAGAGTAAATTAAAAGAAATCAATTGGGTGAGACAAACCTGTGCATTAAATCTCTCTCGTATCTGAAGGCTGACACGCCAAGAAAGGATCATTACACAGGTCACAGCTACTAGAGGAGGCTAAGCATGATGAAATACACCACACACACAATAACAACAAAAAAAGAGCTTAGACACAGCAATGAATCAAATTGATTTTGAGATTATATCCTGTGAAAGTGGAGGGCCATAGATCTTCAGCCACTTCTTCTTGTAGTTTACCCACAAAGTAAATAATATGTGGCCCAGAATGGTGAGGCGGTGCACTTTTGGGCATAAAGATGGGAAATCAACCTCAAAAATATTGCATCCATGTGTGGCTGGAACGTAGAGTTGTAAAAAAAAAAAAAGTGCCGACATAAACAAACCTACATCAGCCATCTTACAGTAAATAGAAGCCACCTATTTCATCTTCTAACTTTCTGCTAGTATCTGTTTTGATGACACATTCCTCAAACTTTGCTAAAGCATTGTGATCTGATCACATTTAAAAAAATACGGCATGTCTTTCAGATGCTCCCGATGATTAAATGACAGCTCCATTACTGTATCTCCATTAGTGATGTTGCTGCAGTAAACTCATATTGCACACAAGCTGCTTTACCACAATGACCTGCTCACATATTAGTGGCATTGATTCTGTCCAAGTATAAAGGTCACCTGATTATTTATTTAATTCCTTGAACTCAATATTTGACTTCTGACCTCAAATCAGTCACGTCAATATGTGTAAATTATGGTAAGAACCGGGCTCTCCAAAGTTTAAGAAGAAGAGTAATTGTAGTTACTGATCAAATGTTTGACAATGGACATTTTTAAATAAAAAAATTCTAGTCGGTTTTGACATTGGTTGCGTTTAAATATCACATGTGGATGATATGTACTGCAAGGAGCTTTTGTGTCCTTGACACATGATTAAGATGAACTTTTCTTAGTTACTTGTATCTCTTCCCCTGGGCGTGTATGTGTGTGTAGGTGTAAGTTGGGTTTTGGGCATTGATTTTTGTGTGGTTTATGTGTTGCTATCAAAAATATGTCAATAAATATAATATATATATAAAAAAATAAGTAAAATTATCAAATTATTGTCAGTTGGAATACTACATCATTATATTTAAAAATATTAACCAGCAGAAAAACATCTTAGACTATATTTTCTGGCTAAAAATTTTGTGTAAAGTACTTTTGTACATACTTTGTACTGTATACACTGGGAATTTACAGAATGATTCTCTCCTCTCTTAACTGTGCTGCTGCCTGCCTTTACTTCCCCCTGTGCATTATTTATAGTAAAACAGCTATGCCTCAAAAAAGAACTGATATGGAGCAGAAAAAAGGGGAAGTGGGGAAAAACAAGAGCGAGGTAGCTATTATTTTAATGGTTGCTAGGTGGCTGTTTTGCATGTTTGAGGTTAGGCTTACGCTGCTGACTAGTTTGGTAGCTTAACTAAGACTTTTTTATTTTTTTCCCTTTCATTCTTTTTTTCCTAAGGCAAACCTTAAACATAAATATAGGCATTTTAGTGTTTGTAGACAATTAGTGGATCATTGTGCATGTGAACGAGCTTAACACCGACAGCTTGTTGAAACCCCTTTTTGAATACCTTAAAATATTTTACAATGTACCATTACATTTTCCATTCCAGTCTGACTTGGCACAAAATTAAATAAAAAATATTAACAGTTAACTTTAGCAACAATATTATCTGGCATTTTAAGTTAAAAATCAAGCTTAAGAGTAGTGTTGTCTGGGAATCACAGCCAACATCGTCAACCCATCTTTTCTTTTTTCACCAAAGGATGTCCAGGCGCACCAAAAGTTGTTTGGTGTCCATTCCCCACCTAAGTTTATTGAAACAGGCAGAACAACATAATTCATAAGGCTTCAATCAGCCTTTTTCACAGAAGACATGTAGACATATCACAGTAGGAAAAGCACAGGTGTAATTAATTCCACTGAGCTGCTTCGGTTCCAGGGTCCTGGTATTGTGCATGCTGGCTCACTGTCACATTGTCATGGCTAATTGGGACACTTGAATAGAACAGACCCATTGTTAATGTTATTAGTAACACCTGTGCTTTTCACACTTTGACAAGTCAAAATGTTTGCTGTGAAAAAGGCCTTGGTTGGCAGCACAGTTGACTCCGCCCAATCCCTTGACAGAAACAAGCAGATAAAAGTGCAAGTGGTATACAAACTGGCCTCAGAATACTGAATATCACTTTTAAGTAAATCAAGACAAAGAGAACAATCCTGTTTTCCCGAAAGCCCCCCCTTTAACAAACACTAAGAAATGGTGGAGTCCATAATGATCATGAACTTGCCGAGTATCAGCACGATCATAAATGTGCTTTCTATTATAATTTTATTATTTATTTATTTACCGTTTTCAGTGGACATACAGAAAGGAAACACGGGGAGAGAGACAGAGGGCTGTATGACATGCAACAAATGGCCCTGGCTGGAATCGAACTGGCTCAAGGGATATAAATGTGCACCACTTTGGTCCAGAGTGAAGTATCTCAAGAACTACTGCATTAGATGGGTTCCCTTGAAAGTTTGTACAGACATTCATGGTGCCCAGAGGATAAATCCTTGTGTCTTTGGTGGACATCAGGTTAAAACCTATGTTATGATTAAACACCTGCAAAACTAATGACATTCCCATCAGCCTCAGCTATACTTTGTGTTTACCGGTAATTAGAAAATGTTAGCATGCTAACACGCTAAACTAAGTTGGTGAACCCGCTAAACATCAGCATGTTAGCATTGTCATTTTGAACATGTTAGCATGCTGACGTTAGCATTTAGCTCAAAGCACTGCTGTGCCTGAGTTTCACAGAGCTTAGTCTCGTTTGATCTGCTACTGTTCTAAAATAATTGTATTGACCCAATCAGAGTTTTTTGTCAGGATTTCTAGGGCAAAAGGATAGGTAATATAACACATAATCAGTTTTATATCTCATTTCTAGGACTGTATAGGGAAGTAATATTTCATAAGTGGCAGTTAGAAAAGTCATTTGAACTATGCTGTAATAAACCAATAAATTATACTCGAATCCTTTCCCAAATCTGCATACTCGTGATGTGTAGAATGTGGTCTCATGTCCACTGAGCTGTGTATGTGTCATTTAAATGCATGTGTATTATTTATATGAGGCCCCAGGTCGAGCTCCTGAGGACACTGAAGTATGAGTGTCTGGGCATGTCACTGCTGAAAAATCATTAATGAAGTCTGGAACTGATGACTATGTAAAGCCATCAATGCACAATTAACAACTAGTTAACATACTCTAGTATGTGGTAAATTTGACATGTAAAGTACAACCGTCCATCCATTTTTTAAACTGCCTATCCTGTTAGGGATTGCTGGGGGCTATCTATCTATCCCAGCATGCATTGGACATGAGGCATGGACATGTTGCCAGTCTACCACACTCATGTAGACAGACACATTCACACTCACATTCACACTTACAGGCAATTTAGAGTTTCCAGTTGATCTAACCTCCATGTCTTTGGACTGTGGGAGGAAACTAGAGCACCCGGAGGAGACCCACACAGACATGGGGTGAACATGTAAATTGCACAGAGGAAGGCCCCTGCCATCCATATATAGAAGAGTATATGAAATGCATTTAAACTGTTATTGGCCTGTTTTCCAGATGTGTCTACAAACATCAGTGATGTAAACAGGCCTTAAACAGCTTCAGTTGGCATTAATAACTTTCCTGTGTATTTAAAGCTCTGTCAGTTCATTTGGAAGGGATAGCAGATTTCCCGTCCTGTGTTTTGAATTCTGGTAGTGGGAGCAACTGTTTTGTTTACACAGATTGTTCTTTTAATCAGGTTGTTGCTTCACGTGGGACATAAAAATGGGGGCGAGGTTGCACCCAAAGACCCCCAAACCACCTCTGCTACATATCTATAAAATCAATAAGCTGGTTTGGAAAGCAAAACGTTGTTCCCTAACGCTTAGAGTACGTATGTGGGACATAATATTTAAAATAAGATCATTACTGTTCTCTGTCATTTAGAGGCCATTCTCTTCATCTTCACCACCTAAAAATTTGCTGTAGTTCAAACCCAGAGTGGATCCAGAAAGAAAGAAAAAAATCCAAATGTGTTACCTTAAATAGTGTCATGTCCTCGACCAGAGGACAAAATGAGTTTCAACTGCATCTATCCATCTGACAAAACAGATTCATTATCTCGTGCTTTGTAGATACCAAACTCAAACTGCCCCAGACAGGCGACAAAGCAACTTTATCCAACCTGTACCGCAATATATAAATTTTACTCAAACAAAACTATTTAATAGTTCCTGAATTGAAAAAGGGGCAAATATTACACTTGTCAGCAGGAGTCACTTTGCGTCTTTATTCAGGAAATAGGGTATGAAAGGAGGTATATTCTCATAAACGCGCAATGTTTTGTAATCAAGTTAAAAGAAGATACTCTTGATTTTTCTTCAATTTTGTTTTCAGACTGTCTTCATATCCAACAGTCCTTATCAAAAGCAAGACACCAGCTAAGAGGTGAGAGCTCTGACATCAACCTGGAATAGCCATGGTAAAAACCTGATTTTATCCTTTTATTTTGCAACATTGTGTGCTATTTACCTTTTGGGGACTAATATCTGAAAATAAATTAATAAAACATGAAACAATGTAGTATATTAGTCCTCAAAGGGCAAATGAAAAGACATTAGCTTTCTTTACTGTATAAGCCTTTATTTGTAAAAAGTCTGTTGTTTGAATGATAACCCTTTTTATACCACATACTTGAACACCTTGTATTTGTAAAAAAACACATTTGTTCAAACACCTAAAAAAGCTGATTGACACTATAACATTGATTTGCACTGACAAAAAAAAATACAACTTCATACTACACAAATGTTGATTCCATGAGTATTGATACTCCAAATGAAATCAAACACCTTATTAAACAACTGAATCAAATAAGCGCCCAATGTGAACAAAACAATTACAGTACAAAAACCAAATGCATTTTTCTTCCAGTGCCAGTATATCAGATGAATTACATTTCCTTCTTATGATAAAACAACAACAACAGTAAGAATAACAATCCATAACAAATGCAACAAATACAATAAATCAGAAATGAACACAGAAATGAATAAAATCATTTACTAATTTATACTGAAAAATAAATGGGCTGGTGGTCTTGTGGGTTTCTTTCTTTTTGTTGCCAATTTTTATAAAGTGTTGGAAAATCTTTCTCACCTACTGGTTAAACATGAGATAGTCTCCCTGGTATGCTCTTTCAAAGAGGGGAGGTATACTGATGTGTAACTGGGAATAAGCACAGCTTCTTGCAAGTATCATCATACAGTAATCGACAGCAGACCATAACCAGAGGCAACTTATTAAAGAGAAAATACGGGGAAAACCCACTTAGTGTGCAATCACATGGCTTACGTTCAGATGCTACTGGTGAGCATCCTTACATCCGTTGTAGTTGAAGGGCGATCGATGTTAATGCTTATGCTGAACCTGATAAAACTACAGCATGCACTTGGTGCATCTATTCCAAATTGCGTAATTTACAGTAAATACATTATATAGAAGTACATATTAATGATTCGCACGAATCACACAATGTACGTTCTATGTTTACATTTTTCCTCCAGTTTTACGAACATTTTGTTTCACAAGATTTATAGAGCTGGCTGTAAAACAAGTGCAATTTGAGCATGTAAACACTGGATCTTTCTTTTCCTGGCTGTGGAGATGAATCGGATGGTGTGGAGTAAAAATATACGAAAATAAACCTTTCAAAACTCAGGTCATGCAAAACAAAACCTACAAGGTACATACAAAATAATGAATGCACAAGCAAAAGCTCTTCCAACAGTGAGGAGTCTGTCAGCCTTGTTCTGGTGTTTGGTGGATGAAGTTTTCTTGCATGTTTGTGGTCAACTCTTTTATTAGAGGTCAGCCTCAGTGCTATTCATAACTCACAGAACAGTTGTGTGTTCACAGGTTCAGCCCATCATGCATATCTTTTTTTTTGGGGGGGGGGGGGGCAGTGTTGTAATCCCAGATGAAACGCCCCAACATGTAGACTGAAGTCAACAAAAAATGACATGATTTATAACTTTACCATATTAGATCCCAGATGGTAATTATGGCACTACTCGAAACAGTTTAATCACACTACAATACTGGGTTTAATGTACTTGTACAGAACCAAGGGACATTTGTGGAACTGTTTTCTATCTTTACATATATCCAGAGAACAGCTTTCGATCAATACCCTCATAGCTAAACATATTTACTTTCAGGAAGCAGCCCACACAGACATAGACTTCTATTGTTAGCAAGCGAGCAGCTGCAAATGGGCAATTGGCTAAGTACCTTGCTCAAGGGCACACAACTGTCTTATTGAGGAACAGGAAAGAACGTCCCACTCGCCTTCTTAAGGCTATCCTGCTCCTCTAGCCTCTATAAGCCAGCTAGCCGATCATGCCCTTAATTGTTTGAGTATATTCATGGACAATTCAGTGATTTGTTGATGGCTGAGGTAAACGCTGCAGCTATACTGTGCTGAAAGTTCAGATATGCTAAACGGGAAAGTCCAAGTAGAGAATTTCATTCAAGACGGCACCGTCCCATTCGCTGACATAATGCTATTTCCAGGAATCTTCAACAGCATTAACATTAGCCTTGTTCTTGAGGGAACAGGTGAACCAATACAAGCACAGAGCCACCAGAAACTCCTTCACTGTGAGAGGACTTTGCGTTGATTTCTCCATTATTTTGTTCACACCATGTATTTCTTGTGTTTCATTTTTTAGGTTTCGTTTGCAGAAGTATGCCAATGCTAGAGAAGCTGTCCATGCCATTAGCAGTGAGGCTAGCTGGTATTACGAACTGCCATGTTTTTGTTCATGCATTAAGAACTATTAAGTGAAAGATATCATATTTACAGTACAATTCACATGTAATTACACATATACACTAGAGGCAAGAAAATTCACATTGAAATCAGTTCAACACTTTTTTTTTCTCGTCCACTACTCCTTGAACATATGTGTCAAAAGAAATCTATTTTCTCTCTTGTATAAGCAAATATTCTAAAGTGAAAGCATAGAACAGAAGATACTCACAGCTTTTGGGATGAATGTGCTGATTTCATGTCCATAAAGCAGGTAATACATGTTCTGAGTGAAATGAGTGATACTTTACTGCGAGCATGCAAGGGCTGCTAATGTTTCTCCTCTGTATTTGTTTCATTAAAGATATGCATCAATGATCTCAACAAAAACAAGTTAATACCTGAAAAGGCATGTTTGTAATTATTTCTGGGAATGAACCAACCTGAATGAGAATTTGATACTTGTGTTAGTTTGCATTCTAAAATGTGAGTGCATTTCATTGAAACCACAGAGTAGATGGATTAAGCTTTTTTTCTGCTCGAACATGTTCCATTGATTTAGTTAAAATAACACTTTTGCCTTAAGTCCCACATTTTTATAAACAATATGTGCTCATCTCGCACTGGAACAAATAGTATCCTGTGGCCTCACAGTCTCACTCAACTCTTAGTGAAGCTCCATATTGCCTTTTAACAGTTTGACAAGCTGTTAGTGTGCAGACCAGGATGAAAAGATGCAAAAAAAACGTTGTAAAGTGTATTATTTAAATTACCTTGCATTCATTATCCACTAACCACTAACACCTTCCTTTATTTTGTTTTTTTCAAAAATTCTAAAGGACAAGGTTACCTGAAACATGAATGTGAATGTGCACAACAGTAATCACCACCCCTGAATACCCCTGAGATGCCTCTATCCACATCTAACGTTTGACGTCTCAAATAAGAACGGTTTTATCATTTAGAATTGCAGCATGCATATCTCAGCGATGTATATTATAAATTAAAGGGGATTTTACACATCAAAGTCTGTTTACAGGTACCACTGCATATGTGGAAAAAGTTGTACAAAGCCTTGTGTGGCTCCAGAGGGAGCTGTGTGAAATCTGATAAATGTCCACAAGTGATGTCACTTGAGTCAGCAGCTGAAGACTACAGGTTTGAAAATGAAAAAAATCTGGAGGTGTGGAGTTAGAAAGAACTGAATTTACCAGACCTCTGTAGCCCCCTGTAGCCACTACTAGCATAACAAACCCCAAATTCCAACTGAACCGTCGGTGGCCTAGTTGTATTGTGGGTAATATAGGCCAGATTTTGACATGGTAAAAGAATGCATTAACTAAAAAAAAAAAAAAGGCGATATCTCTGGTTCTGCTACATCGAATCTGATTCTTTTTTTTTACTGTCTATTGCGAGTGCAACGAAGTTATAGGAGTACAATGCTAAATCTGGGGAGTACTTTTTTAAAACTGGCAGTGGGCATTCTTAAGCAAGGTGTGAAAGACTGCATGTTGAAACAACTGATGCTACTTTAGTCATATTCATTGCTCACTTCCATTTGGCAACTTTTGAAGAACTCTGAATTTGGCACATATCACATATGCCATCATTTCTTAGCAGTCACCTACAGTATAATACTGAATATGTACTCTCTATATAACACAACACCACCTGCTTCAGAGCTTGGATATGGTAAAACTTTAACCCAGAGGCCATTTTCTCACAATATTCGCTGCTAATTCAGTTCATTGGGACTCTTGTTGACTCATTGTCACTTTTCTCCTAAATGCCAACAAATTTACTTTCTTCACATTTAAGTCTAATCACTATGTTTTGGTCATGTAATGCTTTAGACAAGCAACAGATTGTTCAGCTGCAGACAGACACATAAATCCCAGCTCAATATGTTACTCTCACCATCTTAGATACTTCCTATATATTTTTACGGATTCCTGGATATTTAAAGGTGATCTCTTTTTCTTTCTTTTTTCTTCTTTTGCCCCTACAGTACAATGACGACGATGCATAGAATTTAAACAAAAATAAATAATAAACTCTTATTACAGCTTGGGCCACATCACTGTACAAACTTCACTATGACTTACGGAGACAAACTGGTTTCTGATCAGTGTTCCTTTTCGAAGACATCTTAATCGTACTATACCCGCCGCTCCAGAGGGGAGTGGATATTTTGGATGATAAATTGATTACTCTGCAGCCCTTCCATCTTCCTCTTGTCCCCATGTGTTTGTGCGTAGGATAATTTCCCTCTTTTTCCATTTGTATATTTCTCTGGGACCACGATGTGCTGCGTATTCTAATGAGCCAATCACTTTTCTTTTTTTTTGCTATGGGACCCAATGGTAGATTTGCTAGTGTAGGTTTTGCTCAGAGCCTGTTGCTCCCAGTAGAGCCTGTTTGTGCCTGAAGTGAAGACACTGAGGAAAATGCTGAACTGCACTTCAGCTGAAGCTAAACCGGCATGGGAAGATTTTTTTAATAATTTTTTTTGCTCGCTCCTCTCTTCCCTACAATGTCCACTGTCCATCTGCCTCAGCCATCTAATGCTCTGAATTCATCTTTTTTCCTTCAACTTTTATTTGGTGGCTGATTTTTGATTCCTCAACCTATAAACATGTGATTATCCAGTCTGATTTCCCAAAAAGTTGTATTTTTTTTCTTTGCAAATGACCCTGAGCACTTGAAATGCAGTGTGTGTTTGTGTGTGTGTGTGTGTGTGTGTACAATAATGCATATGGATTATAGGCCTTTTGGTCATCATTTCAATTCATGGCTATTTATCACACATTTTCTCCCCAATAATCAATGTATCATTCCTGATGGGGCTGATGTCTCTGATTCTCTGGGTGTGGAGCATTTTTGTGATGGCACTGATTGAGTTTGAGTTTGAGTGTGACATGTTGAATCCTCCTCCCCACGTCTTCTGCCTGGGCTGCCCATTGCTATCCCAATTAAATAATCTTGCCATCAGAAACTGCGACTCCAACACTGAAGAAATGCTCAACAAACAAAGAAATACTGTATACTGAATGACAACTGGTCAAACTGTGGGCTGATATGTTGACCCTTTTGAATATACATGTCCTCACATCTTCACTGTGGAATAAGTTCAAACGAATCACGAAAGCAAACACAAAGCAGGATATGACGTCAATGAACTCTGCATCTAAAGAGCATGTGAATCAATCAATAGGAGGAAATAAACAGTAGCCTACAAGTATACTTTCATGAGCATCTGAATGATAAAATGTATAGAATATGTTTTTCTTTTCACACAATCAAAGTGAGTAATGCATACCGTGGACTCTTTTATCTCATAATGCCCTAGCTCTAGAACATGTTCTGACACTCTCAGAAATCACAGTATTTTTCAACACAAAATCATATCTACAATAATCAGCACTTGTTTTTAACCATAATGAAAAAGACCCCCCCCCCAGGACATGTTTCTAAAAATAAGATGAGAAGAGAACGGAACACAAGTTTGCGTTGACTCTGGGTGGAAATGCGGTGGTCAAACATCCCATCCACACAGCCTTCTAATGGAGACCATTAGGCCAGAGCTGATGTCTGATAAAGAGAACGATATCACTTCAAAAAACCCAAGGAACAACACATAATCCAAACAAGGTTGCTGTACATAGTAGAACCGGAGATCTCCGCGCAGGTTATCCAGGGGTAAGGGAGGGGGGTGGGGTGGGAAGTGGGTTGGGTGCGGGCGGC